>JAJHSJ010000016.1:10057127-10195386 GCA_021015155.1 Magnolia officinalis | reverse complement strand
AACTTTAAAGAAAACCAATTGCTCTGTTTCTCCAACGGTTGATAACACCAAAACCTCTCTCTAACTCTCAGGATATTCTAGAGGTGCTTAAGCAAGTGAAGGTCAACATTCCTTTAGTGGATGTCGTAAAACAGATACCTTCATATGCTAAATTTCTGAAAGATTTATGTACGACCAAAAGATAATAAAACATTTAAAAGAAAATTTTCTTAACAGAAAAAGTGAGTGTCATCCTAAAGCAAGATGTGCCTTAGAAGTACAAAGATCCTAGTAGCCCTACCATCGCCTGTGTAATTGGGAATTACCGGATTGAGCATGTACTTCTTGACTTAGGAGTGAGCATAAATTTGATCCCATACTCGGTCTACGAACAACTGGGTCTAGGTGAATTAAAACCTACCCGGACCACATTACAACTGGCCGATCGCTCAATTAGTGTGTCGAGAGGGATAATTGAGGATGCGTTGGTTCAGGTTGACAAATTCTATTATCCAGTAGATTTTATCGTCCTGGATACTCAATCCTTCGTGGATATGAGCACTCAAATTCCTATCATCCTTGATCGCCCATTCCTTGCTACATCAAATGCAATCATCAATTGTAGGAATGAAGTCATGAATTTGTCTTTTGGAAATATGACATTGGAGCTCAATATCTTTTTTAATATGAGCAAACAGGCAGAGGATGATGACGATGCTCATGATGTTAACTTGATTGATTCTTTTGTGGAATATAGAACTCTGATGACTTTATCCTCTGACCCTCAAGAGGTGTGCTTAGCCCACTCCCATGATTTAGATGATGATATGATTAGGGAGACGGGTGTTATGCTTGATATTGTGCCGTTACTTGAAGTTAACCGGTGGAGGCCATAATTTGAAGAATTACCCCAAACAGATATAGTGCCTCTACCGTCTAACCTTAAGGCACTGAAGCTTGACCTAAAACCTTTGCCCTCTGATCTGAAATATGTCTATTTAGGTCAAGATGAGACATACCCGGTGGTGATTTCTTCCCACCTTGAGCAAGAACAAGAGAGTATGCTTATTTTTACTCTCATTGAGCATAAAGAAGCCATTGAATAGTCGATTGCGGACCTCTAGGGAATTGACCCTTTGATTTGTAGTCACCGTATTTATCTAGAGGATAATGCGAAGACTTCCCGACAACCAGAAAATAGATTAAATCCAAACATGAAGGAAGTGATTAAGGCCGAGGTTCTTAAGTTATTGGATGTGGGTATCATATACCCTATATCCAATAGCCAATGGGTGAGTCCAACTCAGGTGGTTCCTAAGAAATCCAGAATCACCATCGTAGCCAATGTCAACAATGAACTTGTGTCAACTAGAGTTACTACTGGTTAGAGAATGTGCATTGACTACAGGAAATTGAATACTGTCACGAGGAAGGATCACTTTCCTTTGCCCTTTATTGATCAAATCTTGGAAAGGCTAGTTGGTCACTCTTATTACTGTTTCCTTGACGAATATTCAAGCTACAACCAGATAGAGATAGCTCCTGAAGATCAAGAAAAGACCATAATCACATGTCCCTTTGGCACCTTTGTTTACCAAAGGATGCCATTTGGACTGTAAAACTATAATGCCCCCGCCACTTTTCAGTGATGCATGATGAGTATTTTTTTTTGACATGGTGGGACAATATTTAGAGGTCTTCATAGATGACTTCTCTATCTTTGGTCCATCCTTCAACGATTGTTTGGACAATCTTAAATGTGTGCTGAAGTGATGTGAGGAAAATAATTTGGTACTAAATTGGGAGAAGTGCCATTTCATGGTTCGTAAGCGGATTTTACTTGGACATATCATCTCGTCCAAAGGAATTGAAGCAGATACTGCTAAGATTGATCTTATCTCTAACTTACCTCCACCCAAAAACATACGAGACATGCAATCCTTTTTAGGACACGTTGGATTTTATAGGAGATTCATAAAGGACTTTAGTCACTTCTCTCATCCGTTATGCAATCTACTTCAAAAGGATGTACTATATGAGTGGACTAAGCAATGCCACGAAGCTTTTTCTAATCTTAAGGGCATGTTAACCACTGTACCTATCATGTAGCCACCCGACTGGAGCATTCCTTCTGAAATTATGTGTGATGCGTCCGATTATGCTCTTGAGGCAGTGTTAGGCCAGAGAAAAGAGAAGAAGCCCTATGTTATATACTACACGAGTGGAACTCTAAATCCTGCCCAATTGAATTACTCAATTACAGAGAATGAACTCTTAACTGTAGTATTCGTTTTGGACAAATTTAGGTCCTACTTGATCGGATCTAAGATCATCATCTACACAGATCATGTGGCGTTCAGGTATCTTCTTTATAATAATGATGTTAAGCCCCGCTTGATCAGATGGATCCTCCTACTCTAAGAATTTGATTTGGAAAAAATAAAAAAAGGAGTAGAGAACGTAGTGGCTGACTATCTTTCCCACTTTGACCTCTTTGATTTCCATGAGACGACGAATATAAATGATATGTTCACTGATGAACACCTATTTAAAGTCTCTCATTCAACTTGGTTTACGGATATTGCTAATTATCTTGCCACAGGTTTCACGCCGATACATTAGATTGCGCAAGATAAGAAGAAAATTTTCATCGATGTATGCAAATTCTTCTGGAATGATCCGTATTTATTTAAATATTGCCCAGACCAAATCTTAAGGAGATGTGTGCCAGACAATGAACACTAAAGTGTTATCTCCTTCTGTCATTCTCAGGCCTATGGTGGTCACTTTTCTGCTAAAAAGACCACGACCAAAATTCTATGGTGCGGCTTTTATTGGCCCACTATGTTTAAGGACACTCATGAGTTTTGTAAAGCTTGTGAGCGTTGTCAGAAATTGAGAGCATTGTCCCGTAAAAATATGATGTCTGTGAACCCCATTCTAATTATTGAAGCATTTGATTATTAGGGCATCGATTTCATGGGACCATTCCCTCAATCTTTTGAAAATTTGTATATTTTGCTAGTAGTAGACTATGTCACTAAATGGGTCGAAGCGATCCTGTGCCGAAACAATGATCATTAAACGGTCATTAAGTTTTTAAAAGAGAACATTCTTTCCTAGTTCGGAACGCCTCAAGCCATCATTAGTGATAGAGGTTCACATTTCTATAATAGGCCATTTGCGAACTTAATGAAGAAATATGGCATCTCTCACAAAGTGAGCACTCCATACCGCCCACAAACAAGTGGGCAAGTTGAAATTTTTAATAGGAAAATTAAACATATTTTGAAAAAAATAGCTAACCCTAACCGTATGGACTGGTCAATTCGATTGACCGATGCTTTATGGGCTTACCGTACTGCATTTAAGACCCCTATTAGAATATATCCCTTTAGACTTGTTTATGGGAAGGCTTACCACTTGCCTGTGGAGTTGGAACATAGGGCCTATTGGGTGATTAAAAATTTAAACTTTAATTTGGACAATGCTGGCTCGCTGCGCAAACTTTAGTTGAATGAACTGGAAGAAATCCGGAATGATGCATATGAGAACTCGATAATTTGCAAGGACAGGATGAATGTGTTTCATGACCAACACATCATTTGGAAATCATTCACACCAGGTAAGAAAGTTCTTTCGTATTCTCGGTTACACCTTTTTCCAGGTAAACTCCGATCTCGTTGGACCGACCCTTTCACTATTACTAATGTTTATCCTCATGGGGCTGTTGAGATTCAGAATCCAAACAATGACAATGAATTTAAAGTAAATGGACATCGTTTAAAGCCATTTGTTGAAAATTTTGATTCAGAGGACATGTCGATACCTCTGATTGACCTTGTTTACCAGGATTTACCTCCTAGTATGACGGAGGTATAGGTAGATTTATTTACTTTCATATGATTTAGGATTAGGTTAGTTTGCTTTTTGCTGTTTAGGATAGTTTGCTTTCCACTGTTTAGGATAGTTTGCTTTCCATTGGTTTAATTCTTGTTCTAACCCATCTTCACACTGAGACCATTCGAAAAGCCTCGAAATTCATTCTTCAGGTATTCCTTTCCATCACTTCCCTTCTCTTTTCATTACTTCTTTTGCATTACATGCTTATTTCTTTTACATTGAGGACAATGTAGATTTTTCGGTTGGGGATGGGGGATTAGGTGAACTAATCAGTGTTTTCTTAGTTTTGAGCAAAAATTTTGAAAATTTATATTTCAAGTTGAAATCTGTTTGGGAAGAGATGAATTGTGTACTTAAGATGCGCTGGGTATGATAAAAATAGAGATTGAATTTTGGATTATTGGAGTTTGATCAACTAAGTAATCTATCACCTTAGTTCTTGCTCTTAATTGATTAAGAAATAGTTTTAATATCATGTTAATCTAAATCACATGCTAGAAGTTCTAATTGTTAGTATGTGAATCATTGATAGATTGTGAGAATTGAGTCTGGAGAGTTTTATCCACCTTAAAAGAAGAAAATAACCAATTAAAAAAATAGGAGATCGACAAAAAGGTCATGAAAAGGAATACAAAAATGAAAAATATGGAAAAGAATGCAAAAATAAAAAGAATGAATAAAAAATTGACCGTCGAAATAAAATCATAGACTGGAAAAAGAAGGAAAATGGGATAAGTTCGGAATCAATACTTGAATTTCAAACTGATCTTGAAGTGATGAATATGGCTAACATGATGAACTACTAGTGTTCGTATAGGAAGTAGTTGATTTTCACTGAGCACATTAAAAAACTTGATATGCAAATTATGCTCGATTTAATGGACAAAGAATTTACATGATTGGTTGCTTATGTGGTTCGGTTCTAAGTTTTCAAAACCCCACTTTCGTATCTTAATTCTACCCATTCATACTTGGGTGTACAAAAGATTGTTTTCTTAGAGAGGTTTTGGACATTAAGCTTTGAGATTTATTTCACGCATACTTTGCTTAGGACTAGCAAAATGCTGATTGGGGATTGTGTTGAGGGTCAAATATTGTATATTATCCTCCATTTATATCTTGGTTTTATGAACATGATAATGCTTAATGTTCTATTTTACTCATGTTTGTGTTGTAAGGTGAATTTAAGAGCTTGGATTGAAAAGGGTGCTAAAAGCATGAATTCGATGCTTAAGAATCACCAAGGCAATGGATGGATCTTAGGATATCATGATTGAAGAATTCACATGCCAAATATCCAAGAAAACCAAGTGAGGAATGAAGATAATCAAAGATTTGAAATTAAAAAAATGAATCTTGAAATCGTTCTGAAAAAGCATATTCTGAAACTCTAGGTCATTCTGTGAAATTGCGCAGAGTGAAGTCTATTTTGGAAAACTATGTAGTGTGAAGTCTATTTTAAAAAACTACGTAAATTTGAGGCAGTTTGTAGAGTTTTCCAACTAGGTACGAAGTTGGAGTTCCACAACTATAAATAGGACTCCCTAGGATATTCCTAGCCTCTTATAGGGTTTAAGGAGTTGAGCAAAATAGTAGAGAAGCCGTCACCAAGAATTTTTTTTCTTCTTCTTTAGTTGTTTTCGTGCTTTCTTCTAGGGTTTTAGATTCAATCATATTTATGGTTGGCTAAACCTCTTACCTAGGACTAAGAGGTGAAGCTTGTAGCATAATGGGATGTTTCTATTGCTTTGATTCATGTATATGTTGAACTCCATGGATTCTAATTTGATATTTAAGGAATACTTTTAGTTTTTAATATTTAATTATGACTCAAATTACAGTAGATCTGCAATAGCTTTGGGTATCTTCTTTTCTTGATTTGAGATTGTGAAATTAGTAGGTCCTGTTATTCACCATCGTCCCTTGGGCATGGTAGGGTGATAGAATTATTCCTAATCTTCACGATTCTCCTACTTTGAGGTTATGGGATTGGTAAATTCTGTTGTTTGCCATTGTATCCTGGGCTTGATTTGGTGATGGAATCTCTACCAATTATCATAGTTCTCCTTCATCAGGAATTAGGTCAAGGGAAGTTCAGGTTTGGTTTTATTGAGATATCTTCCAATTGGACAGGATAGGACTTTGATTCCAGTTGTGTCATTAAATTAAGTAATAGATTT
The DNA here is from genome assembly GCA_021015155.1 of Magnolia officinalis. Classification (NCBI taxonomy): domain Eukaryota; kingdom Viridiplantae; phylum Streptophyta; class Magnoliopsida; order Magnoliales; family Magnoliaceae; genus Magnolia; species Magnolia officinalis. The sequence continues at coordinate 10,189,324 of JAJHSJ010000016.1, read as the reverse complement.
TCGTGATTGCTACAAGTGGATCCTTGGAAACTCTAGTTCCCATCTTTGAATTCTTAAGTTTCTAATTACACACTTCACAATTACTCCATTTAATTTCAGATTTAGATTTATATCTTTTTCTAGTTTTACTTTTAGTTGCTTTCAGAATACACACGAGATTAGTCCCTATGGACTCGACCTCGGTCTCACCGAGATTATTACTACATCGCGACCCTACACTTGAAGTTGTGAACAATAAGTTGTTTTGTCTAAGCAAATTTTGACAAACAAAGGCATGCTTTTATACAATATAGCACTTACAGATCGGCTATAGGTTGAGTAGGGAGGAGGCAGATTGGGAGGTGCTTCTTCTTGTCGTTGTTGACAATCTTGTACAGGAGCGGGATACAGACGTGAAGTAGGGGATATATCAAGGAACCAAGTTAACCCATGATGGACGATAAAACTATTTCTCAACGTCAGTGAATTTGGAAAATGGAATGGTATATGTTCTAAAAAAAATAACATTTCTATAAATGAGAACGCAGCAAGCATGGGAGTCATAGCACTGATAACTCTTCTGATCATCTCCGAATTCGAGATACATACAACAGACAAATTTTGGAGAAAGTTTATGACGTTCATGTAGAGAAAAATGAACATAGCATACATGGCCAAATATATGAAGTAAAGATTAAGTAGTCAATGAACCAAATAAAACAAAATAAGGACAAACATTATCAAGAAATTTAGTATGTCGGTTTATAAGATACATAGAGTGTAACATTTCTTCAGTCCGAAAAATACAGTGACCATGACATTAAACCGTTGAAATAATGTGAATATTTGTGACTTCAAAGTCATTAAATATATTCACATGTATCTTGAAAAATTATTTATAAAGATCACGTAATACCAAATACCACACGTAATAAATAAAAGTGGAGATGGCCCCCAAACACAGGTCCTGCAATCTAAAAAGTAGAGTTTGGTAAATAATTACGAAGAGAAAATGATAAACATTTAATCGAGCAATCGTTTTGTATAAGTGGGGCCCACCGTTCAGTGATCTAAAACGTTCAGATGGTGGGCATAACTCTTGATAGAACGTACAATAAAAATATGCTATACGGGGAGATCCTATCCTACAGGATATTTGCATTTCTTGGTCAACGTATGCGCCATCGCTGCTTTTCTTTCTCAACTGGCTCTTTCTTCTGTCACATGTCAACAAATAATGTTGAGATTTTGGAAATATCTTAAAGATATCACAGAATTTTGATTAAAAAACATTATAATATAAATTTTAAAATATTTATTAATTTTTTGTGATTTTATGCGGTTTTAATGGACAAGTGATTTAGAAGTTAAAATGATATAGATTATATTTTTATATTAAAAATTATTTAATAATTTTTAATATTTCATCTTTAACAAGAATTTATTATTATTATTATTTATTTTAAAAAAAAAAAAAAGTTCACAAGGAATACGTCAAAATCTGATAATATCTCGGAACATGGATTGACATGATTTTTGGACCATGACTAAATGGAGGGTGTGCATGATGGTAAGAGTGGACGTCATGTACATCTCACTGTGGGCCCACACAGATTGTTTACACCACAGTTGTAGTGAAGAAGGCTTGCATTTTATGTACCGATAGAATCCGTATCCTCTTGCTTGTGAAAATCGGACGGAGATTTTTTGCAAAAGCCTTTTGCATAAAGTTACTGCGCCGCGAAAATATGTGGGGCTGTTTGTGAGAAATCCACTTCATAAGTTTTGTGATATCATTTTAGGACATAAGCTCAAAATTAAGCCAGAACCAATGCAAAAAACGTGAGGATTAAACTTCTACATTGAAATATTCGTGAGGCCACATAAGTTTTGAATTAGATTAATATTTGTGTTTTCATTCTGGTTAATCAGGCTAATATTTGTGCTTTTAACTCATCTCAGTAGTAATGACGCTATGAACTATATGAATGGCATGTAAATATCACACAGAGGGAGGTTTCAACTAATGTGATTCCTCTTTGGTGCGGCCCACTTAAATCTAGGAGTCTGCTCACTTTTGATCTCAGGTCTTAAAATGAGTTCAAAAAACAGATTGAACAGGATGATTTTTCAGAAACATAAAGTTGGACCCCACCTAGTTCAAAAAATCCTGCTTGCAATCTGAAGAGCCTTGGCAGCAAATCAGCGTTCAGGAAAATCCGGCTTGTTGCAATCTGATTGGGCATTGGGGGACGCGATTAACTACTGAACTCTTCTGTGGCGAGTCTGACGTCACCACGTTCTCTATCCCGCACTATTATGTATGTGTTGTATCTACACCGTCCATCCAGAAAGAAGAGGATGATCCATATCTTAAGCGAATCCACCGCAGAAAACAGCGGGGATTGAATGCCTATCAGTAAAAACTACTATGGGTTAAAGAAATTTTGGACCAAGCTTATATTTGTATTTTACCTTATTCCATGTCCGATGGAGTTAACTTATAAATAGGTTGGATCTCAAATAAACATTATGGTGGGCGCATGATGGTATCAACGGTGACGTCACGGTTCCTACTGTTTTCTGCAGCGGGGTCTGCTTGAACCTTAGGACTGCCTCATTCTTTGGTTCATGCCTAAAATGATATCTCCGAAGGGATAGATATAACGCATACATCATGGTGGGGGATACAGAACATGGTGACGTCTTGCATCGATCCCTGTTTATGTATCGTGATTGGTCACCGTAATCAATGACTATATCAGTACTGTGCATTAAGTGCAGTGTGTATGTTAGCCCAATGCTGAGGGGAGCGGATTGGATACTGAACGTTTGTAGCAAAAGGCTACTTAAGTGACATGACAAAATGGCATTGGTGGATACTTTGGCTGTTTCCTTCTAATAAATGCTGTTTCATCGGAGATCCCTTGGCGGATGATTTTCCGTTTAGAGTGTAAACGCACCCGGCCACGTACAAGTAATTGTTAATCTTAAGAAAAAAAAAAAGGATGTGGATTTTTGCTAAAGACTTTCGCACGAAGTTCTTGCACTGTAACCGGTTGAGGCACTATGATGTTCGTGAGAAATCCTACCTGTTTATTCATTTTTTGAGTTCAATTCAGAATATGAAGCCAAAAATGAACTGTTTTCAGAGCTTAAGTGAGCCAAAAACGTGATAATTGAACATCCACGGTTGAAATATTTGTGATAATTAAACATCCACAGTTGAAATATTCATGGGCCACATAAGTTTTGAGTCTTGCTAATATTTTTTATTTCAGTTCATTCCAGTAGGAATGAAGTTACTAACAGTACGGATGGCTTGTAAACATCACTGGCGAACCCAGGTAGATTTAAACGGTAGAAATTTCTCTAACCACATTTTCCTTTTAGTACGGCCCACTTGAGCTTTGGATACGGTTCATTTTTGGCATCATGTCCTGAAATGAACTCAAAAAATGAATGGAAGGAGAGGATTTCTCACAAACATCACAATGGCCCCACCTAGGCTCCCAAGAACTTCCGCGTCAAGAAAAAATGTGGCAAAGGTAAGCTGATTGTCAACTGCGTAAATTATGTGGGATCCACCGTGATTTATATATTTTATCCGGTCTGTCCATCTATTTTATAAGATAACTTTAGTGCCTTAGCTCAAAACCTAAGCATATAGAAGGATAAAATCGACCACACCAAAGGAAACAGTGTGAATTGAATTTATACCGTTGAAAAGTTCTTGCGGCTACAGAAGTTTTGGATCAAGATTATATTTTTTTATACCTTCATCCATGTTTTTTGATCCTTTGAACAGTTTGGATGAAAAATAGACATAACTGTGGGGCTGGGAAAGGTTTCAACGGTAGAAATCATTATTTCTACTGTTTCGTGTGGTATGGTTCACTTGAGATTTTTATAAGCTTCAATTTTGGGCTCAACACCTGAATTAGATGGAAAAACAGATGGAAGGTGTGGATAAATCATATAAATTCACAGTGGGCTCAACTGAATTTTCTCAGTGTGACAATCCGATTTCATGGCCGAGTGGGTGCACGGTGGAAACGGAGAAAAATCCGTTAACGGATCTAACGGAGTAGCATTTATACCCAAGACCATGCCATTGGTATCTAACCAATGGCGTTTTGCCACATCACTTCAGTAGCGTTTCGTAAAATAGGATTGGTTGAACCTGAAGTGTGTGTTGCATTACAACTAATGCTCTTTCGGTTAGAGATCTATTAGACGTCTCTCTCCTTTTCAAGTCATTTCTTTTATGGTTCCCCTCTCAAAGTTACGTCACCACTCTCTGTGAGCGCCACCATGACATATGTATTGTATTCACAGCCTAGCCATTTTGCAAGATCATTTTAGGGCATAATCCAAAAAGTGGAAAAGTTCTAAATTTTCAGTAGAAAACAATGAAGATTAAACGCTTACCATTAAAATCTCTTTGAGCCACAAAAGCTTTTGATGAGGCTAATATTTATGCTTTACTTTATTTCATGCCTTTTTTACTTAAAAAAAGTTGGATCTCAAATAAACATTATGGTTGGCCTAGGAAGGTTTCAATGGTGGTTATCACTGTCCCACTTTTTTCCCTAGTGGGGTCCACTTGAACTTTGGATCAGCCTAATTCTTTGGCTCACTCTCTTAGATTATCTCTCCAAATGGATGGATGGTGTGGATACAACACATACATCATGGTAGGGCCCAAAGAATGTGGTGATGTCACATAGACTCGCTACGTCTCATTAAGTAGCCAATCGGCTACCATTTCCAATGGACGCGGATTGCAGCCAATGATATTAGCATGAACTTCCTTCAAGGGTAAGCTAGGTGGGGTACACCATGATGTTTGTGAGAAATCCACTCCGTCCAACTTTTTTCTATATCATCTTATAATGTAGTCCCAAAAATGAGGTAGATCTAAAACTCATGTGGGCTGTACAGCTGGAAACAGTAAGTAGGGGAATTCTTGTCATTGAAAATTCCCCAGGTCCACCATCATATATATATGTCATCCATGTGGTTCATGAAGTTACATTACAAGAAATCCCACTTTTAGCAACGAAAATTTTCATCGCTAAATTCATCGCTAAAACTCTGAGGTCGCCAAAGGCAAGATTTTTAGCAATGAAACTTTTCGTCGTAGAAAAAATTTTTAGTGATGAAAATTTTCGTAGCTAAAAAAATTTGCAAAACTTTTAGAATTTGCAAAACTTTTAGCTACGAAACATTTCGTCCCCAAAAATATTTTGCAGTATTTTTAGCTACAAAAATTTTCGTCGCTAAAACATTTTTGCATGTACTTTTAGCTACGAAAATTTTCGTCGCTAAAAATATTTACAAAAAAGTTTAGCTACAAAAATTTTCGTCGCTCAAATATTTGTACAAAATTTTAGCTACAAAAATTTTCGTCGCGAAAATAATTCGGAAAGTTTTAGCTACGAAAAGTTTCGTGACTAAAAAATATTTGTAAAATTTTAGTTACGAATATTTTCGTCGCATAAAAGTTTTACCGTCGCTAAAAAAAATTACAAATCTTTTGCAAACGTTTTAGGTACGAAGCGTTTCGTAGCTAAAAATTATTACAAAAGTTGTGGCGACGACAATTTTCGTCGCAAAAAGAAAAATACAGATTTACAAAACTTTTAGCTACGAAAATATTCGTCGCTAAAAATAATTAGTAAAAATTACAAAACTTTTGGCGACGAAAATTTTCGTCGCAAAAAAATAATTACAAAATTTTAGCGATGAAAATATTCGCCGCAAAAAATTAATTACAAATTTGTTTCGACGAAAATATTCGTCGAGAAAAAATATTTACAAAACTTTCAGCTACGAAACTTTTTGTAGCTAAAAGTTTGTTTTTTTTTTTAAAAAATATTCCAGCACAAAATTCCACACAAAATTCCTGATAAACACCTGTTAACAATATATTTCATTAAATTCATCCTGATATACACTTGTTATATAATATATTTCATCATATTCACATTCACATCCATCTAAACCCAAACTAATAAATCCATCCAAACATTAAACTACATTCATCCAAACACAAACAATCTTATCCACATCACATTCATTCATGCATAAATACATATAAACTTAACATCATAAACAAATATACAAAAAATCACAAAGATGAAGGCGGATGTGGTGGGGCATTGGTGGATAAGCGTGCAACGAAAGCCTGAAACATATCCGCCATCCGTCGCTAATGCTCCACCCGCATCTCTCTATCTTCCTCTCCTGCTCCTCCCTCTGCCTCGCCAGCTGATTCTCCATCCTCCTCTCCTGATCCTCCCTCTGCCTCGCCAGCTTGTAACGCCCTGAAAATCGGGGGTCGTGTATATACTCAACTCCCGAGTTCCCGGGGTCACTTATGACCGGTTTTCATTAATATGCGTTTAATCTGGTTTAATGGCGCAAATCTGGAATTTTCTAGAACATGAAGAATCACCATACAAGTCTACTGAAATGAAAGAGACCGAAAGAAATATATACATATACGTATATACATGTCCAAAAGAATAAAGGGGCGCATGGCGCCACCCAACAAAATCGCAAAAGAATAATATGTCCAAAAAAATAAAACTAAGCCCACTGCTCAGCGATCCAATAGCTCATCTACTGATCCGACGGGGTCCCGCTCATCAGCTGGAAATAGGAGAACTCGTCCTCCTCATCACAAAGGCTCACACCATCAGGCTCCTCGAACTCATCACTACCTGCAGCTATTGAAGAGTCTGGTTGGTGTTTTAAAACACCGTCCCAGAGTGGGAGTGAGTGATCAACTCAGTGTGTACTATTAATCTTAAGTTATAATGGACATCAATTGTAATATGAACTTAATGAAAGCAGTCAATCATCAATACCTAACAACTCTTATTAAATGCACACGCATGCAGGATGATATCATGCATGCCCTTGCCATGATGCTCCCTAGAGTGACTCCATCAAACGTTCGCATATGACAACACTCCCTCAGAGCGACATCGACTTCCGAGTCGCCACCCTAACTAGTGCGATGCAATGCGATCGTGTTACTGAGTTATTAGTTAAGTCCATTCATCCAGCAGGTTAGGGAATCTGATGCAGCCAACGTATCAATGCCCTAAACTGGTTGCTAGGCCAAGACCCCATCAACACATGAAGCTGAGGCCCCGCGATTCGTGATCCCGTCAGGTTCCTCATCCCCGACTTCAAGCACATGAGGAGTGTCGAGAGAAAGGGATCGCTCGCGGTCACTATGGAGAGGCGCGACTGTAACATCCCAGATTTTCACTATTTTAGATTTCCAAAAATCCTTGAATTTTTTTTAATTAACTTATATTATCACATACTGACCATTAGTACTCAACGTTAGCTCATACATGAGTTAATTAATCAAAGATTAACCCAATTTAATAGACCAGACAGGCCGTGATAGGGCCTAGTGTGGGCTGCCCAGCGACCGATGAAGGTCAGAAAAATCTAAAAATTTAGAAAATCATAGATCTCACTGGGCTTGTGGTCCATCGCGGATTGAAGACCCAGTGGACACCCAAAAGTACCATCTGGCGCTTACCCAATGCACCCCACCAATGCCAGATTGGAATCTGGCACTTACAAATAAAACCGGGATACCAGGCGTTCCAGCCGTCGAATTTTCTTCCAAATTTACGGTCAAAGTTTGATGTATTTTTCTACACCCGTCCACCAATCTGGGCCCCGATCGTGGCACGATGACCGTTGATCGCGAATCGGACCCGTGCACCACAACCACCAAAATCATCCATTAATCATCTAGGTAAGGCTTCTCATCCTTTGTCTTGAAAACTCTTTTGATGAAGGGGAATTTTACATGGATTTGTCATGTATGAACTTGCTTTAGGGATTCTGACCAACCGGCCCCCAAATCGACGTTCCTAGGTCGTTTTCGAGTCTACGACGAATCACAAGGTGCGGACTATTGTTCTTAGGTGGCCTAACACCAATTTTACTATGGGTTTTATGATTTTGATTGTTTGGATGTTATGATTGGAGAAACTAGAGAAACCCTAGGAATTGTATGATTGTTGAAATTCGTATGGAATGCATGTTGATCCTCATTTGGTGTTGCTATTGCCTTTCACATGATTGGGTATTTTGATGATTAGGTGCTCATGCCTTGTTAATTTTTCTCTACATTATTGCTTCATAGAATGTATGATGATCGTCTGCATATGATTTCTTGCAATGGTGGAAGTGCTTAACTTTCTCCCGCACACACACACACACACCTCACTTACACTTGCATTATGACATTGTTGGCCTTGCTTGGTATGAGAATATGAATTGTATGTTGAGAAGCATGAGAACATGAAGGTTGTATATGCTAGATGACGCATTGGTAGTCGGCATGCTAGGGATTGCTACTCGTACCCTTGGGTTGGTCAGGAAACATGAGGAGAGCGAAGGTGGCTCCATTGGTAGGATCGCCTCGAGGCTAAACCGTGGGTTTTGGGCGGGTGTGCTCGGGCGGCTGTAGTTCGACTACGTGGGACCCTTGTGCCCGAGGTAACTCGTCTCACACTCGCCTGACTCATGCGGTCTAGCCTACTGACTGATCAACCTTGTATGATAACCCTATTTGTTCACATATGTATGGAACCTGAACCACCCTACAACCGTTGTAGCCCATCAAAAATCCACTTGAAACTGGTCCACAGCCTCGTGAGCCGGGCATGGTGGAATGGGACACTATATCCGAGTTGTCGGCCTACACTGGGGTACCGCACCTCCTCGTAGTGACCGCGAGCGATCCCTTCCTTTCGGCTCTCCTCATGTGCTTGGTGTCGGGGATGAGGAACCCGACAGGATCACGGACCGCAAGGTCTCAGCCTCACGCGTTGATGGGGTCTTGGGCTCGCAACTAGCTTAGGGCATTGATACGTAGGGTGAATCAGAATCCTCAACCTGCTGGATGAATGGACTTATCTAATAACTCGGCTAACACGATCGCATTGCACGCATTAGTTAGGGTGGCGACTCGGAAGTCGAGGTCGCTCTGAGGGAGTGTTGTCATATGCGATCGTTAGATGGAGTCGCTTGAGGGAGTGTTGTGGCGAGGGCATGCATCATATTATTCCACATGCATGCATTTTAAATAAGAGTTATTAAGTGTTGATGATTGTCTGCTTTTCTTTAAGTTCATATTACAATTGATGCCTGTTGTAACTTGAGACCAATAGTTCACACTGAGTTGATCACTCACTCCCACTCTGGGACGGTGTTTTAAAACACCAACCAGACCCATTCATAAATGTAGGTGACTCAGGTATGAGGAGCCTGACGAGGCGAGCTTGGACGAGGAGGACGGGCTCTCCTACTTGCAGCTGATGGGCGGTTCTCCATCGGCTTGATCGGGCTGGATTTGGATTTGCTGAGCCGTGGGCTCAGTTTTATTCTTTTTGGACATAGCCTTCTTTTGTTGTTCTATTGGGCAACGCCTTGGACGACCCTTTATTATTTTCGGACCTGTATATATGTGAGATATCATTCATTTCAGTAAACTGGTGTGATTGTGCTTCGTGCCTCAGGTAATTCCAAATTGCGCAGTTAAATTTGATTAATCATAAAAACCATAAACGCATGATAAGTGACACTCGAGAACTCGGGAGTCGAGTTTATGCACGACCCTCGATTTTTCGGGGCGTTACAGATGGTATCAAAACAATAGTTTGGAATCCCTTGGGCCATGGGTCATGAACTCACTAACGCGTCCGCTGACCTGTTAGGGTTGGGTAGTGAGAGTAAGTAATGACGCTAGGAAATAGATGCGAGAGTCTTATAGTGCCACGACCCATTCCCGGATTTTCCTTCCCAATTATACTTAGAAATTCATCATCTTGGGATTGGAAATCCTGCATTACACCCTCCAACGCAAGGCTCATTTAGCAAATGCTGTTGAAATAAATTTAAGTCCCATCCCACACTCGTTCCAGACATGTCATTCCCAATCTTGAGCTGGGAGTGGCGTTGTAATCCCCTTTGGTACAGCTTAACATGACTAGTCAAACAAGCTTGAGTCTAATTTTCCTCCCCCCGACCCATCCCCCTTAAAATCTTCACTTACCTCCACTCTGTCCTCTAATTTCCTCGGGACATTGACCAGTACGAGATGAAAATTTAACATTTAGACGCTCGAAACCATGGATCTAGACCGAATGAGTTAATGTCGGGCCAAAGTTAATTGTTTTGACCCATTGAGGGGTATGACTTTCAAGAAGTTACGAATGAGTAGCGAGAGAGGGGGATCCGAGTGTCTTAACCTGATGGCAAGACCCGATTCGACCAACTAGAAAATTTAGGTAGTCCAACCCACCCAATTCCTAAGTCTAAACTCCTCCTTTCAACCTATTTCCTTTAAATCCTCGCCTTCCACCCCTTCATCCTTCAAATTTTTCTATGTACATTCATCTTAGACAAAAATCCTAAAGTTCAAGGATAAGGAACTATAAGTAAACAAATTTTACTATGAATAGTAAAAATATAAGTAAAATGGACTTTTGACCATTAACCTGACAAAATCTTATGAAATAACCATGTTATTTGGATAGATCAGCTTCTCTTACCCCAAATTCATATATGGTACATCACGTAACTCATCCTGGTGTATAAAATGTGATCGTTGCAAGGCGACCCTCCAGGGATCGGCGCCACAGCGCCCGACCGGCGCTCCTGGCGCCCGCTATCCAGAGCCTCGGCGCTGTATCGCCCATCCCCGGCACTGCCAGCGCCCAGCCCTGGTGCCATAGCGCCCGACCGGCGCTGTCGGCGCTCGCTGTCCAGAGCCCCGGCGCCGCAGCACCCATCCCCGGCGCTGCCGGCGCCCGCTGTCCAGAGCCCCGGCGTTGCCAGCGCAGAAAATTCCTACAAATTTGGGTCGACTTCAAAAATTCATATCTCATTCGTTACAACTCCGATTTATGTGATTCAAAATCCATATTGAAGATTAACAAGTCTATTTTCATATAAAAAATAAAATAATTTTTTTTTTATATAGTTATATTTGGGATGAATTGACAACTGTCCAAAAATTGTTAGTTTTAGACGGTGGTTACTTGTAGAATTTTTATAATTTATTTACAACTCCAAATGATATGAAACTTGGTGGGATGGGTTAAAACTCGATGGTAAATCATTATAAAAATTTTAAAATTAATCCAGTTACTAAAAGTATAAGAAACGTTACAAGATAGGTCTCCTCCTCCTTTTCAATGTACACACGAGTGGGGCTCATTTCCTTTGCTATTTAGGACTGTCTAGAGTCCATAAAACCTATCTCTACTACTCCCATTACCCTCCACCATCCCTTCTAAACCCTAGAGAGAATTCTCCCTCTCCCAATCTCAAAACCCATTTAAACCATTTCTCAAATCTCATTTTCTCAACTCACTTCCTAGATTTTTCTCAACATACATTCCCAAATCCTCTTCAACTTTCACCCACAAAACCCAACACCAATCCTCCTTCTCAAATCCATTCCCACATCCATTTCAACCCACTCTCCCAAACCCACTTTCCTTCAAGGCATTCTCATCACAACCCATCCTAAGCTCCTATCACCAATCCAACCCTAAGCCCGTTTCTTTTCCAACACTCCCTCAAATCCCTAACCTTCAACAACTCCCATCTTTTCTCCTTCCTAAAACTCTCTCCCTCTCAAGTTTTTAAAACCCATCTTCCGAACCCTCACCTTCCACAACCCACTTTTAACATTACCCAAACCCTTTCCAAACTACATTCTCAAGATCCATTCCCAAGGGTCCAACATCAAATCCCATCCTAAGGACCCATTCTACTAGCTCATTCCCAATCCTTTCTCAAAAACATTCCTAGGGTGCCTCCTACAAACATTCCCCTAAGACTAAGAGTGATGGCATTCTTTGCCACCATTGTCTCGTTCTTCACTATCCCGGTGGTCCTCTCCCTTATGGGGAAGAAAAGGGCCGGCTCTTGAGGAGTAGAGACCAAGCCGAGATAGATGTAGTAAGCAGAAGGCCGATCCAAAGGGAAGGAAGCACCCCCACCCTCGTCCGACCCAGAGAATAGTAGCTTAACGTACGGATAATTAGTAGTTTGTTCGAGTCAGTTAGAATTGTTTACATATATTGAAGGATAGTTGTAACCTTTTTTGCTTGAATTAGGCAATATTTCCTTTAAGTTTGCGGTATCTAGTGATACATATAAATCCATACTAAAGGATGTAACCGGCCATGCCAATAGCATTTTGGAATTCAATGTGAATGTATGGATTGAAATTCTCTTGTCACTTTGTGAATGCATGCATGTATTGTTGCGAATAGATTAGTCATGTCTTTTCATATTAAAGTTTAACATTGGGTGTCTATTTAGAAATTATTTATAAACGTGCTAGGAATCATTCCGTGATTAAATTTGATTACATATATAATTGTTTAATTGTTTGGGGGTAATTAAGTTAGGACCCTTAAGTAAGATTGAGTTTCATAGTTTAATACCTCTGATATTTACTATACTCTGCAAGCTCATGACTAGATGCGGACTACAGTATATATATTGAGTTTTCCTATCCTCTTATGAAATCAAGGTTCAAACAAAATCGGCGAGATGATATCCTTCATCCTTGCCTTCCTGCCTGCTCCTTATTGACATTATTAACACTCCAAACCTCCAGGATACCTTACAACTTTCAACTATTCATTCATTCCTAAAATTTATGAAACTAAAGTGTAGTCTGCTCATAAACCACTAACCATAAAAATTGAAATGGTAATTCACATAAAATTTTGTGCCTTTAGAAACTTGTTAGGACGATGTTTGACCATAGGCATAATAAGAGATTCATTAATTACTAATTTGGACATGAATTAAAACGAGAACTCCATTTGACAAAGACCCGAATGACAACCTTAAAAAAAAAAAAGGAGATTTTAACCTTTCAAGGATATGAGATATTTCCTAAGCATTTAGGTTGATCAAACTATGAAATTACGGGACTATACACTTGCGAAGTATTCGCGGCTTGACCCAATTCTCAATCCTGAGCGACTACCAACGGACTCACTGCTTTGACCGAGCAGAAGACCAGGATCCATCAGGATTTAGAAGGGATACAACGAGTTGTCTACCCTGGTCAGGCAGACAATCGACGTATCAGATTTGAGCCCACCAGAACCATTTTTTCATATTAGCATCATCATGAAGAACATAATAGACCTTAGGCAAACTTTATTGTCAAATACATAGTACGATGATAACGATTTTGACTTTCGCCTTCAAACATCAAAGGTGGAAACTTTTAAGGGGGGTAGAATATAATAAGGAAGACTAGTACAGTTAGTATGCACCCTACCACGCACATGAACCTCAAATCAATAAAAACTTAGGCAAACGAAATGATAATATCCTTATTTATTATCCTTAAGCAATTTCGGGGACAAAATTATTTTTAAGGGGGGTAGATTGTAACATCTCAGATTTTCACTATTTTGGATTTCCAAAAATCCTTGAATTTTTTTTAATTAACTTATATTATCACATACTGACCATTAGTACTCAACGTTAGCTCATACATAAGTTAATTAATCAAAGATTAATCCAATTTAATAGATCAGACAGGCCGTGATAGGGCCTAGTGTGGGCCGCCCAGTGACCGATGAAGGTCAGAAAAATCTAAAAATTTAGGAAATCATGGATCTCACTGGGCTTGTGGTCCATCGCGGACTGCGGACCCAGTGGACACCGAAAAGTACCATCTGGCGCTTACCCAATGCACCCCACCAATGCTAGATTGGAATCTGGCACTTACAAATAAAACCGGGATACCAGACGTTCCAGCCGTCGAATTTCTTCCAAATTTACGGTCAAGGTTTGATGTATTTTTCTACGCCCGTCCACCAAATCTGGGCCCCGATCGTGGCACGATGACCATTGATCGCGAATCGGGCCCGTACGACCAAACCCCATATCTGATCGTCCCCAAATTTTGCGTGGCCCCTCATCGGGCCATGGAGCACCTACCCTATAAATTTCATGGCCAGAGGGCCACCAGAACTGCCCCAACAATCAGAATGGGCATCCTAGGGCCATTTAAAGATCAAAACTCTATACTCAAACCCCATATTCGTTCATCCGTTTGATCTCAGATTTTTCATGGCCCCTCATCGGGCCGTGAGACACCTACACCCCGAATTTGGTGGCCGGAAGGGTGATAGGGCCACCCCAACTTCAATAGGGAGCTCTAGAAGGCTAGTTTGGGAAATTGTGGGAACTTAAGTGATTTGAGTCGTCCACTCTTATGCAAAGTTGAGGATTTCGGGCCGTCGGTTTGTGACCAAACTTTACACATCGAGTAAGAATATTTTCCTCCTCATATCCGTATAGCCACGGCCCTGATCGACCATTGGTGACCGTTGAACAGACTTCTAATCATATCTGTCGATCGGTGCGTCGAACTGGCGGGCCGATTGTGTCCATACGTAGATCATCATTAGAACTAACTATCCTGTGGTATATGTCGACTAGTACACCCCATAGTGGGCCCTTGAGGCTAGAAAAACTCCCCCATAGGGTTAATATAGTAAAGACCCAACACTTGGGGCCAATTGCACCAAAACTGGCATTATAAAAAGACTTCATTTGGGCACCCCTCTTCCCATACGATTTTTCCATTTCCAAGGGGGAGAAAGAGAGAAAGAGGGAGAGAGTAAAGAGAGAGGAGAGAAAGCTAGGGAGAGTGAAGAAAGAGAGTGAAGGTGAGAGCTAGGTGGACCCTAGATCGAGGTGGGACCTAAGGAAATCAACCCCTTCAACTTCCTACACCTTCTCCAAGAAGAAACCGTGCACCACAACCAGTAAAATCGTCCATTGATCATCTAGGTAAGGCTTCTCATCCTTTGTCTTGAAAACCCTTTTGATGAAAGGGAATTTTACATGGATTTCTCATGTATGAACTTGCTTTAGGGATTTCGACCAACCGGCCCCCAAATCGACATTCCTAGGTCGTTTTCGAGTCTCCGACGAATCACAAGGTGCGGACTATTGTTCTTAGGTGGCTTAGCACCAATTTTACTATGGGTTTTATGATTTTGTTTGTTTGGATGTTATGATTGGAGAAACTAGAGAAACCCTAGGAATTGTATGATTGTTGAAATTCGTATGGAATGCATGTTGATCCTCATTTGGTGTTGCTATTGCCTTTCACATGATTGGGTATTTTGATGATTAGGTGCTCATGCCTTGTTGATTTTTCTCTACATTATTGCTTCATAGAATGTATGATGATCGTCTGCATATGATTTCTTGCAATGGTGGAAGTGCTTAACTTTCTCCCGCACACGCACACACACCTCACTTGCACTTGCATTATGACATTGTTGGCCTTGCTTGGTATGAGAATATGAATTGTATGTTGAGAAGCATGAGAACATGAAGGTTATATATGCTAGATGACGCATTGGTAGTCGGCATGCTAGGGATTGCTACTCGTACCCTTGGGTTGGTCAAGAAACATGAGGAGAGCGAAGGTGGCTCCATTGGTAGGATCGCCTCGAGACTAAACCGTGGGTTTTGGGCAGGTGTGCTCGGGCGGCTGTAGTTCGATTACGTGGGACCCTTGTGCCCGAGGTCACTCGTCTCACACTCGCCTGACTCATGCGGTCTAGCCTACTGACTGATCAACCTTGTATGATAACCCTATTTGCTCACATATGTATGGAACCTGAACCACCCTACAACCGTTGTAGCCCATTAAAAATCCACTTGAAACTGGTCCACAGCCTCGTGAGCCGGGCATGGTGGAATGGGACACTATGTCCGAGCTGTCGGCCTACGCTGGGGTACCGCGCCTCCCCGTAGTGACCGCGAGTGATCCCTTCCTTTCGGCACTCCTCATGTGCTTGGTGTCGGGGATGAGGAACCCGACAGGATCACGGACCGCAAGGTCTCAGCCTCACGCGTTGATGGGGTCTTGGCCTCGCAACCAGCTTAGGGCATTGATACGTAAGGTGAATCAGAATCCCCAACCTGCTGGATGAATGGACTAAACTAATAACTCGGCTAACACGATCGCATTACACACATTAATTAGGGTGGCGACTCGGAAGTCGAGGTCGCTCTAAGGGAGTGTTGTCATATGTGATCGTTAGATGGAGTCGCTTGATGGAGTGTTGTGGCGAGGGCATGCATCATATCATCCTGCATGCATGCATTTTAAATAAGAGTTATTAAGTGTTGATGATTGTCTGCTTTTCTTTAAGTTCATATTACAATTGATGCCTGTTGTAACTTGAGACCGATAGTTCACACTGAGTTGATCACTCACTCCCACTCTGGGACGGTGTTTTAAAACACCAAGCAGACCCATTCATAGATGCAGGTGACTCAGGGCATGAGGAGCCTGACGAGGCGAGCTTGGACGAGGAGGACGGTCTCTCCTACTTGCAACTGATGGGCAGTTCTTCATCTGCTTGATCGGGCTGGATTTGGATTTGCTGAGCCGCGGGCTCAGTTTTATTCTTTTTGGACATAGCCTTCTTTTGTTGTTCTGTTGGGCAACGCCTTGGGCGACCCTTTATTATTTTCGGACCTGTATATATGTGAGATATCCTTCATTTCAGTAAACTGGTGTGATTGTGCTTCGTGCCTCAGGTAATTCCAAATTGCGCAGTTAAATTTGATTAATCATAAAAACCATAAATGCATGATAAGTGACACTCGGGAACTCGGGAGTCGAGTCTATGCACGACCCTCGATTTTCGGGGCGTTACAGCGACACCCCAGCGTAGGCTGACAGCTCGAACACAGTGTCCCATTCCACCATACCCGGCTCACGAGACTGTAGACCAGTTGCAATCGGTTATCGGTGGGCCACTTATGGTTGTAGGGTGTTCCAGGTTCCATACATGTGTGAGCAACCAAGGTTAACAAACAAGGTTGGTCAGACAGTACGCTAGACTGCACGAGTCAGGCGAGCGTGAGACGAGTGACCTCGGGCACAAATGACCCATGTAGTCGAACTACAACCACCCAAACACTACCGCCCAATCCACGTATCTAGCCGTAGCGTAGTCCTACCGGTGGGACTACCGTCTCTCATCATGTTCGTGACCAACCCAAGAGGGTGAAAGGGATCCATAACATGCCAACTATCCAAGTCATCAACTAGCATATTAACATCATATTTTCATGCATCTCAAGCATACGAATCAAATGCTCCTAACAAGCAAGCTATCGCTATCATGAAACAAAGTGCATGTGAGTGGTGTGGATTTGTGAGGAAGTTAAGCACTTCCTCCATCTCAAGAAATCATGTACACAAGAGTAATAAATCATACATACTATGAAGCACAACATATGGGAAAATCAATCAAGGCATGAGCATGTAATCATCCATACACACAATCATGTGAGAGGCAAGAACAACATCATGAGAAAGCTAAACATGCACATCCATACCATTCCACAAACATATGATTTCCTGGGTTTCTCTAGAATTTCAAATATAACATCCAAGCAATCAAAATCATTAAGCTTGTACTAAAATTGGTGCTAGGCCACCTAAGATTAATAGTCCGCACCTATGGGTCGTTGGAGATTGGGAAAACGTCCTAGGAAAGAGGGCTTTGGGGTCGATCGGCCAGAACCCCTAAAACGAGCCCTTGTATGTGAGAAATCTAAGCCAAGCCTTCCTAATACATGAATTTCCAAGAAGAATGGGTGAAGGATCTTACCTAAATGACCCACAGACGATCGTTGAGGTTTTGGTGGAGAGTTCCTCCTTTGAGAAGAGGTAGGGAGTTGGAAGGGTTGATTCCTTTGGGCCCCACCTTGATTTAGGGTCCACCCTAGCTCCTCCTTCACCCACACTTTCTTCTCCTTTACTCTCTTGCTCTCCCCTTTGCTCTTGGTAGTTGTAATAAATGAGAGAGAGTTATGAGAGCTAGGGTTTTGTTTCCTAGACTTGGGCCCTTTGGCCCCAAGCTTCTACAAATTCCCAAAATAGCCTTATGGGACTCCCTATTGGTGTTGGGGCGGCCCTAACACCCCTCTGGCCACCAAACTTGGTGTGTAGGTGCCTTATGGCCCGGTGAGAGGCCATAAAAAATCTGGAAACAAACGGATGAACAGATATGGGGTCTGAGCATACGATTCTGATATTTAAGTGGCCCTGTGGGGCCCATTTCGGTGATTGGAGCGGTTCTGGTGGCCCCCTGGCTACGAAACTTATATGATAGGTGCTCCATGGCCCGATGAAGGGCCATGCAAACTTTGGGAGCAATCGGATATGGGGTTTGATCATACGGGTCCGATTTGCGATCAACGGTCACCGTTCCACGATCGAGTCCCAGATTTGGTAGACGGGTGTAGAAAAATAAATTAAACCGTCACCGAAAATTTGGAAGAAATCCAACGATTGGAACGCCTGGTATCTTGACTTTAATTGCAAGTGCCAGATTTTAATCTGGCATTGGTGGGGTGCATTTGGCAAGTGCCAGATCTCAATTCTGGGTGTCCACTGGGTCCGCAGTCCGCGTTGGACCACAAGCCCAGTGAGACCTATATTTCCTAAATTTTTAGATTTTTCTGACCCTCCTTGGTTGTTGGGTGGCCCACACGGACTGTTGTTAAGTGTAAACAGGCCATCTGGCTTGACGGGCCGCACTTGGCCTGTTCATAAGCAGACAGGTATAGCCTAATGGGTTAATCCTAGGTTTAATTTACTGGTGGTATCTTACCCTGAGTAGTTTAAATGGATGGTCCTGCGGCAAATCCTACGTGGACGCCCCAGGACACTGTGCTGGTTGGACAGGACGTTACAATCTACCCCCCTTATAAATAAATTTCATCCTCAAAATTTGTACCTGTTCGTATTGCTGAAGCCGGCTTGGGTAATGCTTGCGGACTTATACTTCTGTCCCCCAAGTGGTCTCTTCTTCATCATGATGGGTCCATAGAACCTTTACCAATGGGATGACCTTGTTGTGTAGGACCTACTCCTTCGTGTCTAATATTCGAGTGGGTTGGAGAATGTATGTGGCATCTTCCTTCAGTTCCACATGCTCCCACTTGATGATGTGTGAAGGATCGGGGACGTACTTCTTCAATATGGATACATGGAAGACGTTATGCACTCCGGTGAGTGGCGTAAGTAGGGCTAAGCGATAGGCAACCGCACCAATCCGGTCCAAAATTTGGAAGGGCTCGATGAATCGGGGCGTGAGCTTTCCCTTCTTGCCGAAGCGCAAAACACTCTTCATTGGGGAGATTTTGAGAAATACATGGTCCCATGCTTCAAACACCAAGTCTCTTCGCCTTGCGTCGGCATAGCTTTTCTACCTGATCTGAGCCGTCAAGAGGCGGCGCTGGATAATTCCAATCTTCTCAGTTGTGATCCGCACCAAATTCGATCCTACCAAACTCTTCTCGCCGATTTTCTCCCAACAATGCGGGGTTCAGCACGGACGCCCATACAAAGCCTCGTAAGGCGCCAGACCGATGCTAGCCTAGAAGCTATTGTTGTAGGCGAACTCGGCATATGGGAGATAATCGTCCCAACTCTCCTGAAAGAGCAGAACACAAGCCCGCAATATGTCTTCCAAAATCTGGTTCATCCGCTCGATTTGCCCATCTGTCTACGGGTGGAAGGCGGTGCTAAACTTAAGTTTCACTCCTATAGCTTCTTGAATGCGGGTCCAGAAGATCGATGTGAAGCGAGTATCCTGGTCCGACGCAATCTCCAACGGGACGCCATAGAGCCGCACTATTTCCTTGATATACAACTTAGCCAAATCATCGGCGGAGCTAGAAGTCTTGATTGACAGAAAATGGGCTGATTTGGTTAGTCTGTCCACGATCACCCATATCGAGTCATGCCTCTTCCTAGTCTTGGGCAACCAGGAGATGAAGTCCATAGATATGAAGTCCCATTTCCATTTGTTATGGGCATTGGTTGTAGAAGGCCCGGTGGCCGGTGGTGTTCGGCCTTGACTTGTTGACAAGTGAGGCATCAGGACACATACTCCGCTATTTCCTTTTTCATGTTGTCCCACCAATAGTTTCACTTTAAATCCCGGTACATCTTCGTACTACCAGGTGCATTACCAACTTGGAGTTGTGAACGACACTTAGGACTTCCTCTTGTAGTCCTTGAAGGTTTGGGACACAAAGGCGGCCTCGGTACCGCAATCCCCCATCTTTTCCAGCTCTCCACTCGGACTTCACATCATTCTTTCCCCTTTCCCTCATTTTCTTCAATAACTCATCGCCCTCCTGGGCTTCAATGATTTTGCTGTCAATCATTGGATGGGCTTGAATGTGAGTTATGATCTCGTACGGTTCCTCCACGGTTAGCTTCATGTCGAAGTCCCGTACGAATTCCACCATGTCCCATTCTCTCACCATTAGCGGGGCCACAAATTCGATTGTCTTTTTGCGACTCAAGGCGTCTGCCACCAAATTCGCCTTGCTTGGGTGATACGAGACGTCGAATTTGAAGTCCTTCAACGTCTCTATCCAGCAACGCTGTCTTATATTCAGGTCCTTCTGGGTGAAAATGTATTTGAGGCTCTTATGATCAGAAAAGAGCTCAAACTCCTCACCATAGAGATAGTGTCTCCATATCTTCAATGCGAAGACCATAGCCACAAGCTCGAGGTCGTGTGTAGGGTAATTCTCCTCATATTTCCTTAACTGTCGAGATGCGTAAGAAATTGCCCTGTCTTGTTGCATGAGCACACACCCCAAGCCCACAAGAGAAGCGTCAGTATAGACGGTGTACTTGACCCCCTGCTCAGGTAATACCAGCACAGGTGCCGAGGTAAATTTATCTTTCAACTCCTGGAAGGCCGCCTCCGCCTTCTCATCCCAGGTAAATTTGAGGTCCTTCCGTGTCAGCTGGGATAGTGGTCGAGCTATTTTTGAAAAGTCTCTAATGAACCTTCTATAATAACCGGCGAGACCGAGAAAACTTCTCACTTCTGTAACCGACTTTGGTTGCTTCCAATCTTACACGGCCGCCACCTTGGCGAGATCCACCGATATGCCCTCCTTGGACACTACATGTCCCAGAAATTTGACCTCCTCCTTCCAGAAGTCACATTTTTCATACTTTGCATAAAGTTGATTCTTCTTGAGGGTCTCAAGGACTGCCCTTAGATGTTCTTCATGCTCCTCACGACTCTTTGAATATACCAAAATGTTGTCGATGAACACGATGACGAATCTGTATAGGAACGGCCTAAAGACTCTGTTCATGAGGTCCATGAATACCGCTAGAGCATTGGTAAGCCCGAACGACATAACTAGGAACTCATAATGGCCAAAGCAAGTTCTGAAGGTCATTTTCTGTATATCCTCGTCCCTAACTCACAAGTGATGGTGCCCTGATTATAGATCGATCTTGGAGAAGTATTGGGCACCCCTCAGCTGGTCAAACAAGTCGTCAATTCTGGACAATTGGTACTTGTTCTGAACCGTCACTTAGTTCAATCTCCTGTAATCCACACACAATCGTAATGAGTCATCATTCTTCTTCACAAATAGGACTGGGGCTCTCCACGGCGAGACGCTGGGCCGGATGAAGCCCAACTTTAACAAATCATTTATTGAGTCCTAAGCTCCTCCATCTCACACAGGGCATGCAATAAGTCGGCAAAGAGATGGGCTTGGCACCGGGAGTCAGATCGATCGTGAAGTCTATCTCACATAGAGGAGGAAGTCCCAGTATGGCTTTGAACACGTCGACGAAGTCTTCGTCCACGGGAGTGCATGCTAGTGAGGGGTCCACCATAACCCTCATCCAATAAAGCATAACACAAAACCCTACGATCGTGGCTAACGTGGACTGGGAATGTGAGGGAAGTGTCGTCATCTTCGTGTATTTTCACTGTTAGAGTGTCATAGTCGATCTTCGCCTTCATCATAGTCAACCAGTCCATGCCCAGTATGACGTCATAACGGAAAAGTTTGGTCACTATCAAATCCACAAGCGCCACCTTGCATCCTAAATCAATGGGGCAATCGCAACATATCTTTGTTGTCTCCGAGAAAGTACTGGCGGCGGCAATGATCTTCACCCCAACGGAGGGAGTAGAGTGTAACCCTAGACGCTTGACGGCTGCATGCGATATGAGAGAAGCAGTAGATCCAGTGTCCACTAAAAGAAATATGAGAGTACCTTGAATGTGGGCCATCACCTCAAAGGCCGTAGGAGTGGGGGTGACGGCATCTTGGCCCTCTACCGCTAATGCATGGACTCGTGCCTGCTGAGGTAGGTTTGGTCGCTGCATGGGCCGTTGTGGCGGCCTAGCTTGAGGTGCAAGTGGGCGACGAAATTGTTGGCTAGGCCCCATCGTCCGTAGGGGCGGAATCTGCAATGCTTGTTGTGGAGGTCTGTTGTTGCGTTGTGGTGGCGTGAAATCAAGGTCCCTCATCCTTGTGAAACAGTACGGCTCGGAATGTCCCGCCCTCTTGCAGTAGTTACATATTTGGGCAGATCGTGCCAAAGGGGCCGGTGCGGCAGTTAGTCGTGGCGGAGAGTTCGGGCGCGGCCTCTTTCCCTCAAATGAAGAGGACGGTCCCTCCACCCTACTTCGAGGGCCCAACTGTGAGTGGGTCCGGGCGACTCGCTCCTCATCCTGCTCTGCCCGTATAGACATCTCCACGAGCTCGGCATAGGTCCTGAGGTTTGAAAAGGCCTAGCTATATGTCCTAGAGGGGGGTGAATAGGACAATGCTAAATAAAACTTATAACAGCGGAATTAAAAAGAATATGATAGCCAAAGTAAATCACAATGCAGGAAAGTGAAACAACCTCAAAATTTAGATCTTGAGAGGTTAATACAAATGTTGTTCTAAGGACAACCATTCACCAAAAACCAGAGTTTATGGTAGGACAACCTTATTTCTAGAAAGATCTTTGTATCAAATCTCAAACTAAAGAGGAATAAAGAAATAAATACAAACTGAATTGCAATAAATTGTAATCACAAATGTATTGTTCTAGGGACAGCCATACACCATAAAAATGGCAGGGCAACCTTGCTGGAACAACTTTAAAAGAAATTGAATATCAAGCTGATAAAGGAATAGCAGAAAATAAATTCTAAACTATTACAAAATTCTCACATGCTTGAATTAAATGATTACAACATTCACCACCATACATACATCCCACAAAAGAATAATTAAAGATTAGAATTATAAATCATTCAACCACAACACAAGGGATTATAGTGGTTCGCCTGTGTGTTCACCAACTGTTAAACAACAGCCACACAAAATGCTACTCCACTCCTAATATCCTCACATAGGGGATATTAGCGTTCACTAACAAAATAGGTTTTCCCAGGTTCACCAAAAACCTTTACAATTGTGTCTTTATCTGTGGGCTTACACAATTAAAAAAACCCTACTTCTGAGTTTTCCTGGCTCTCCTCAGATAACCAATACAACAAGATTTTTCTAGCAAATCTTGAAAGAAACCAAAACAGAAAGGAATTTACAATTAAATGTAAAATACCTGATTATCTCCTTCGTTGTAGTAGCCCGGTAGAACAAGTTAGAGCAGATGATTGAATGTCCAAGTTCAATGTCCAGTACTCAATTACAATGGTTCTAATTCTAATAGATTTTAAATTAAACCAAGTAGGGCTTGCCTTAATTGATTTTGATTCCAAAGAAAGGGAATAACAATTCCTCTTATCAAATTCGATTGGAATAGCAGAAACAAAATCAATTAAATAAAGCTAAGGAAAGAGAATATTAAATAAGCACACTTAGCTTAGATGGAGCAAAGAATTATCTCTCAGAAGTTCGACGAAGATTGGCTTGAATGGATTAATTAATTCGATGATTTCTTCTGAGATTCGTGCTCTATTTATAGGTGAGCAGATCGCGTATTCGACTGGTCTAGAGAGCTCTTCGACTAGTCGAAGTAATAACAGATATTCGAAAAATCAGGAGCGATAAGCTTTGACCGTTCTACGACTGGTCGAAGGTCTCCTTCGACTGGTCATATGTCACCTTCGACTGGTCGAAGAACTTAAATTTCATCGCTGGACTTTGAGTCGAAGACTTTCGACTGGTCGAAGATGCAGTCGACACTGTTCCTTTGACTGGTCGAACAGATTCCTGGACTAGTCGAAGCCTAACAGAAATTATCTGATTTTTGTAACAAACTTACGACTAATCGAGGAATTTCTTAGACTGGTCGAAGCAACTCTAGGACTAGTCAAAGAAGGCCTAGGACTAGTCGAAGAATAGACCAAACTTATGTAAAATAAACATTCGATTTATGTATCCAAAGTGACCTACTTCTAAGGTCAACCTAAGGTCAGTCAAACCTCAACTATGAGGTAAGGACATTGAAACATTAGGAACTAGTGACCTTGAAGTATGAGCCTTGAAGTCTTGATGTAGTTTAATCTTGAAATCTTGATGTAGCTCAATCTTGAAAGTGTCTTGAGTTCTTTACAAACTGCCTTGTACTCTTCTTGAAGTCATGCAGCTTGAATCATGTCTTGTGAGCAGTTCTTGCAGTCAAGGTTGATCTTTGTACTTGTGAGCTTTGCTTGTTGTGAGCTTAGCTTGTTCATGAATGTTGATCTTTGAGAGAGCTTCACTTATGCAAGATATATAACAGTGATTTTGGCACCACAAATTTGACAACAAACAGGGATATAAAATATAGCACTTACAATCTCCCCCTTTGTCAAATTAGTGACAAAACACATAACCAAGATAAACATAAAATAAAACAACTGGTTAAAGAGATATGAACCAGTTCATATTAACTGGCTTACCTGCAAATCAATATTCAATATTCAACATTCAACATTCAACCAGTTTCATTCAACTAGTTCAAACATACTCCCCCTGAGTAACATAACCAATGCTACTCCTCTCACAATCATATCGTTAAGAATAAACCATTCTCCCCCTTTTTGTCACAATATGACAAAGGAAACAACAATAAAGGAGAACTAAATAAAGGGATATATGAGAGTAAACATGAGGAGTTATGAGATTATAGCAAAACAGAGATAGAGATACTCAACATAGCTTCACATAGAATAAATATCCAGCATAAAACATTGATAATATCCAACTCAAAATCAGTCAACCAAGTGCTAAGTTAAAAAGTTATTACAGACCAGAAGTCTCATATAAACTAATCAGAACTAGAACCAGATAACGGAGCAGGAATGGAGGGATCAAGTTGGTGCATGCCTTTGTTCAATCGCCTAAGATATTTGCGCATGTACTTGAATTGTAAATCATGAGCAACAGACATGTTTTCCATCTTTACATTGATATTCTCAACTTTGTCCTCTAATGCACTTAAACGAGCATCAACATCAGATGGTTCAAAATCTGGATCATTTGTTGAGTCAGAATCCAGTTCCTCAAAAATGTCATCCATATTAATGTCATCACCAGCTTCTTCATGACCACCACCACCACCACCACCTTGTTCAGGAAGTAGATCCAGCTTCATCTTATTGATATTAGTATTGTTGAAGATCAGATGATGGATTGGTGCCTCATCAACCGGCATATCGACTAACATATGTGTAGCCAATACAGTCATTAAATAGGCAAAAGGAATGTCACTATGACCAGGATGGAGTCTAAACTGAAGAATGAAATGACAGATTAAGGATGGTAAACAAATCTGAGTACCTTTGGAGATAGCATGGATAACACGAACCATAAACGAAGTCAAGTCAGTTTTATTACCCGAACGAGGATACAGATTAGACACAAAGATTTTGTGGAGAATTCTGTACTTGGGTAACAAATACCTTGCGGGAAGCGCATTCCCTTTTTGTGTCCATTGAACATCCATGTTGCACAAGTCTCTAGTGAGCATGCGTTTTTCAGACATTGAGGGTTTATCAGTTAAGTTATGGATAGGAATACCCTCATCATTCACAGGAATGTCCATAAGGGCTGAAATTAAATGACGATCAATGTCAAAAGGCCCTTCTCTAGTAGATATTTTAAAAGTTAAATTATCCTGTGAAAAAGCACTAATACATGTAAACATGGATTGGGCAATGGACCGGTATGCAGGCCCACCCCAATGTAATAAGTTAACCCAACCTACAGCTTCAAGCATAGGAAGGATGTCAAAAGGTGCAATATGATTAACATCAACAGGATGTTCAACAATAACATTACGTAATCTAATGTCCCTAACATAAGATGGATCATCATTGGTAACAAGAAGATGACGCTTAGTGATAATGGTCGATCTGGAGGAAGAAGAAGGACCACGGGAAGTAGTTTTTCTACCTCTAGAAGCCATTTGCAACAAGGATATCAAGGAATTAAGAAGTTGCAAAGGATTGAGAAGTGGGTTTACACAAAACAGATTTTTCAAAATCCAAACCCCAAATCTCAATGAAATCCAAAATACAAAGCTTAAAGCTTGAAAAGTAAACAATCTAGACACAAATCTGCAAGAAAAACGTGATTTGGAACACTAACCTTGAAGAACATGAAAGATGGGTTCGACAAGTCGAAGCTCGGCTCCTTAGAGAGGAAAAATGAAATGAGGAAGAAAGAAAAAATTCCCAAATTTTAAGTGATTTCCGAGATCTACGACTGGTCGTGGATATCTACGACCGGTCGAAGGTCGACTGGTCGAGTATACTCACGACTGGTCGAAGAATGTCCAAAAATTCATATTTCTTGCAAATTATTCAAAAATTGGAATTCAATCTAGCAAATATATACACTATGATACAAGTAGGCATAAATAATCATTTCAAAATGCACATGCCAAGATCAAATTTCATCTTTTTGAACCTGCTTTTATCGAGAGGTTTTGTGAAAATGTCAGCTCGTTGATCTTCGGTAGGAATATATTCTAGAGATATAACTTTTTCTTCTACTAATTCCCTTATATAATGAAATCTAATGTCAATGTGCTTAGTACGAGAATGCTGAATAGGATTTTTTGAAATATTTATCGCACTGGAATTATCACAATGTAATAACATAGAATCCTGTTTAATTCCATAATCACTTAGCATTCGTTACATCCAAACTAGCTGCGTACATGCATTACCAGCTGCGATATACTCAGCTTCAGCTGTTGATAGTGATAGCTGTTGGTAGTGATATAGAATTTTGTTTCTTACTAAACCAGGAAACTATACAATTTCCAATGTAAAAACAACCAGCATTGGTTGATTTTCTATCATCTAGATTACCAGCCCAGTCAGCATCCGAGTACCCAGCTAATTGGACACTAGTCTCATGAGGATACCAGAGACCGAGATTTACAGTACTTGCGACATATCTAATAATTCGCTTGACAACAATCAAGTGAGATTCTTTTGGATTAGATTGATATCTTGCGCAAATACCAACACTTAGAGAAATATCAGGTCTACTAGCAGTTAAATATAACAAACTACCAATCATACTCCGATAAAGTTTTGAGTCAACATTTTTACCATTAGAGTTTTTTGCCATTCTCAAATCCAAATCTCTTGATTAGATTCAAAGCATACTTAGATTGAGAAATGAATATTCCTTCAGGTTGTTGTTTTACTTGCAATCCAAGGAAATAAGTCAATTCCCCAACCATGCTCATTTCGAACTGTGATTTCATCAAATCTGCAAACTCAGTAGTCAAGTCAGTACAAGTTGATCCATAAATGATATCATCAACATAAATCTGTACCATTAAGATATGATCATTATGTTTTTTAACAAACAGAGTTTTATCAATAGATCCCATTTGAAAATTATGACTTAAAAGAAATTTCGTTAGTTTCTCATACCATGCCCTAGGTGCTTGTTTTAATCCATAAAGTGCCTTTTTAAGTTGATACACATAATCAGTATTTTTGGGATCTTCAAAACCCATTGGCTATTCAACATAGACTTCTTCATGTAAATCGCCATTTAGAAAAGCATTTTCACATCCATCTGATAGATCTTTATCTTTCTAAAACATGCAATGTTTATAAATAGTCTGATAGATTCAAGACGTGCTACTGGTGCAAAAGTTTCATCGAAATCAATCCCTTCAATTTGAGTATAACCATGTACCGCTAGTCTAGCCTTGTTTCTAATTATATTTCCACATTCGTCAGACTTATTTTTAAAAATCCATTTTGTTCCAATGATGTGTTTATCTTTAGGTCTTGGTACGAGATACCAAACATCATTTCTTACGAATTGGTTAAGTTCTTCTTGCATCGCAACAATCCAGTTCTCATCAGCAAGAGCTTCTTTTACGTTAGATGGTTCTATTTGGGATGTAAAACATACATAATTACATATATCCTCAAGTTGTCTACGGGTGCGAACACCGGTGAGAGGATTTTCAAGAATTTGTGTGGTTGGATGATCTTTAACAGTCCTTAACTCAGAATCAGTCTGATTCGATGAAGTATCGGATTTATCAATGATTAGAACTTCATCATTATCTGAATTAGAGATTGGCGTGTTTAAGTGATCATCAATGACAACATTAATGGACTCTTGAATCACACCAGTTCTTTTGTTCAGAACCCTATAAGCCCGACTGTTTAAGGAATATCCTAGAAAAATCCCTTCATCACTCTTCGTATCGAATTTTCTCAAATTTTCACGATCACGTAAAATATAGCACTTGCTGCCAAAAACTCGAAAGTATTTAACAGTAGGCTTTTTATTGAACCACAATTCGTAAGCCGTTTTATTATTATCTTTGCTAGTGTAGACTCGGTTAATAATATAGCAAGCTGTGTTGACTGCTTCAGCCCAAAGATTTTTAGAGAGCTTCATGCTATTCAACATGACATTAGCCATTTCTTGAAGCACCCTATTCTTTCTTTCTACAATTCCATTTTGTTGTGGAGTTTTGGGAGCAGAGAATTCATGTAATATTCCTTGGTCAGTACAAAACTTCTCAAAATTGCTATTCTCAAATTCAGATCCATGATCACTACGAATTTTACTGATTTGAGAAGATTTTTCAGTTTGAATCCTTTTGAAAACTTTTCTTACTTCTTCAAGGGTTTCAGATTTATCCCTTAAGAAGACTACCCAAGTGAATCTGGTAAATCATCAACTATTACCAGGATATACTTTTTCCCACCACGACTTTCTGTTCTGGTAGGTCCTATCAGATCCATGTGGAGGAGTTCGAGTGGTCTTGATGTGGTATTTGAATTCACCTTTTTGTGTGAGTTTCTTGTTTGTTTGCCTATCTGGCACTCACCACATATTTTATCTAATTTCTGAAGTTTGGGTAAACCTCTTATAAGTTCTCGTTTGCTCAATCTATATAAATTTCGATAATGTACATGTCCAAGACGTTTGTGCCATAAATCAGTCTCGTCTGTATGGACCATGTAACATGTTTGATTAGATGAGCTGGATTCACTAATAATATAGCAATTTTCAGACGTTCTACGTCCAGTTAATATTACAGAACCCTTATTGTTTAGTATCTCACAACTTTGATTAGAAAACCGAACACTATGGTTATTATCACATATTTGAGATATACTAAGCAAGTTATGTTTTAAGCCTTCAACATATAAGACATTTTTAAACACAGGAAGATTAAAAAGTTGAACCGTACCTTGGCCTATAATCTTGCAGTTGCTACCATCACCAAATGTGACTGAACCATCAGTCATATCTTTCAGATCTGTGAATAAAGCTTTGTCACCTGTCATATGCCTGGAGCATCCACTGTCTAGGTACCACTTTGAATGACTTGTTGCTTTGAAAGCAGTGTGAGCAACCAAGCAGGTAACTTTAGGAACCCATTTCAAAACAGTTTTGGGTTTAGGAACATAGATGGTCTTCTTTTGTTTATAGTTGTAAGAATGACCTATAGAGTTAGATTTTAAGAGCTCCTTGAGTAAATCAACTATCTTTTCAGCTAGTGGATTTCGTTTTTGATTAAAGTTGACATGGCTGCTTCTAGGTTTTTGAAAAGTTTTTGAATTTCTAGAAAAATCTTGATAAGTACTTTTCCCTTTTGAGTTTGAGGACTCTCCTTTAACAAACATAAGAGGAGTATACTTTTGTTTAGGAGGTAGATTTTTATCATAGCCCAACCCGGATAGATCGCCACATTTTCTTGATCCGGATAAAAGTTTTTCTAACTTTGGATCTCCTTGGGCATATTTCCATGTGTCCTTTAGACTCAGAAGAGAAGATACTTCAGTTTTGAGTTTCTCAATTTCAGATTTCAAATCAATAATTAGGGAGTTCTTGAATTCCAAATCGCATTTTGATTTTTCAAAACAATCTGAAATTTGTGATTTTTCTAAGACAAGTGATTCAAAACATTCTTTGAGTTTAGAAAACTTTTCTTTTTGAAGTTTAAGTTTGACAGCAATTTTACAACTTTCCTTATATAGGGCATTATAAGCGTCTTGAAGATCATCTTCATTTTCACATTCACTACTCAGATTTTCTTCACTTGTTGAGTCATTATCTGAAAATATGAATTTGGCTAGAGTCATAAGAGCTTTAACCTCATTGTCCAACTCAGTTTCAGAATCTTCTGATTCAGAAGAAGCTTCAGAATCAGATGATTCATCCCATGTAGCCAACATACCTTCTTCTTGGGTTTGTCCTTTTTAGAACATCTATTTGCTAAGTGCCCATATTCTTGACAGTTGTAACATTGACTATCTTTCAAAGATTTTCGAGATTTGGGTCTAAACTTCTTTTTATCATTCGATTTTTAAAAATCAACCCTTTTCTTGCTTTTGAAAATCTTGTAAAATTTCTTAGCTAAAAGAGCCATATCATCTTCTGAATCAGAATTTTCTTCTAAATTATATTTAGAAGATTTTAGTGCGATAGATTTACCTTTAGGAGCTTTAAAGTTTAACTCGTAGGTTTGTAGAGAACCAACTAGTTCTTCTACCCTCATATTATCCGTATCACGAAGTTCCTGGATTGCGGTTACTTTAGAATTGAACCGTTCAGGAAGTGAGCGTAATATCTTTGCACACACTTTACTTTCTGGGATTTTATTGCCAAGACCCCACATTGAGTTTACAATGTCATTCAATCTAGTGTAAAAGTCCATAAACATTTCATTTTCCTCCATATGAATTTCTTCAAATCTGGTTGTGAGGAGTTGGACTTTAGATTTTTTGACAATTGTAGTACCCTCGTGTGTCATTTCTAATATATCCCAAGCTTGCTTTGCAGTATCACAGGAAATGATTCTTTTGAACTCATCCGGTGATAGTGCGCAAGTGATTGCATTTAGTGCTTTAGCATTTGCACTACTCTCACTTTTCTGAAGAGTGGTCCATTGGTAATATGGTGTGACTTTCATAGATTTTGAACCATCAACCCCAGTAACTTCCATGATAGGAGGTTTCCATTCAGTCACTGTGGCTTGCCACACATTTTCATCCATTGATTTGAGGAAGATCCTCATTCTGGCTTTCCAATAGGCATAGTTGGAGCCATCAAAGGGTGGAGGCCTTGTGACTGAAAGGCTATCAAAATTTGACATCTTAAATAGCTTAAATCGTTAGCTCAGGAATTAAATCCAAGAATTAAAAAAGAGCTATTAGGCTCTGATACCACTTGAAAAGGCCTAGCTATATGTCCTAGAGGGGGGTGAATAGGACAATGCCAAATAAAACTTATAACAGCGGAATTAAAAAGAATATGATAGCCAAAGTAAATCACAATGCAGGAAAGTGAAACAACCTCAAAATTTAGATCTTGAGAGGTTGATACAAATGTTGTTCTAAGGACAACCTTTCACCAAAAACCAGAGTTTATGGTAGGACAACCTTATTTCTAGAAAGATCTTTGTATCAAATCTCAAACCAAAGAGGAATAAAGAAATAAATACAAACTGAATTGAAATAAATTGTAATCACAAATGTATTGTTCTAGGGACAGCCATACACCATAAAAATGGCAGGGCAACCTTGCTGGAACAACTTTTAAAAGAAATTGAATATCAAGCTGATAAAGGAATAGTAGAAAATAAATTCTAAACTATTACAAAATTCTCACAATGCTTGAATTAAATGATTACAACATTCACCACCATACATACATCCCACAAAAGAATAATTAAAGATTAGAAGTATAAATCATTCAACCACAACACAAGGGATTATAGTGGTTTGCATGTGTGTTCACCAACTGTTAAACAACAGCCACAAAAAATGCTACTCCACTCCTAATATCCTCACACAGGGGATATTAGCGTTCACTAACAAAATAGGTTTTTCCAGGTTCACCAAAAACCTTTACAATTGTGTCTTTGTCTGTGGGCTTACACAATTAAAAAAACCCCACTTCTGAGTTTTCCTGGCTCTCCTCAGATAACCAATACAACAAGATTTTTCTGGCAAATCTTGAAAGAAACCAAAACAGAAAGGAATTTACAATTAAATGTAAAATACCTGATTATCTCCTTCGTTGTAGCAGCCCGGTAGAACCAAGTTAGAGTAGATGATTGAATGTCCAAGTTCAATGTCCAGTACTCAATTACAATGGTTCTAATTCTAATAGATTTTAAATTAAACCAAGTAGGGCTTGCCTTAATTGATTTTGATTCCAAAGAAAGGGAATAACAATTCCTCTTATCAAATTAGATTGGAATAGCAGAAACAAAATCAATTAAATAAAGCTAAGGAAAGAGAATATTAAATAAGCACACTTAGCTTAGATGGAGCACAGAATTATCTCTCAGAAGTTCGACGAAGATTGGCTTGAATGGATTAATTAATTCGATGATTTCTTCTGAGATTCGTGCTCTATTTATAGGTGAGCAGATCGCGTGTTCGACTGGTCTAGAGAGCTCTTCGACTAGTCGAAGCAATAACAGATATTTGAAAAATCAGGCGCGATAATCTTTGACCGTTCTACGACTGGTCGAAGGTCTCCTTCGACTGGTCGTAGGTCACCTTCGACTGGTCAAAGATCTCCTTCGACTGGTCGAAGAACTTAAATTTCATCGCTGGACTTTGAGTCGAAGACTTTCGACTGGTCAAAGATGCAGTCGACACTGTTCCTTCGACTGGTCGAACAGATTCCTGGACTAGTCGAAGCCTAACAGAAATTATCCGATTTTTGTAACAAACTTACGACTGATCGAGGAATTTCTTAGACTGGTCGAAGCAACTCTAGGACTAGTCGAAGAAGGCCTAGGACTAGTCGAAGAAGGCCTAAGACTAGTCGAAGAACAGACCAAACTTATGTAAAATAAACATTTGATTTATGTATCCAAAGTGACCTACTTCTAAGGTCAACCTAAGGTCAGTCAAACCTCAACCATGAAGTAAGGACATTGAAACATTAGGAACTAGTGACCTTGAAGTATGAGCCTTGAAGTCTTGATGTAATTCAATCTTGAAATCTTGATGTAGCTCAATCTTGAAAGTGTCTTGAGTTCTTTACAAACTGCCTTGTACTCTTCTTGAAGTCATGCAGCTTGAGTCATGTCTTGTGAGCAGTTCTTGCAGTCAAGGTTGATCTTTGTACTTGTGAGCTTTACTTGTTGTGAACTTAGCTTGTTGTGAGCTTAGCTTGTTCATGAATGTTGATCTTTGAAAGAGCTTCACTTATGCAAGATATATAACAGTGATTTTGGCACCACAAATTTGACAACAAACAGGGATATAAAATATAGCACTTACAAGGTTCTTGCAACATAGTTTGAAGTGGATGTCGTTTCTCAGCCCTGTTGTGAATCGTCTCATCTTGATCGCCTCATTGGCGATCATCTCGGAAGCGTAGCGTGAGTGTTCCGTAAAACAGTTCTCATATTGTGCCACACTCATCCCCCCTGTTGGAAGCAGAGAAATTCATTCTCCCTCTCGTGCTGATACGACTGAGGGATGTACTTCTCATTGAAGCGGGACTCAAATTCCTCCCACGTCCATATGTGGTTCTCAGGAATGGTCCGGAGACAAGTCCGCCTCTTTCTTAAAGAGGTAGGAAGTGAGCTCGAAATTCTCTACCTTGGAACAGTGGAGGGTCGTAAGCAGCTTGACGACTCGGTTGAGCCAATACTCCGCTTCCTCTAGGCGGTGGGTGCCAGTAAAAGTAGACAGCCTATGCCTCTGGAACCGCTCATATAGGTTGTTTATGTTGGTCACGGGAGCGGCCATGATAAGTGGTTCAAGCTGTGGTATGCCCAAATTCTGGGCTAAGGCCCCCACCATTGTGGCCATCATGTGTTGTTGGTGTTGCATATTAGCGGCCATCATTTGTTGTTGTTGTTGCATAAGGCGCAACATCTGGCCCATCTGCTCCATGGCCTGTGGCAGAGGGGGTACGGGTGTCGCGGCTTGCGGCGACGGAGCATTTGGGGCCGCCCCTTGGGTAGTGCTTCCCGTATTTTGGGAACCGCTCGCCCCTTGGGTGCCTTGTTGTTCGTCAGGGACCTGATCCTGGTCGACCAGGCTGCCATGAGGGAGGCGGACAAATCGACCCTCCGGTCGCGGAGGCATTTCCTGGAAAGATGTCTAAAGATAGGTTAGGTAATAGAACATTACTCATGCCAAGATTATGCATAAATACACCGGATCCATATATGTCCTATTCATGAACATAACCAACCATACACACAAGCCTTCTCATGGTGGCAAGGACATTTCAAGGCAACCCATACATTCACATTAATTTCAAAATGCCATTGACATGGCCAGTTACATGTTACAACATAGATTCCAAGCATTTCTAGATGTGCTAAATGAAAAGAAATTACAAACAAATGAAGCAAAGTCTTAAGCATCCATCCGTACATGGTATTAGACCTAAACAACTTAAAACAAACTACTAGTCATTGGTTAAGCCGTGGTGCTACTTGTTTGAGTCGGGCGAGAGTGGGGGTGCTTCTTCCCCCTTGCTGCAGCAGATCAGGGCCTTTATGGCCCGGTACATCTTCTTGTTCCATTTCTCCTACTTCGCCTGGTTTTCTATGATCCTTGCTTGACTCTCCTTGATCTCCGCTACCTCGGCCTGGTGCGCATCCAAGCGTTCGTGTATACCTGGGATGGTAAGGGGCTCCCTCTTAACTATCCTGATTTCGTCAGCCCCATCCACCTCTTCAACTTCATTCTCAATCTCATCCTCGCCTCCATCACTTCCCTGGTCTTCCTCTTCCCCTTCATCAGGATCCCCGTACTGGTCGATGTGCGCCTGTTTCTGTTTAGGTCCCACTTTCATAGAGTTTAACAGCTTCTCCCCCAGGATTTTCATTGGTACGGGGTACCCATCCGATCCGCCTATCCCATACTGTTCAGCTTTATAGAAGGCTAGACGGCCAAATGGGAGAGCTGTGTCCTTCCGTACCACCCTTGCGTCTTTCACAATTTGGTGGAGTTCTATGCTAGGAGCGCACACATTCGCTCCTTGACCCACCTGATACAGGAACTCCACCATGTAGCGGGTGCACTCGGTGCGGTTCTTCAACCTCGGGTATATATTGTGGGTAGCAACGCAGTGAAGTACCCGATATTCGGGGGTCAGGGCCGTTGCGTACAGGCCGACTTCCCTCGTCCAGTGGGCAGCCCGGTCACATAAGAAGCGAGTTCGTTCATTGTGGGTCTCCCTCGATTCGAGATTTGTTTCGTCAATCTGCACCTCCCCTAATGGTACTCCTAGCAATTCGGCAAAGTCCTCAACCCCCAAGTGAATTTTCTCACCACGAACTATAATATCAAATCCCAAGGGCTCGAATTGAGGATTTCTAATGTGAGTGTAAAACATTCTAGCCCGCCCCACATCGGCCTGCTCGCTTGCATAAAACATGGGACCCCAATCATTCTTCATAAGCCGGTCGAGCAGGAAGTTATTACCTAGCAGATGTTCCTCCACAGAGGCCTCGAAGGTGACTTGGCCCAGGTGAAAATTTTTCAAATCTTCAACGAGCGTCTCATCCCTTCGGGAATCGTTTCACCTCTTGGATCAAACCTCCGGGTTTGTCTTCCCCTTCGGATCAGCCGCCCTCTTACCACGCCGCTCTCGGCTCGGTCTCGGCTCGGCGGTTACTGGTCTTTTCTTCCCATAAGTGAAAGAATCACCGGGATGGAGAAAAAGGCGGCGACGGTAGCTAGAAACGCCATTTCTTTGGCAAGGGGATGGATGGTAGTTGAGAATGTGTAAATAGGGAAATGAGTTTGAAATAGGTTCTGGGAGTTTGTCTTAGGAATGGGTTTTGAAAGCAAGATTGGAATGGGGGTTGAAAGTAAGATTTGTGAAGGAGGGTTTGAAAATGAGATTTGAGGAGGAATGAGAATGAGATTGAGGAAATGATTAGGAAATTGTGTGAAATGAGGAACTTGGGTTGAGGGAGAGAAAATATGCTTGAAGGTTGGGAGTTAGGAATGCAAGTTGGAGAAAGGTTTGTTGGAAAGGAGATGGTGATAGTTTAGAGAAATGAGTTGAGGTTGTAGCTTGGATTTTTGAGAATGGGTTTGTGAATGAATGGAGGAATGTGGGTTGGGTATGAATTTAGAATGAGGTTGAGAATGGGTTAAGGGATTTGAGGATTTGGGAATGGGTGTTGAGATGTACTTTGAGATGGGTTTGGAGTTTGTTTTAGGGATGGGTTGTGAAAATGGTGGAGTGGGATTTGAAGGATGGTTTTAAGGAAGATGGGTTGGAGATAAGGAAGAGGAAATGGGTTAAGGGAAGGAGAATCTTGTTGAAGAAAGGGGAAATGGGATGGGGGTTGAGGGATTTGAGAGATGGAGGAGGTTTGAGAAAAGGGTTTTGAATGAAATAAGAGAGAGAGGGTGGGTGTCCTTGTGTGTACAAGGCAGTGGGCCCCACACAAATTTTGGATTTGCAAAGGGAGGCCAACAAGGGTGGTCCGGCGGGGGCCACGCCGGTGATCGGTGGGGGCTACGCGCCCCACTGTGCAGACAGCAGGGGCCACGTGGGCAATCGGAGGGGGCCACCCGGACGGCTTGAGAATCGGCGGGGGCTACGCCGGTTTGGAGGCCCCCCCCCCCGTTTTGGAGGTTTGATCGTTCTTCGATGTTCTCGGGCGTCGAAAAGGCTTCCTGGGAAGTGCCATATATGATTTTAGGGTAGAAGAAGCTGATCTACGCAATGGACCTAGTTGTTTCGTGAGATTTCTCCTGGTTAGGGACCAAAATCTACTTTTCCTCCTATTACACTATTTTCGATAAAATCTCACTCGCCCTTCGGTCCCTATCCTCAATGGGTCAAATCTAATAACTTGACCCGATATTAGTTCATTCACACGTTAATGTTGGCTTCGACCTTCAAATTGTTCGACCTCCGGCTCGTTCCTATCCATGAATAGAGATCCGGTACGACTCCCGGATCCATTTTTTAGTGTCGCTACCTACTCTTGCTACCAATCCAAATTCCTAGGAAGCCTCGCCTTCTATCTCGGATTTTTCGGTTCGGGGTATGGGATGGATCCTAACGTCCTAAATCTCTGTTACGTTCTTCTAATACGTATCCTCTCAAGTCAGCGGACGCGTAGCGAGTTCATGACCCATGGCCCAATTAATTCCAAACCATGCTCTGATACCAACTTGTAACGCCCTGAAAATCAGGGGTCGTATATATACTCAACTCCCGAGTTCCCGGGGTCACTTATGACCGGTTTTCATTAATATGCGTTTAATCTGGTTTAATGGCACAAATCTGGAATTTCCTGGAACATGAAGAATCACCATACAAGTCTATTGAAATGAAAGAGACCGAAAGAAATACATACATATACGTATATACATGTCCAAAAGAATAAAGGGGCGCATGGTGCCACCCAACAAAATCGTAAAAGAATAATATGTCCAAAAAAATAAAACTGAGCGCACTGCTCAGCGATCCAATGGCCCATCTACTGATCCGACGGGTCCCGCTCATTAGCTGAAAATAGGAGAACTCGTCCTCCTCATCGCCAAGGTTCACACCATCAGGCTCCTCGAACTCATCACTACCTACAGCTATTGAAGAGTCTGGTTGGTGTTTTAAAACACCGTCCCAGAGTGGGAGTGAGTGATCAACTCAGTGTGTACTATTAATCTTAAGTTATAATAGACATCAATTGTAATATGAACTTAATGACAACAGTCAATCATTAATACCTAACAACTCTTATTAAATGTTCATGCATACGGGATGATTGATGCATGCCCTTGCCACGACGCTCTCTCGAGCGACTCCATCTAATGTTCGCATATGACAACACTCCCTCAGAGCGACCTCGACTTTCGAGTCGTCACCCTAACTAGTGCGATGTAATATGATCGTGTTAGCCGAGTTATTAGTTAAGTCCATTCATCCAGCAGGTTGGGGAATCTGATGCACCCCACGTATCAATGCCCTAAACTGGTTGCGAGGCCAAGATCCTATCAACGCGTGAGGCCGAGACCCCGCGGTCTGTGATCCCGTGGGTTCCTCATCCCCAGCTTCAGGCACATGAGGAGTGCTGAGAGAAAGGGATCGCTCGCGGTCACTACGGGGAGGTGCCACACCCCAGCGTAGGCCGACAGCTTGGACACAGTGTCTCATTCCACCATGCCCGGCTCACGAGACTGTGGACTAGTTGCAATGAGTTATCGGTGGGCACTTATGGTTGTAGGGTGTTTCAGGTTCCATATATATGTGAGCAACTAGGGTTAACAAACAAGGTTGGTCAGACAATACGCTAGGCCGCACGAGTCAGGCGAGCGTGAGACAAGTGACCTTAGGCACAAAGGACCCATGTAGTTGAACTACAGCCACCCGAACACTACCGCCTAATCCACGGATTTAGCCCTAGTGTAGTCCTACCGATGGGACTACCGTCTCTCATCATGTTCCTGACCAACCCAAGAGGGTGAAAGGGAACATGCCAACTATCCAAGTCATCAACTAGCATATTAACATCATATTTTCATGCATCTCAAGCATACGAATCAAATGCTCATAACAATCAAGCTATCGCTATCATGAAACAAAGTGCATGTGAGTGGTGTGGATTTGTGAGGAAGTTAAGCACTTCCTCCATCTCAAGAAATCATGTGTACAAGAGTAATAAATCATACATACTATGAAGCACAACGTATGGGAAAATCAATCAAGGCACGAGCATGTAATCATCCATACACACAATCATGTGAGAGGCAAGAACAACATCATGAGAAAGCTAAGCATGCACATCCATACCATTCCACAAACATATGATTTCCTGGGGTTTCTCTAAAATTTCAAATATAACATCTAAGCATTCAAAATTATTAAGCTTGTAATAAAATTGGTGCTATGCCACCTAAGATCAATAGTCCGCACCTATGGATCGTTGGAGATTGGGAAAACGTCCTAGGAGAGAGGGCTTTGAGGTCGATCGGCCGGAATCCCTAAAACAAGCCCTTGCATGTGAGAAATCCAAGCCTAACCTTCCTAATACATGGATTTCCAAGAAGAATGGGTGAAGGATCTTACCTAGACGACCCACGGACGATCGTTGGGGTTTTGGTGGAGAGTTCCTCCTTTGAGAAGAGGTAGGGAGTTGGAAGGGTTGATTCCTTTGGGCCCCACCTTGATTTAGGGTCCACCCTAGCTCCTCCTACACCCACACTTTCTTCTCCTTTACTCTCTTACTCTCCCCTTTACTCTTGGTAGTTGTGGTAAATGAGAGAGAGTTATGAGAGCTAGGATTTTGTTTCCTATACTTGGGCCCTTTGTCCCCAAGCTTCCACAAATTTCCAAAATAGCCTTATGGGAC
This sequence comes from Magnolia officinalis, assembly GCA_021015155.1. Classification (NCBI taxonomy): domain Eukaryota; kingdom Viridiplantae; phylum Streptophyta; class Magnoliopsida; order Magnoliales; family Magnoliaceae; genus Magnolia; species Magnolia officinalis. Next base: position 10,149,642 of record JAJHSJ010000016.1, on the reverse strand, counting down.
TCTGTATTGGTGTTGGGGTGGCCCTAACACCCCTCTGGCCACCAAACTTGGTGTGTAGGTGCCTTACGGCCCGGTGAGGGGCCATATAAAATCTGGGAACAAACGGATGAACGGATATGGGCTCTGAGCATACGATTCCGATCTTTAAGTGGCCCTATGGGGCCCATTTCATTGATCGGAGCGGTTCTGGTGGCCCCCTGGCCACGAAACTTATAGGATAGGTTCTCCATGGCCCGATGAAGGGCCATGCAAACTTTGGGAGCAATCGGATATGGGGTTTGATCGTATGGGTCTGATTTTTGCGATCAACGGTCACTGTTCCATGATCAGGTCCCAGATTTGGTGGATGGGTGTAGAAAAATACATTAAACCGTCACCAAAAATTTGAAAGAAATCCGACGACTGGAACGCCTGGTATCTCGGCTTTAATTGTAAGTGCCAGATTTCAATCTGGCATTGGTGAGGTGCATTTAGCAAGTGTCAGATCCCAATTCTGGGTGTCCACTGGGTCCGCAGTCCGCATTGGACCACAAGCCCAGTGAGACTTATGATTTCCTAAATTTTTAGATTTTTCTAACCCTCCTCGGTCGCTGGGTGGCTCACACAGGCTGTTGTTAAGTGTAAACAGGCCATCTGGCTTGGCGAGCCGCACTTGGCCCGATCATAACTAGACAGGTATAGCCTAAGGGTTAATCCTGGGTTTAATTTACTGGTGGTACCTCACCCTGAGTAGTTTAATGGATGGTCCTGCTGCAAATCCTACGTGGACGCCCCAGGACACTATGCTGGTTGGACAGGACGTTACACTACTGGTTCTTTTCCTCGTGCCGGCACTGGATCCTGTGCGAGACCCATTATGTGGGGTCGAGTTGAAGGATAAGGCTGATTCGAAACTCTTGCAAGTTGCATTTCTATCCTACCTGCCAACCGAATCGCTTCATTTACGGTCCCAACTGGGTGCATCTAAACTTGATCTTGAATTGTCGATCGTAACCCTCTTATAAATGGTGTTACCTTCTGTGACTCAGATTCTGACAGATCATTTCGTATTGCCAACTGCTAGAATTCTTTAGTGTAATCTGTGACGGTTCGATTTCCTTGTCGACAATTCTGATATTACTGGAATAATATCTGCTCATAATCACTTAGGAGAAATCGTGATCAAAGAAGACGTCTCATCCATGGCCATGATGAGATGGGCGCCTTGTTCTGGCTGGCTCGTGAGAATTGCAATTGCTCCCACCATGCAGAAGCACCAGATTTTAATTTAAACGCTACTAATTTTACCTTTTTATGATCTGACATGTCTATATAATCAAAATATCTCTCTACTTCGACTAGTCAATCGAGGAAATCTTCTATACATAATAAACCATTAAAAATATGAAGTTCAACCTTACCTTGATAGTCTCTTTCAATACGATCTAGATGATCGCCTCCATGGATTGGTCATCAGGCAAAACCTTTATTAAGGTCCTCGTCGCTAGAACTTAAATCATCTGGCACAGCCATACGGTTTGCCACTGGTAGTGCTTTACGGAAATTGGAGTTGTGCCGTTGTAACGCCCTGAAAATCGTGGGTCGTGTGTAAACTTGACTCCGTGTTCCCGGGGTCACTTAACACGGTTTTTGTTAATATGCGTTTAATCAGGTTGAAATGCGCAGCGTTGGAATTACTTGGAACATGAAGCACAATCACAACTAATCTGCTGAAATGAAAAGAGATCAGTATATACAGGTCCAAAAGAATATAAATGGGTCGCACAAGGGTGTCACCCCAACGAAAATATAAAATGCTATGTCCAAAGAATGGTGCGCTGAGTCCACTACTCAGCGATCCAGAATCCGGTCTCCTAAGTCGATGATGGACCGTCCATCAACTGGAAGTAGGACAGATTGTCGTCCTCCTCGAGGCTCGCGTCGCCGAGCTCCTCGTACTCCACATCACCTGTAGCTAAGGAAGAGTCTGGTTGGTGTTTTAAAACACCGTCCCAGAGTGGGAGTGAGTGATCAACTCAGTGGGTGCTATTAGTCGTAAGTTACAACAGGCATCAATTATACTATAAATTTAATGAAAATAGTCATTCATAAACACCTATTTAATCTTATTAAATAGGTGATAGATGATATGATGCATGCCCTCACCACAACTCTCCCTCAAGCGACTTCGTCTAACGATCGCGTATGTCAACACTCCCTCAGAGCGACCTCGACTGCCGAGTCGCCAACCTAGCTAATGCAATGTAGTGATAATGTTAACCGAGTTCTTAGTTAAGTCCGTTCATCCAGCAGATTGGGAAATCTGATACACCCCACATATCAAATGCCCTGAACTAGTTGCGAGGCCAAGACCCCCCCAACGTGTGAGGCCAAGACCCTACGATTCGTGATCCCGTCGAGTTCCCCATCCCCGACTTCAAGCACATGGGGAGTGCCGAGAGAAAGGGATCACTCGCGATCACTACGGGGAGGCGCGTCACCCCAGCGTAGGCCGACAGCTCGGACACGGTGTCCCATTCCACCATGCCCGGCTCACGTGACTGTGGATCGATATTCAATTCGTTATCAATGGATTACAACGGTGGTAGGGTGTTACAGATTTCATACATATGTGAGTAAACATGGTTAATAAGAAAGGTTGGTCAGACAGTAGGCTAGACCACACGAGTCGGACGAGCGTGGGACGAGTGACATCGGGCATAAGGGACCCATGTAGTCGAACTACAGCCACCCGAACACACCTGCCCAAACCCACGGGTCTAGCCATAGTCTACCGATGGGACTACCGTCTCTCCCCATGATCCTGACCAACCTAAGGGCGTGAGGGGATCCATAACATGCCAATTCTTCAAATTATCAACAAGCATAACAACCACATGTTCTCATGCATCTCAATATACATTCAAATTCTCATAGCAAGCAAGACTAACCATAACATGAAACAAGTGCATGTGAGTTGTGTGTGTGTGAGGAAGTTAAATACTTCCTCCAATTCTAGAAATCATGTGCATAAGGGTAATAAATCATACACACATCGAAACACCACATATGAGGAAAAAGGATAGAGCAATCATGAGCAAACTATCACCCATACATAATATCATGTGAGAGGTAAGATCAACACCAATATGAAAGCTAAGCATGCAATCCATACAATTCTAACAATATACAACTCCTAGGGTTTCTCTAGATTATTCAATCATAGCATCCAAGCAATCAAAATCATTAAACCCACACTAAAAATTGGTGCTAGGCCACCTAAGAACAATAGTCCGCACCTTCGGATTCGTTGGAGGCTTGGAAAATGACCTAGGAATGGACGGCTTTGGGGTCGGCGGACGGCCGGAATCCCTAGAGCAACGTTAGCATGTTAGAATCCATGCCAAATCCCTTCTCAATCATGGGTTTTCAAGAAAAGAGGGTGAAGGATCTTACCTATACGACCGACGGACGATTGTTGAGGTAGTGGTGGAGCGTTTCCTTTAGAGGAGGGATAAAGAGTTGAAAGGGTTGATCCCTTTGGGCCCCACCTCGATCTAAGGTCCACCATAGCTCTTCTTCATTCTCTCTTTCTTCTCTCCTTGCTCTCTAGCTCTCTCTTTCTCCCTTGGCAATGGTGGTTGTGGTGAGGGTTATGAGATAAGGGTTATGAATTTATTTGCTAGAGTTGGGCTCTTTGGCCCGAAGCTTTCACAAATTTCCAAAATAGCCCTATGGGGCTCCCTATTGAGGTTGGGGCGGCCCTAACACCTCTCTAGCCACCAAACTTGGTGTGTAGGTGTCTCATAGCCCGATGAGAGGTCATGCAAAGTTTGGGAAAAAATGGATGAACGAATATGGGGTTTGAGCATACGATTTCGATCTTTAAGTGGTCCTATGGGGCCCATTTCGGTGATCAGGGTGGCTCTGGTGGCCCCCCAGCCATGAAACTTATAGGATAGGTGCTCCATGGCCCGATGAAGGGCCATACAAAATTTGGAAGCGATCGGATATGGTTTTAATCGTACGGGTCCGTTTTGCGATCAACGGTCACCGTGATGCGATCGGGTCCCAGAATTCGTGGACGGGCCGTAGAAAAATACATTAAACCTTCACCGTAAATTTGGAAGAAATCCGACGGCTGAAAAGCCCAGAATCTCGGTTTCATTTGCAAGTGCCAGATTCCAATTCTAGCATTGGTGGGGTGCATTTGGCAAGTGTCAGATCCCAACTTTGGTTGTCCACGGGGTCTGTAGTCTGCGATGGACTACAAGCCCGTGAGACCTATGATTTCCTAATTTTTTAATATTTTTCTAACCCTCCTCGGTCGCTGGGTGGCCCACACGGGTTGTTGTTAAGTGTAAACAGGCCATCTGGCTTGGCGGGCCACACTTTATCCCATCATAACTAGACTGGTCCACCCTAGTATAAACTAACATTGAGTTCTAATGGTCATTAAGTAATATTATAAGTTAATTAATAAAAAAAAATCTCAAGGATTTTTGGGAATCCAAAATAGTAAAAATCCAGGATGTTACAGCCGTATAGTAACCACGAGCTGTCGAACAACTATAGACGGCGGAGCTCTGCCTAGGACTCGGGCGGAAGTAGCGTATCCACAAGAAGGTCGAGGGTTGCCTACAAACCTTGCATGATCAACTGACTCTCCCAGTGGAAAGCTTTCATTCTTTCTGTAAGATAACGAATTCCTAGATTACTGTTTACAGGATTTTGTCTCATACCTTCGTTATTTGCCATCGGCCCGAGGGAAATCCTCGCTCTTATACTAATTGATGCAGGGATAAACGTGATGAGGTCGAGCACCGTCTTCCTCAAGAGGATAACCTTCTCGAGAGGATAATTGTCTCGAATTCAAGAAACTTCTCTTGACCCCTCACAAAGGCTTCTCGAATCCACGAGAAAGAAAGCAAACAAAATAGAAAATAAATTCTATAAAATTTGAAATTGATTAATGAATGAAATAAACGAGTTCACAACCCTTTAAATAAGGATACCAAGCAATGGAAGAGAAATCAGAAGCAAACTATGACTAAAACTCATAGAATTCGCAACTTACTATAAGTAGTAAACTTACTATTTATAGACGGTAGCGATGTCTGCTAGTGCGCAAGGTTTTTGGCCAAAAATAGTAAGTGTCTTATTTGGCTTCACCAAACCGTTATCCTAATTATTCTAAGCTTTTTTCACGTTAGGTGCAACTCCTAAAGCCCGACGGATGAAGAATTATAATCAAACTAAAACTTACTATTTATAGTAAAAATGGAAATAAAATAGGAAAATGATCGTCGATCCGGGGGTATTTCGCAAATCCGGCTTGCACAACCTGGCGTGGCGGGGTTGGGTGGCTAAAGTAGCTCGTTTTACCACAAAATCGTATATTTTATGCCCGATAACTCATTCCGAATTGTGAGATACGCTCGATCTAAGGTCCGACGGTCAAGATCACTTCTGTCGTCGACCAGGCCTTTTCTGATCCACCTTGGCCATAAAATTGTCCGCGACCTGCTCTACATCATATCCATATTCATATATATCCAACTTAGACATCTAAAATGAATGTAGATTTGGTATATTATTCTAAGAAGTTGTAAGTCGGATAGTTAGCCCTAGCTAACTAATCCATATCATCAGAATAATATCTAATTCTTTTAATTGTTAAGCATTCAAAAAATACACCTATCAAAGGGAGGATAAGGACCAAGCCCCATACAAGAATACTATACTTCGTATCTACTCACCCAACAGATTTATAAAAACACACCATATAGCGATTGGAGTCTCAAACATATGCCTTGTTGAGTTGTAGAGAGGAAATTTGCCTGAAAGAAGCTGCTCTGTTCTTATCCTTGCTGATTAGCGACCACCTGTGCAAATGGAACATGCTCTTGATTGCTTTGCTCAGGCTCATTCATACTATAGGAAATAAGAAAATTATTGGCACATTTTTACTGGTGGCCAACATATATTGCTGATTTAGATATGAATTACGGCACTTTTTACAATATAATTACCTCTATAAATGCTAAGCCATTTAAATAAAAACTTACCAGCTTTAGTTAAAAATAAAGCCAATCATCCACAATCACCATGCCAACCTTATTATCCATGTCAATATCACTCAATACCATAGAATTTATTATATTCTATATTAATATTATGAAAATAGCCTAAGGTAATTGGATAAACCAATATGAATATCTGACTCAATTAGAAGTTGGCTAAGAAGATAGTTGGAGATTTTTCTTTTTTAAATCGGATAAAAATTCCATCTGTATCTAATTTTCTTGTGTCAGGTAATCAGGTATACAAATATCCATCGCCAACCTTAGTCAATTTCTCAAAAATAACACTGCTAATAGACCATGTAGGGAATCTGCAACAAAGGTGTAAATCAAAGGGGAGTTATTTGCAATTATATATCCAGACAAGAGTACACAGCTGTTTGAAATTGTGAGAAACCGGATGGTTTTTTTTTAGACATTTGCTAATGGATGAGGTGGGCATGACGCGTGTACGATGTCATGATAATATTCCGTGGTGAAAAGCAAAAGGGTATCCAGCATGCCTAGCATCATGGGTACCAGGTGTGGTCCGGTGTGAAACATGCACAACCGAAGATTGTTGCGGGTCAATCTCCTAACCGTGATGGACGGTAATTAAAGAGACTTTTAACTGGGTGTTTTTCACAAGAGAGAGATACTGAGTGGTGATGTGGCACTTGTTTTGAGGCGTGATTGTGGCCGATTTGTTTCACGGATTCACATTTTTAATATTAACGGTCAAGATTTAAATAGAAAAAAGAAAGAAAAGAAAAGGAAAAAGTTAAAAAGTAAAGAGAGAGAGATCAAAATAATGGGCCGTTTTCTCAAGAGAGGCCATCGTGATGACTTTCAACGGAAACGGATTGGCTACTCCCCCTGCCACTGGCCCAGTGACTGATGGTCGGTGCATCGTGGGCACCACCATGTTGTATGTGTTTCATCCATACCGTTCATCCATTTTTACAGATCATTTTAAGGCTTGATCCCAAAAATTATAGGGATAAAATATCAGGTGGACCACACCACAGGAAAACTATAGTGATTGGTTATCCACCATTAAAATCCTCCTAAGGCCCACTGTACTGTTTATTTGACATCCAATCTGTATGATTAGGTCATACAGACACAGATGAAAGGAAAAAAAAAAAAAAAAAAAAAAACAAAGATCTACTTGATCCAAGAGTTTTATAGCCCCCAAAAAGTTATTAATGGTCAACTTTCATTCAACACTGTTTCTTGCAATGTGTTCCACTTGAGATTTGGATATACTCATTTTTGGCCTCATACCATAGAATTATCTAGAAAAATAGATGGATTGCATCGATGAAACACATATATCATGGTGGGGCCCACAGAGCACCGACCACCAGACATCGGGCTGGTGGTAGGGGGAGTAGCCAATCCGTTTCCACTTTCAACGGTCTTGAATGAAACTAATCTCATGGGTGATGAATAAAATCGTGGTTAGCAAACAAGTGTAGGTGGATTGGTTTGCACCGTCAAGCAATTTAGTCAAGTGCCAGTCATGGATGGCTTTTCAACTCAGGTGTTATTATATATTTGCGTGTATTTGTGTGAGAGATCGATAGAGACTGACAACTATGTCTTATACAATGATCAAAATGATAAAACGACATCACTTTTTTAAATAAAAAATTAGGAACTTTAACTGAAAAAATCCTCCAAAATTTTGATTTTACCAAATAATGCTTGTATGATCCAAATGAATACGGTGGTGGTTCTTAGGAAACGATAATTACTAAATTATCCTACTTATTTTTTAAAATATTTTTTTCTTTAGAAAGTAATAAAGTTGAGAATTGTGGGTCCACATGGTATACGCATGATGTCCAACCCCACCATGCGGCCAAGCATATGCTACACATGAATTTGATGTTTTTGGATGGTGTATATTATTTTCTATAGCATGATCCACTTTTTAGTAGGATCACATTTTTCATTTACTTATTTTCCTGATAGGATTAATATGTTAAAAGGGTTGGATGACGTGCACACACAATGTAGGCCTAACAATTCTTGGTTTAATTATCGCTTTTTGAAAATAAATAAATAATGAAAGTAATTTTGTAATTTCATCTCTTAAAGGCACTCTGCTGTGTTTGTTTGTTTGTTTGTTTGTTTTTTTTTTTTTTTTTTAATGTTTTTTTTTTTTTTTTGAATTTTTTTTTATTTTTAAATAAAATAAAAAGATAATCTTGGAGGTATTATTTTGTAAATTTCAAATTCCCCATGAATTTTGTGATTAAAAAATCCTAAAAGATTAATGATGTGTTTAATTGCATCAAATATCATGAAATGTCATGAAAATTTACACTAAATTGGTGGTTAGTCACATTCCGAAATACTTGGTGCCACAAAATGCACCTTCTAATTACAAATGCCCACTTTTATTTTGCTCAATATTCAAAAATTCATTTGCTTTAAAATATTTAAGAGTAATCTATTTACCTTTTGAAAAGACCGTGATTTTTTTTTTGCTTATTTGACTAATGAAGACTGGAAAAATACAATTAAAGCTTGAAAAAGTCTATATTGCCTTACGACTGATTCTTTTTATAATTCTACCCAATGGGAGCATGTGAAGTGTCTATATGGACCAACTTGATACGTGTGATCGATCAAGTTCATCTACTTTGCGGTTTCATTTTCATCCATGAGCCTAAAAATAAGGTAGATCTCAATTACAAGTGGGTCCTATGAAGGTTTCAACAGTCGACAATTTACAATAGATATGTTTGGTGTGGTCCACTTGAGCAATGGATTTACCTTATTTTCGGGTCATACCCTAAAATGGTTTGAAAAATTTGATGGACAGTTTAATTTTTTCACAAACACTTTGGTAAACCCTATCTAATTTAACATCAGGATGTAGAGTAGAGTAGGTGCGATCCTAGCCTCATCTAACAAGGTGCGGCTTGATAGTGGGGCCACCCTGAGCATGTATTGTATATCCATACTATCTAACCTTTTAATAAGGTCACACCAAATTACATGAAGGGAAAAATAAATATCAACTTGATCAAAAGTTTTTATGGCCCACTAGAAATTTTGATGATAAAAAAACAGCTGCTTCCTATGTTTTGTTCTATCTTAAATTTGATTCTGCTTAATTTTAGGCCACACCACACCACAAAATTATTTGAATATATGGATTGAGGCTACCTTGTTGTGTGAATTGTATATCCACTCTGTGCAACTGTTTTTTCAGATTATTTTAGGGTGTCTTGCCAAAAATGAAGTAGATACAAATTTCAGGTAGACCACGCCATTGGAAACAGTAGTTATCGCCCATTAAAAATCTTTGTGGGCCACACAAGTTTTGGATTAAGCTAATATTTGTTGCCTCCCCCCCACCCCTTTCATCCATGTATTTTAGAACTTATAAACGGGTTGGATGGTCAAAAAACATTAGGTTGGAGCTCATCAAGTTTTTAATGATGTGCTTTCAACGACCACCGTTTCCTGTGACGTGGTCTACCTGAAATTTTTATCTGCTTCATTTTTGGGACCGTTAATTAAAATAATCTTTAAAAACATATGGACGTCATGGATATATAATGAACGCATCGATGTGGCCCTACGGTCAGGGTCCCACCCAAGTTGCGCTGATTGCCTACTGTCGCTGTCAGGAGCAACGGTTCTCTATGGGCTCCACTATAATGTACGTGTTTATAATATCCACGCCGTCCATCTATTTTGGATTATTATTTTAGATCGTGGTTCAAAAATGAAGCAGATACAAATCTGACCACATCACAGGAAAACAGTGGTAATTGAACACTCACCATTGAAAAATTGGCCAACTAGAATGATTATTTGTCATCAAACCTATTGATTAGGTCAGAATACGACGATGAATGGAAAATATATATATATATATATATATATATATATATAATTATATAATATATATATATATATATAATAATAATAATAAAATCAAATCAAATCAAATAACAGCTCGATCCAAAACTCACTTTGCTCCTGGGAAGATTTTAATGGTGAACGTTAAATCACCTGTTTTCTGTGATGTGGTTATACTTGAGATTTCGATCTGCGTCGTTTTTTGGATAACTCCTTAAAATGAGCTGGAAAAATGGATGGACAGCATATATAAAATACATATATCGTTGTGGGTCCACAACATCGACAAGTACCAAGGTATCTACTGGAGGGGGTCACTACGAATCCGAGGGACCTATGTATCCAACATTAAAAACTCCCTGAGTCCTACCTTAATGTTTACTTATAATTCAACGTATTGATAAGGTGACAGATACGGACTAAGGAGAATTTTTTTAAAAAAGTACCACCTTTAATCTAAATTTTTTGTGGCCCATAAGAAAATTTTAATAGTAAAAAAACAATTGCTTCCTGTAATTTAGTCCATTTAAGATTTAAGATTTGGATCTATTTAATTTTTGGGCCCATGTCATTAAATAATTTAGAAATATGAATAGACCATGTGGATATACAATTGGTATATCAAGGTGGGCCATATTCAGGGTGGCGCACCTAATAAGATCTAAAATGTTTGAAAGAGGTAGCTGACACACAACACGTGCGCGTACTATGATGTTTGTTAGAAATCTGCTCTATCAGCTCATTTTGGCAGATCATGTTGAGACATAAGATCAAATATGGGCAGATCCGACACTCAAGTGGGCTACACGACCGGAAATAGTGATAAGAGTTGCCTATCGTTCAAACATTTCTAGCTCTACCATGATATTTATGCGCAATCCAAACCATTCGTAAAGTGACCCAACTATTTATAAAGTCATTACCACTAGGATGAATTGAAAGAACAAAAATATTAACCTAATCCAAAGCTTATGTGGCCCCACAAATGTTTCAACGGTGGGCATACAATTTCCATTGTTTTTTTTTATTGTGTGGCTATGATTTAGCAAAACATGTGAATGGGTGGATTTCTCACAAACACCATGGTGACCTCATCTAACTTCAGATCCCAGAACATTGATTTCCATTATGTCTAACACATTATGTGTTTTAAATGAAGGCCATTTTAATCTTTTATAAAATATGGTTTTATTATAACCATGTAATCACAACCAAATGCAATGCCAGGTGATTATATCAATAACGGCGCAAAAAAGATAGGTAAATATATTACTTTAAATATTTTAAAAGCAGGGTGTGTTTTATAAAAGCAACTAAATTGTAGGTAGGTTTTTGTAATTAATCATTTTATTATATATATTATATATATATAATATATATATATATATATATATATATATATATATATATATAATAAAAGAAATTTACACGCTCCACCCAGGCTAGCAACTGACAAGGGATGGATGATCCTTAGGAACTAAACCTGAACCCGACACCTTACCTAAAATTGCAGCCATTTTCCCAAACTTGATCCAAACCCTGGCTGAACCCAAACCATCACATTACCCAAAACCCCAACTTAAATCAAGACCATCACCCAAGCCAAAGCATACCCAAACCTTCACCTACAATCAATCCATTTTTCGAGCCACTTTCAGGTCACAATCGAGCCATTTTTGAAATAAATATCAAAGACGAGCTTTGGGCCGCTCTCAGGGCTCGAAAAAAGGCTCATCGGCCAAACTGCGAGAGCAACTGTACCCGGGCGGTAATCGGACCGATTACCGTCCCCTCTCGAAAAACATGCACGGAGCTAGCTGGCTGAGCTTCATACTAGAATAGTCAGAGGTGGTAATCCGATTACCGCCGACGATAACGCCCCACCTCAGCAAATGTGCTCCTCTAAGCTACGATTGTTACTCCCACCCAAAGTCAACTCTTTCGCCAGTTTGACCCCGAGATTCACTCTATTTACCATCCTACCAAGCCCTAAACCTATAAGGAAGTGCCATGTGGCATCTCCATTCCTTCCACCAATCCTAAGTTGCCATATCATCATTTACCCTTCAAAGTCCCTGGAATTACCAAAAGGTCATCCCAAGGGGCTATAAATACCCCTCTCTTCTCTTCATTTCAACAACAACAATAACCAACAAAAAAAATAAAAAAAATCAAGAGTGAGAGTGAGAGGGAGTGCTTGAGTTCTCAAGCTCCCATCTTTTTAGCCCCCTCTAGCCTTCTCCAGCCATCTCCTAACCTTACAATCCTACTTTGGTCAATCATCTCCAACCATGGTACACCCAAACATCCAAGTCATTTCAAGTGCAAGCCAAAGATCATGCAATCATCACTAGCATTTATACTTCATCAATTGCATCATTACTTCCCTTCTCAAACCCCCTACTTCTTACGGTTGCCATTGAACGTATGATCCGTGACTTGCCAGAATTCCGGATCTTATCACACTAAAAACTCATGGTGGCCTAGTCCTCTTACATAACATTCCAGCATCATCACAGATACTCCTAACCTCTTTTCTCCTCTAGACATTCTTTGGACGTATGCTTTACGGCTTGCCGGAATTCCAGACCTTGCCATATCAGAAATTCGAGTTTGCCTGTCCCATTTTAATATTTCATATCCTATCATTTTATCCCTTAGACTACTTATCACACGAAGTAGAGACTGTATATCCGTACGGTTAAATAGGGTATCTAACACCTTCCCTCTTTGTAACCGAGATTCCTTACTTAGAATCCCAAATCGCAGATCAAGAGTTAACTTAAAGCAAGAAAATCTCCGGATTCTCTAACTTTACATATTCTACAGGTTCTAACTAACTGCGGAATTTTGAGTTAAGTGGCTAGTGGCGACTCCAAGACTATCGCATCATCAATCCAAATTAGCCAAATCACCCCTACCATAAACATAAATCAGTGTAGGTGCCGATTTCCGACGACTCCACTAGGGACTTGCTAGTTGACGCTAGCTGAGACCCGTCTCGAAAAAGTATGGTAATCCAATTTTAGGGGATATTCTACATATAAACATTTGCATTCATACCTCGCATTAAAAAAGAAGAAGAAAACAAACGAAAAATAAATATGGGGATTGATCTTTGGTTTGCACCCATTCAAGGTTTCCGTTCATCCCATGCTTACCCGATCCAAAGATGACATGTCGAACCAAAAAGAAGAAACTATTGCGCCTAAAAGGCACCCCCCGGATTACCTGAACTCATGTCTAGTAATACAACAACCACTGCATCCGTGGCCGATGTGGCCCAAAATTTCAAGGCTTTGCAGGACCTTCTTGCCTAATATATTGAAAGAGAGGTTGTCCGAACCATACAAGTATCATCGCCTAGTGCCCCAATCATCTCAACTTTTCAGCATCCTCCCCAATCATCACAACCAAGAATCCTTTCCAGTAGCCTCGCACTGATGAGAACCTCTATCAAATACAACCTCCTACAGTCAGGAATCCTAGCTAATTCCAACATCTTCTTCCTAATAGGAGATCCGATCAATTCCAAGGGGCAAAACCCCTCTCGATCGGTCCCTCCAAAATTGAAGATCTTCGGGAGCAATTGCGAGAGATGCATAGGAAGCTACGGAAGCAGCAGGGGGTGGATCTCCCCCACCACTAAGTTCAGGGATCTTTGTCCCTTCCTGTCACGCCCCGAACTCAGAAATCGGATTCACAGGAATCCCGATCGCCGAATCCGGTGCCGACAGCCTCCGTAGTACCCCATTCTCGGTTCCCAGCGCCTATGCGCCAGATTCCGATCCTAGGATCCTATAAGAAGGATTTTCCAATGTATATTTTTCTCATAATAAGCATAATGTCACGCCCCAAACTCGGAAACCGGGCTCACAAAATTTCCGATCGCCGAATCCAGCGCCGACAGCCTCCGTAGTATCCCATTCTCGGCTTCCAGCGCCCATACACCAGATTCCAATCCTGGGATCCTACAAGGAGGATTTTTAGTATGATTTTTTTTTGTAATGTAATAGAGCATAACCAAAAGCATAACCAAGTCACAAAACAACATCACCACATATCCACTATAACAAAAACTTTTAAGTACAATGCGGGAAGGGAAATACAGTATAGTCAAAAGGCTCCAAAATGATCTGATCCACACTCCTGCCTCAGCGCTGCTGCTGTCCAACGCTACCTGCACGCAACGGTCGTGCATAAGCTTACAAAAGCTTAGAGGGTGGTGTAAGTATGTGTACAAGGCAAACACCAAGTGTACAATATCAGAGTAATGCGGAAATATGCGGTAAGTCCATGAATGATATCAGCTGTGCCAGAACTATGTAATGTAAGGCATGAATGATATCGGCCATACCAAGGCCATGCGATATGAAACATGAATGCTATCGGCCATACCAACGCAATGCAAGGCCTACGTAGCCGAATGCCATATGCGAGATGCAATATAAGCATGTCAGCCTCATCATGTACACATATCAGTACAGTTCCTCTCTGGATATCACCGGGGTCTAATACACCTCACACTGACTGCTTCCTCCCTAGCTACACAGTCAAGCAAGTGGAAGAGACCACACTATCCGCCTGACCAGTAGTCTGCCAATACCTACCCGGCTCATCGATAGCGGACACATTTGCGAGCTGGTCAAACTCAGCCTGGCTTATAGCCCCCTCACTCAGGCGGATAAGGCCACACCCCCTTCCAACCGACCACGACACAGTGGGAGACGCGGCCTACTGGTATTCGGCACTCGGGCGCTCGTGTATCCACTCGGTCTAGACGTTGGAGCATCTCCTGGTACCAAAAAGGTTCTGGAACTTTCACCCAAGGACATCCACAGTGCCCACAGTGCTAGAACAAAGTATTTCCAGTATCCGATATGACCATCCACGATGTGCCTGTGGAGCCACGGCCCTGATGTCGCTAGGGCGTGCAGTGATCAAGTCACACATATGCGAGATGCATGATTCACACCGTACAATCATGCATCAATCTCACGCGTACCACACGATCATGTGGGGCACTCCGTCTCATAAGGAGTCCCATAAATGTCTCAGTCCAACGGCTTATGCTATGATCAAACATTCCTCATATCAAGCATACAAATGATGCGTATGGGTATGAATCATGGAGCTATACTAAGCATGTTATAAAGTGGCGAACTATCATCAAATGTGGGCCTACTAATGGGCCCTAGGGAGAGTTATAATGCGGACATTTAACCAACATTATTCTTACAACGTGGACGTCAAACCAACATTTCTCCCAAGGCATAACCTGTCATCAAACATTATTACACACACTATGGAGGAATCCCTCATTGCAATGGACCCTAAGGACATCCTATTGGGTCTCGACCCATGGGCCTTATATTCATCAAATGGGCCGCATCAAATGGGCCTTTTATAAATCAAGTGGGCCACATCAAAGGGGCCTTATGTACATTGCAATGGGCCATATCCCACGGGCCTTTGAAAACATCACAATGGGCCTTGTAACATGGTTCTCATATATATCAAAGTTGGACTTAACAACGGGCCACGAATACCTCGAATGGGCCTAATCACATGGGCTTATGTACATCAAAGTGGCCTCAACAATGGCCACAATACACATCAAGGCGGGCATCAGCAACGACCACAAGTACTCATCCAGGTGGGCCTCAACAACGGCCAAAAAATACACATCAAGGTGGGCCTAAAACACTTGGGCCTTATATAAACCAAGGTGGGGTCCACCATATATATATAATACAATAGAAATATATATATACACATATATATCTCAATACACACCACACACTACACTCTCACACACACGCTCACACACACATGCACACACGTGCACACTCACACACGCACGCACACACACACATGCACCCCACACACGCACGAGCACACACACACACACGCGTGCAGACACATGCACACCCACCGTCACCGGGACAGTGGGGAAACAAATACATTACAGTGGCCTCCCACCGTCCGCCTGGACGGTGGGATTAAAACACATATATCACTGTGGGCTCCACGTGGGGCCCACCACGTTGCTTATCTGCCATCCAATCCATCCATAAGGTCACACGGGCCAGGATGAAGGGGAAAAATAAATTTTGGCTTGATCTGAAACTTCTGTGGACTCAAAAATTGCTTCAATGGTAGAGTTTAACCACCGCTGCTTCTTGTGGTGTGGGCTATCTGAGCCATGGATCAGGCTGATTTTCGGAGGGGACCCACCTCAGGGGGTGGTCCACCTCATGGACGGTGTGGATTTCAAATAAACATCAAGGTGGGGCCCACGGCTGGAGCCGTGGGTCCCTGCCCGTTTCATGCTTGCCAGCGCACGCAGGCGCGCTGCCTGCGCCTCTGGCGCTGTTAGTGGCAGCAGCGCTGCTGCCCTTTATATATATATATATATTTGAAAACCTGAATTTTTGAGGTTTTTCACGTGTGGGGCCTGCTTCAGCCAAATCCACCCCGTCTACTGATTTCCATGGCCTGAGATGGACCCAACAAGTCCAATATCGGATATTTTTCGGCGTGTAGAAGAATTTAGGTGCATTTAAATGGTGAAAATCACTGATTTCAAGGGTTTGGCCCACCAGAAAGTTAGATCAGTTTCTCTTCTTGGCTCAATGCCTAAAGTGGTCTGGGAAAAATGGTGGACGGCTTGGATTGAATACATTCATCAAGGTGGGGCCTACATGAGCACCCGCTTCCAATGCCTTAGAAGGGCTGATATTTGTATTTTGTTTTAAACGTCCAGAGAGTCCTTGGACTCTCTTCCCTTTGTTTGGGCGTGCAATGCATTTAAGGTGGGCCCTTTATAGGTGGGCCACACATGGTGAGGTGGTGTGGTTACAATACATATGTATAGTGGGCCCCACCTTTAAATGGTTTAGATCCAAAGCATGCTCCATTGTGGGGTCCATCCAAGTGGACCACACAATCATAACATCACAAGAAAAGAAAAATGAAAGAGAGAGAGAGAGAGAGAGAGAGAAAGTGGGACACACGTGTCATGGAGGGACCCCGATACTATGGGTCCTCCCTTGCATTCCATCATACATCAAACGGTAATCAAAGTGGGCCATTGGCCACATCTTAGGGTCCCAAGTGAGATCCATACCATTGATCGGTAGGCCTCACTTGGCCCATCATAAAACATAGAAATCTATTCTATCAAAAGCCCCACCTAGCGATCTCCTGGTCCGTTGGAATGCCACCCTCCTTGTGCTTCACTTTGATGGTGGAGATGAGAAATGGATGGCTAGGATGATGGATTTTGGAATGGGAAGGTGGGCCACCAAAATCACATTCCTCTCACATGAAGAAGCTTGGACGTGAGTTTTCTTGCTTGGGTTTGGGATGGTTGGGAAATGTGAAGGGAAGAGAGTGTTGTAAGAGATGTGAGAGATGGGAGATGTGAGTGATGGAGTGATGTGTACTTGACTAGGTATGGGTGTGTAAGAGAGAGGGTGAGAGAGAGTTGACTTGGTGGTTACTTGGGGATGGAGTGAAAGGTGATGTGTACTTGACATTGAAGTGATTGATTGATTGATGTGATTGATGGATTGATGGGATTGATTTGACATTGTGTAGAGATTCTCTTGGGATCGAGAAAGCGTGACATTTCTTTGAAATAAACGTCGACTCACATCTTCTAGTCAGGGTATCGGATCGGTACGTGAGTCGCGGCGTTAGAACCGCGGCGACGGTGCTGTCGCAATGATACAGGTCTCGGATTAAACCGACTCGAATCTAAAGGATACGACTTACGGTCGTGCGCAACGTCGATTATCAGTCGCGGATTGCCGGACTTCGACGGAAATGATCGCAGGATTCATCGGAACAGTACGAACTAGGATACGGGTCTTACACATAACCACAAGTATACCCAAATCATAAAGGCAATATCATCATCACATATCCACTAATATAATCATTTGAATACAATACTGAAAGTGAGATACATAAATCAAAAATCAAGCTCCAGAGGACCGCTGCATGCCCCATGCTCAACGTTGTCGCAACCTAACGCCACCTGCACGCATCTATCGTGCATAAGCTTATAGAAAGCTTAGAGGGTAGTGTAAGTATGTGCACAAGGTAAGTGCTAAGTAAGCAATATCAGAGAAATCAGAGTAAGCGAAATTACTGACAAGCTCAGAAATCATACAATATAAGAAATACTGGCAAGTTCATAAATCATACGATATCTGAGTAATACAAAAACATACTGATATGCCCATAAATATCATCAGCCTTATCCAAGCTATGCGATGCAGAAATTTAATAAAACAATATCATATACTGATGAAACAATGTAGATCAGTTATACAATGCAACATGTAAATCCTAATGAGTCCACAAATACCGTCAGTCGTATCTAGGCTGTATAAATACATAAACATAGTAACCCAAGATGTCATATGCCACAAATGTAATGCAATATGCGGTGTGAATGGAATGACAATGCCGGAGTGTGAAGTCGGGATGATAGTACGTAGTATCGCAGGCTATGGGGTGCATCACAAGGGACTTCTATCCAAACCAGTCCCATACCTAAATTTAGATAGTCAGACTCAATGTGGTAAACTCCTGATCTCAGGTTAGTCGCGCGCCCCAACCGAAATCCTAGCCATTGCGAAGGTTCATATAACAAATAGTTGCGCACCACCAGCCCGAGTGGATAGTGAATGAATGAATGAATGAGTATGCAAATCCTGCTCAATAAGTCCACATATTAGTACGGTTCCTCTCTGGGATCATCACCGGGGTTTAGTACACTCAAAATGGCATTGCCGCTCTCCCAGCCGCACAGTCCAAGTGAGCGTAAGAAACCTCACTATCCGCCTGGCCAATAGTTTACCAATACCTATTCGGCATATCGATAGCGGACCCATTCCTCGAGCTGGTCAGACTCAGCCTAGCAATACCCCCTACGCTCGGGCGGGTAAGGCCACACCCCCTCCCAACCGACCACGACACAGTGGGAGACGTGGCCTCCTGGTATTCGGCACTCGGGCGCTCATGTATCCACTCGGTCTCGACGTTGGGGCGTCTTCTGGCCACGGAGGTTTAGGGATTTTCAACCAGGGACATCTATGACGCCCGTACGTTAGAACCAAACATTTCCGGTGTCCCATCCAGCCATCCACGATATGCCTGTGGAGGCTACGACCCTGATGTCGCTAGGGCATACAGTAATCGTATCATAAAATGCGTGATGCATGAGTCATACAATCCAGTCATACATCAATCCTGCGCATACCGTGCGCTCATGTGAGATAACCTCCGCCTATCAGGGAGCCTCATAACAACATGCTCAATGACACATGCAATGATCAACCACATCTCATAACAAACATGCAGATGATGCATATGAACATGTATCATGATGCTATGCAGTCACATACTCATAATCGGTATCAATAACCGGTATCAATAATCGGCCTCGACAATGTGGACATTTAACCAACATTGCCCCCAAGGAATGGCTCACACAAAGCTAAACATATAATGGGCCCACGACCTCACACAAGGACCTAATATACAACACAATGGGCCTTACTCAAGGGCATATATACACAACGGGTGGGCCCTGCTCATGGGCTTTAAATACATGACATGTGGACCCTACACATGGGTATCGAATACATCAAATGGGTCATGCATCATGGGCCTAATACATATCACAATGGGCCTTGCCCATAGACCATGAATTGATCACAATGGGCCCCAACTATGGGTCACATATACATCATATAGGTCTCGACAATCGGCCTCGGCCTCAACAATCAAAATTAACACTTGGAATTGGCCTCAATACTCAGCCTCGACAATCGGAATCGGCCTAGAATCAGAATCAGCAAATCGGTCACGTTAAGCGGAATCCGTAATTGGGCACGACAATCAGGATCGGTCGATAATCAGAATCAGCAAATCGGTCACGTCAATCGGGAACGGCAATCGGTCATGATAATCAGAATCGATCGATCAATAATTAGAGTTGGTAGATCGGTCACGTCGATCGGGATCGGCAATCGATCACGATAATCAGAATCGATCGATCAATAATTAGAGTCGGTAAATCGGTCACGTTAATCGAAATCGTTAATCAACAGATAAACAAAGCGGGGTCCATAAATGATCAGCCGATCAACCATAGTATAAAGGTCGGCACTCGGCCGTGGTTATATCAAATCTGATAGCATGGAGCCATCTGTCTACGGCAAATGGAGCCCACTTATTTGGGTTAACTCACTAAGGGAATAATGAGAATGGGCCTAACAAGGCCTAAGGGAAGGTCACAATGTGGACATCTAACCATCACTGCCCATCAATGTGGACATCTAACCAACATTGCTCCCAAGGGTGGCCTACATAGGGTCAAACATATAGTGGGCCCATGGCCTCAAGTATAATCACGATGGGCCTCATTTACATCATATAGGCCTCATTATCTAGGGCCAACATACATCTCATCGGGCCTCGAATACACAACAGGTGGGCCCTGCACATGGGCCATAAATACATCACATGGGCTTGATGACATGGGCCTCGAATGCGTCACAAAGGGGCATAACCCATGAGCCTCAATACATCACAATAGGCCACGACTCATGGGCCTAATGCACAACATAAAGGGGCCTCATTAAATGGGCTACAAAAGCATCACAACGGGCCGTATCAAGAGAATGTACTCACCGAATTTTTATTATCAGCTCGAATATCAAGAGAATGCAGGCATGAGAAGACTGGAATATTTGCCTCCTATGGGTGAGATACCAAAGCATAAATGGATTGGAGGGCAAGGTCGGTAAGAGGAGGATGATCCCTTCATCCACACATCAATCAAATCCATCGAGAAGGGATCATCTAACCTATTGGCAGGCCGAGATCCACTGTGGAGGATCAAATGACTGAAAGCCTAACTGAGCTGTTTGAAAATGACTCGGGCAAGGGGTAAGAATTGTCCCTGATTGCCTGGACCACAGTTTGGGCCCCACCTGAGCTAGAAGAATCCAAATAGTCAAAACGCATTGGGGATTAACTGAGAAAAGAGACATACAACACCAACTCAGATCCCAATCCTGAATTCATCATGATGTTTGGACACAACGGTGAGGGCCCACCTATTGATCCGTCTGGCCTTACTTCCTGAGGGGAGGGAGTGCAGGGCAATAGCTGGTTTGCAGTCCCCATAACGTCGCAATAAAAGAAAATAATGCTTGGCTCCTTGAGTTGAATCAGGCAATCCCTGGTTCACATCGCCGTCTTACTCTAATCCCTTAAAAAAATTATAAAATTTCAAAAAAAAAAACAAAAACACTAGATATTTCCGAAATGCTGAAAAATTTAGATACTTGTCAAAATCTTTTTAAAAAAAAAAAAAAAATTCTCAAAAGCCAAAAACACTATATATTTTCAAAATGCTAAAAAATTCAGATATTTGTCAAAATCCAAAAAAAAAAAAAAAAAAAAAAATTTCTCAAAACACAAAAACAATAGAAAATCTTTTAAAAAATCAGAAGCAATAATGTGTCAGGTGTGTCTGTCAAAACACTTGAGTTTGAAGTCGACTCATATGATTTCGATCTAGAGTTAGACTTCAAACTCATGGATTTGGACAAAGCCCAGGATGGGGAAGATGATGATCCGACTCTCGAGTTAAAGGATTCCCTCCGAAAGTTCGAAGTAAAGGTCAATGTCGTTACAGACGATTTTGAAATTATGAACTTGGGATCCCCTAAGCTCCCTAGAAAAGTACGCATCAAGAGATCCTCACCTCTTGAATACAAGTAGAGGATGACAAAATTCTTGAGGCCCAAGGCTATCTAACTTTGGGTTCTCTTATGAAGCCTTATTAGATCAAATGAAGAACTAATCATACACCATCTGCTATGAAGCCTAAAGTCAAGCCCATCAAGCAAAGCTGTCAAGATCATGTCTAAAGTCCACAATGGAGTCCACAACTTGAGCATAAATGAATATGCGATGTCCAAGAAGAACTTGTGACTAAGCTATTAGTGATGAACGATGGAGATAAGCTATCGCAGCATGTTAAGAAGTGCTTTAAGTATTCAAAGCTTGCATAACGGATCCATATGCATGCTTCGAGTCTTTATAACCTGACAACACCCTAACCCTTTATCATTATGGGGTGTAGACATCATCAAAAGAGAGAGCTCGAAGGCATCCAATGGTCATAAGTGCATTCTTGTGGTAGACAATAGTGGGTAGCGTCAACATCCTACATCATCGGTACGAATGAAGAAAGAAGTTAATGAAGATGAGTGGTGGTAAGCTCGATGCAACCAACTACATCTTACAGGCATAAAGAGCATGATGATTGCTAGGACCAATGACAAGCAGTCTGAAAAGAAAGGAGGTGCCCTTCAGCTCACCAACATAAGGGGTGAAGATCTTCCAGAGCCTATTAACGTTGATAACGTGAAGATCTATCATGGGTAATCCTACCTGATTATGTTAACAACTACAACCGTAAAGCTAAAGTCAAACAACAAGAGTTTAGCATCCTGAGGTATCATTCATTTCCTCCAATAAATGTTTTTTTTTTTTTAAATAAAGGGTTTAAAAAGATAAAAAAAAGATAAAAAAATTAAAAAAAATGAACAAATAAAGTGCGCAGTCAAAAAAAAAAAGAAGAAGAGTCAAACCTAATGAGTGAGAACACAATTCACTAGCTCGTTTCCCCTCAGGATAGTTTCCCCAATGTCAGTAGCTTTATGATCATGATTGAAGACAAAGTCGGGCAGCTCACCAATTGACCGACAATGAAGGAAATCTAACCCCTCACTCCAGTTACTAAAAAAAAAAAAAAAAAAACATGCTTAAGCAAAAAGGGCGAGGTGAATATCTTCCGATGGGTAACTACTTCCGATTATCAATACTCAAAAGGTAAATATCTCTCTCGATACTCTAATTCTTCAATTTCTCGGTTGATTCTCTCATTTTATTTTGCAGGTACTAGGGTTCTTCTCAAAAATCACGAACCACTAAGTGAAAAAGGTATAACCTTTCAAATGGTATGATGGATTTGATCTTCAAGAAGGACAAGTGAGGGTATCATCCACCGTATCCGATCCACCGCCATCCATACCGACCACCGCTACCATCTCCATAAGTCATACCACCCATCATGGTCCCATGACCTGCACTATCCATTATGGCCAAACCATCGTCATAAGCCATACCACCCATTAAGGTCCCATGATCCACACCATCCATCAAAACCAACCCATCGCCATGGACCCACACCATCCATCATGATCCCATGATCCATATCATCCATCACAACTAGCCCATCTTCATGACTCATGCCATCCATCATGATCAATCCATTCTTATGATCTATGTCATCCATCATAGCAATCATATCCCCACCATCAACACCCATGCCATCAATCATTACCAAATCTGGATCATCCATCATCATCATGGCCCCATCCACACCTTCCAATGGCATGTCCATATTTAGGCTCCCAAAAATCAGCCCTCCAAAATGTAACGCCCCGGATTTTGAGGGTCGAGCAACGCTCAACTCCCGAGATCCAACGCATCACTTATGCAACATAGATAATGATGTTTAATTATTGTCCATATTAGTGCATTAAATATGAGTGCAATTATACTAAATCAGCATATCATACTCCAGAGATATTTAAATTAGGCAAGCGGAAGACTGAGATAGATATATAAAGTATATAAGTGTTTTCCAATCCCTAGAGTGTGAGTATGTCACCAAGCTGAATATGTACATGTATTGTTCCAAAATTTACAAAATATCAAGTATAAACGTCCAAGTAATCCATAACCCTGTAATCCCGATGACGCAACTCTAGGTCTACATAGACCCTCCTGAGAGCTGCGCGCCTCGTCTAAGAAATTCAGCTCCATCACGTAAGCCTCGCCACAACCTGTATCTAAATCAGGGTCTGGTTGGTGTTTTAAAACATCGTCCCAGAGTGGGAGTGAGTGATCAACTCAGTGGTACTATAAGGCAAAGGTTAACATGTTATCAATTCAATCAAGCAGTAATGATAAAGCAGTACAATAATCATTCCTAACTACTCTTATTAAAGCAGGGATGATATGCGGTAATGATGCATGCCCTCGTCTACACTCTCTCAGCGACTTCATCTTAAGATCGCGCATGACAAACCTCTAAACTGTGCTTCCTCGCCAAAGCACATGCAATGCGGTGCATGGTCGTGTTAGCCAAGTTCTTAATTAGGTTTATTCATACAGTAAATTTAGGAAGCTAAGGTATCTCCCTTTATATCATTTACCCCAAACGGAGATCCATCTAGGGTTGTCAATCCTAGTTAATCACATACGATAGGCAAGTTGTAGGGCATCACCCCTAATGAAAGTAGTGGATAGGCAAGTTCAATTGATTATACTCGAGGTCACTATGGGAGACTCGTCACCTAGACGTAGGCCGATAACTCGAATACAGTGTCCCATACACCACCATATTCGTCTCACAAGTTTAGGTTGCTCACTAGTCACTACGGGGAGGCTCGTCACCCCAGCGTAGGACGACAACTTGATCACGGTGTCCCATACACCACCATGCCTGGCTCATGAGTCTTAGCGAATCATGGTACCATGGCTGAGACGGGTTTTACATTGGTAAGTGGTACCTTAGATTCAAGTACTAGTGTCCATACATGGTAAACACATAATAGGTCAATCGGGTTATTTGACAAGTTCAATTGGTACGAGCGCACGCTGAATTAATCGACATGGAGCGCATAAGCACTCCACGTGGCCTAACCACTATCGATAATCACCGTACGACTCCGATTCATCGAAGTTATCCAATGTGGTGAGACTAATTTGACCACTCAATAGGGAACCGTTACCGATTGCCTGGACTGCGTATTAGTCCTAATCATACTCAAATACAATAGGTATTCACATGTAATAGTCAAAACCAACATTTACCAAACAATTCAAATATAAATCCCATTTGAGCATTTTAACAAACACATTGAGCATGCATTATACATATGCATTTCATCCATGAATCATGTAGTGGCAATTTAGATTACATGAAGGAAACTATAAATATTGATAAGGTAGTTGAGAATCCTATCTCAATACCCTCATTAACTACAATTCATCAAGCAATTTCTCATTCAGACATTTTATCAAACACTTAAACTACACATTTCTACATACATGAAATAAATTAGTTATAGCATATATTATGGTAAATCCTTTTACAAAGGTATTGCCATATATTCAATAAACATGTATTCTAGATTAATAGTCATGGCAAGCACAAATTATAATTGCAATTTCATTCAAACGTTTCAATAAACACATGGAATGCATATTTATTCATATAGTTCATGCACATGTATAATTTATCGAATACATCATAACTAAGATCATATGGCGGCAATCCAGTAAGACATAAATCATTGCCGACATTGAAAGCCATGAAAACCATAACCCAAGATTTATAGTCTGCACACCTTTCGATTCCGAGAACGTTGGACACCGTAAGCGTTGTAACAAAGAGACCTAGTCGTGTAGTGTCCGATGACCAAGTCTCATATCTCTCTCGTCAAACAAGAACTAGGGTTTGATGTTAATTCAGGGCCCTTAGGTTATAGCCAGGATAGACAAAATCTGGATGGGGCTCATCTATGTTATGTTATAAGTTCCCTGACAATGGATCCAGGCCAGGATGCGATTTCAGCGCATTCAGATAAGCCGATCGACCGTGGAGGACCCATGTCAGTTCAACGGTTGTTGTCACTCGATCAGGGCCACAAGTATACGGATATGTGCAGGAAAATTTCTCTGATCCAAGGGTATAGTTTGGTCAGAAATTGACGGTCTGAAACCTTTGTAACAGCCCAAAAAATTGAGGGTCGAGTAGTAACTCAACACTCGAGTTCCAGAACATCACTTATGCAACATAGATAATGATGATTAAATGTTGTCTGTGTTAGTACAATAAACATGAGTGAGATTCAACCAAAACAGTAATTCATACTCCAGATCCATGTATAAAACATAAGCGGAAGACTGAAAGGTGTATATAGATATATATGAAACAAAACATTCTCGATCTCCAGAGTATGAACACTAACTGAGTCACCGAATATATACATGTTGGTTCTGAATCAAAATGTCAAAATAGTACAATTGAAATTATCAACCCTATAGCCCCGTAGCACTAGACAGCCTATGTGAAGCCTCCAGTGAACTGCATGTTGGAGAACTCCTCCTAATCGTCATAGAAGTCGGGCTCAGTCTCCTGTGCTCTAGTGATACCTGCATCTGATACAGGGTCTGGTGGGTATTTTAAAACGCTGTCCCGTAACGTGGGAATGAGTGGCCAACTCAGTGGAACAATAAAGCATAGGTTAACATGTTATCAACTCAGTCAAGCAGTAATGATAAAGCAGTACAATCGAACAATTCTAACTACTCTTATTAATGCAAGTATGCATGACATGATGTATGCCCTCACCACACCCTCCCTCGTGCGACACCATCTCACGTTCGTGGCATGCTTTCATCCCTCAGTGCTCCACATCTTCCAGGCACATGCAATGCATGATGAGCATGATTACCGAGTTATTATTAGTCCATTTCAAACAGCAGGATTGGAAAACTAAGGTACCTCCCTTGTATCATTCCCAAACATGATCCATTTTAGGGTCGTCAGTCCTAGTTAATCTCATACGATGGTGTGTTTTTTAGGTCACTGCAAAGGCTGCCAGGGCTGTTATGCACAAAGGTTACACCACTCCCCCATCACCTCTTTAACGATTCATCACTATACAGAAACAAGCCTAGTTTATACTCTGTTATTACAGGAAGGCTCATCGCCTCACCGCAGATTTAGAGTATGCTCGAGGTCACTCCACTGACACCCTACCAACTGGCAGTCTATTTTCGAAGCCCAACCAGTCCGCTTATTGAGAATGAAACCCGGATACAACCCGACTGGGGACCACAGCCAGGCTGTGCCAGCATGGGCCGACAACACGAATATAGTGTCCCATACCACCATAATTGGCTCACGAGTCTGGTTGCTTACTGGTCACTACGGGGAGGCACGTGGCCCCAGTGTAGACCGACAGCTCGACCACGGTGTCCCATACCACCATGCCCGGCTCATGAGTCTTAACGGATCGAGGTATCATGGTTAAAAGAATTTCACTGGTAAGTTTGGTACCCTAGGTTCAAGCAGTAGCGTCCAAATATGGTGAACATACATAAAACAGATCGGGTTGCTTGACGAGCTCGGCTAGCTCGAGCGCACAACAAGTTGAGCGATATGAAGCGCATAAGCACTTCGTGTGGCCAACCACTATCGCCAACCGAAGTACGACTCGGGTTCGTCGAACACATCTCACGTGGCAAATGAATCACAGCCACGAATTCAATTCTAGTACCAATTGTCTGGACTATAATCATAGCCCCAAACACAATCAATTTCAGATAGATAAAGTAATAATGGATCAAGATTCAAAGCATACAATCAAAGTCTGGTATTATCCGTTTAGGGCTGCCAGGGCTGTTGCATGGAATCGTTACACCACTCCCCTATCACCCATGACGGATCATACAACGTAAACATAAATTTAAACATATGCATTACATAGATAAAATCATACAATCAATTGAGCATGTTATGAAGTACAACATAAGCATGGGTTTGTACATATTCAATTTCTAATCACACAGATATCTAAAGAAATCATACACATAGTTAAAGAAGTTGAGAATCATATCTCAACACCCTTAAACATTACAATTTACTAATTACTACCTATTCAGACATTTCAACAAATACTTTAAAATACATACATCAACATACATGACATATGTTGATCACATAGTCATTAGGCCAAATCCTTTCACTAGGGAGTTGCCCCAATCATAGCACGCGTACACCCACGACGGATAGTCATGACAAGTAGGAATCCAAGTTCCATATTCATTTGAACATTTTCACAAACACTTGGGCTACGCATTTCAACATATATAGCGTATAGTGGCCGTGGCGTGATTCAGGGCAAATCCTTTCGTCAAAGGGGTATCGCCAATGCAACAATCATATATCCATGACAATTAGTCATGGCGAGCACAAATGAGAATTCTATACTCATTCAGCCATTTTCACAAACACTTAGAATACACTATTATAACATACATGGTGTATGTTAGCAAAACATGTATTAGGGCTATCCTTTCGCCAAGCGAGTATTTTATTCATTTATAATATATTCATACAGCAAATAATCATGACAAATACATCTCCAAAATTTATACGTATACGGTATTTTCTAGAATACACAATTTCAACATACATAGTGTATATAAGCAAAACATGTATTAGGGCGAGTCCTTTCGCCAAACAGGTAATTTATCCACATATAATATATTTATACGACAAATAATCATGTCATACACATTTCCAAAATTTATACGTATACGGTACTTTCTACGAATACCTAGAGTATGTAGAATTCCATATTTTTCATCTTTAATCGAAACGGAAAACAGACAACACTTTGTACATGTGCAATTGCATGCAGATTATGAATCTATCATTATCTGACATTGAAAGCGTTGAAAACCATAACCTATACACCTAAAGTCCGCACCTTACATCGTAGAATCGCAACGAATCAGCTAGGTTCGTTAGGCTTCCGTATTCGGCAATTTTGTAACCTAAAGAGTAAAATTGGTTAGCTATTTCATAACCTATAACCTTCACACCCCAAAATAGATTTAGGGTTAGGGTTTCTTACCTTAAAACAGAGTCGGTATCGTCGGGAAAACGGCAAGAACGGAGTGGTGGAGCTAGGGTAGAGGCAGGAAACAGTAACAGGGAGATTCTCCCACTTCTCTCACACTTTCTCTTTCCTTTTCTCTCTTTTTACTTAGAGCTTTTCCCAAATTCGTATGCTGTGAGAGATGGTGCTCTAAGGTCCTTATATAGTCTAAAAACTCTCTGAAATAGACTTAAGTTCAAGGTATACTTATGTTATAACCAAAGCGGCATTGTTTCGGCTCAACGGAGGACTTCTTGCGGGCCTCCTTGAGCCAAGGGTCGGACTTAAGCTCACCGACACCGGATCTACATACTATTAAGTTTTCGTTTCGGTCGGGATTCCAGATCACGCGTGGCGGACCAGTTTCAGTTCAACGGTCAGTAGATCTCGATCGGAGATTCTGAGTACATGTAAATGTGTATGAAATTTCTCCTGATCCGAGGGTGTAATTTGGTCTGATTCTGACGGTCTGGTTGCTTAAAACTGATCCGCAAGCAACACGTGCCAGATTACTATTCAAGATATTTTATTTTGAATTAATTTCACATTTTTCACACTCTTCACTCCGAGCTCAAGCGAATAGCGCTGGGACACTATCTAGATTTGATTTCCGAGATGGTTGTCAAGCCCAACAAGGCGGTCCTAATTCCTTAACTTCGTGTTAATCAGACTTCCGACGTGCGGTCCAGATCCGATACAGAGTTTTCGAGATGCTCCCGAGAGCAGCCGGGTAATGAGATTGATCCTAGGTTTTAGGGTAACCTAGCGTCAATGATTCTACAAGTTTTGGGTCTTGCAGATCGTATTTAAAGTGATTGGTGCTAATTTCGCAGACACTCTAGTTTAACACTAGCTAAATCTCGCCTAATTTCTAAAGGATTTAGTCCTAAGTGATTTCGGTTTGAGGTGGTACTTAGACCTTTGTTGCAATATTTAGTTTAAGTATTGTTCTTCATCACTTAAACTTTAAGGTAGTGTCTAATGTGAAAGTACTTAGAAGAATTTAAGGAACGAGGTAATGAAAGGTGAGATTTGTGAAGAAAATTGTTTGAAAAGGGACTTAAGGCCCTCGAGTTGAGTGTTTGTGAAGTTAAACAGGAGTTAGGATTGTCCCATCGCCTAAGGACGTCTAATTCCAGGTTGGGAAAAATCCGGGCTGTTAAAACCTTCAATTTCGCCCGCAAGCGAACGACCTAATTCACTTAAGTTTTGGTTCATTTTCTAAAGATATTCGCGTTTCTCGCACACTTCGCTCAAGGCTTAAGTTGTGCGTTTCTAGATACTATTTGGGCTCGATGCCCGCGATGGTTGTCAAGCCCAATAAGGTGGTCAGAACCTTATAATTTCGCGTTCATCGGACTTTCGACGCGTGGTCCAGGTCCGATATGGAGTTTTGATGTGCTCCCGAGAGCAACTAGGTTTTGAGATTGCTCCTAGGTTTTTAAGTAATGTTGAGTTAGTGATTTTAATGGTTTCGGGTCTTGCCATTCGTATAGATAGTGGTTCGAGCTAATTCCACTGATTATTTAGTTTAATACTTAATTAATTTTCGTCTAATTTCCACAGAATACAGTCTTTGGTGATTTCTGCCTGAGGTGGTACTTGGGTTTTTGTACGGATTTGTTCGAGACGTTATAATCTACCCCCCTTATAGAAAAATTTCGTCCCCGAAATTAGTACCTTTTCGTACTCCTCGAGGATTTGAGGGTAGTTCTTACGGACTTCGGCTTCTGTTTCCCAAGTAGCCTCTTCCTTAGTGTGGTGTGTCCATAGTACCTTCACGAGTGGGATAACTTTGCTGCGCAACACTTGTTCCTTCCTATCAAGAATACGTGTTGGTCGCAGTACATAGGTGACATCTTTACTTAATTGTACCTGCTCCCATTTGATAATGTGGGTAGGTTTAGGAATATGTTTCTTTAACATCGACATGTGAAATACGTTGTGTATGTCAGCGAGTGGTGTGGGCAAAGCAAGGCGGTATGCTACCACACCCACTCGATCTAAAATCTAGAACTGACAAATGAATCTCGGTGCAAGTTTTCCTTTCTTGCCTAAACAAAGGACTCCCTTCATGGGAGAAACCTTAAAAAACACATGGTCCCCAACTTCGAATTCCAGTTATCGCCGTCTGGTATCGGCGTAACTCTTCTGTCTGCTCTGGGCTACAAGAAGTTGACGCCTGATAATGTCGATCTTCTCTAAGGTCGCCTGTACTAAACCTAGGCTAATCAAACTCTTCTTGCCAACCTCTGCCCAACAATGTTGTGCTTGACATGAACGCTCATACAAGGCCTCGTAGGGAGTCATGCCAATGCTTGCTTGGAAGCTGTTGTTATAAGCGAACTCAGCACAGGGAAGACAGCCGTACCAACTATCCTTGAAATCAAGCACACATGCTCACAACATATCATCTAATACCTTATTTACCCGTTCCGTCTGCCCATCAGTCTGCGGGTGGAATGCGGTACTGAACTTCAGTTTCACTCCCATTGCTTCCTAGATTCGAGTCCAAAAAATGGACGTGAATCGCGTGTCTCGATCCGACACAATCTCTATAGGAACTCCATGCAGACGTACTATCTCCTTGATGTACAGCTTGAGTAAATCATCTACTGAGTTTGAAACTCTAATCGGGAGGAAATGAGTCGATTTCGTCAATCGGTCCACAATTACCCAAATGGAGTTATGTCCCTTCCTCGTCTTCGATAATCCGGAAATGAAATCCATAGATATGAAATACTATTTCCATTCAGCTATGGGCATGGCCTGAAGTAAACTAGGAGGTCGGCGATGCTCGGCCTTGACCTGCTGGCACGTGAGACAACGAGATGCATAATCTGCTATCTGGGCCTTCATGTTGTCCCATCAGTACGAACGCTTCATGTCCCGATACATCTTCGTACTACCTGGATGCATCGCCATCTTTGAATTGTGTGCAACCTCTAAAACTTCTCTCTTCAGGTCATGAAGATTCGGGACGCATAGGCAGCCATGATATCGTAAACCCCCATCTGAACCAACTCTCCATTCGGATTCTCCACTGTCACTTGTTCACTCTATCATTTGCACCAACAGTTCATCTTTTTTCTGTCCACATTGATTTGGTCATCAATAAGCGGCTGTACATGGAGGTGTGCGACGCTCTCGAATAACTCCTCTACTGTAAGCTTCTGTTCGAAGTCCCACACAAACTCTAGCATATTCTATTCTTCTATCATTAGCGGAGCTACAAATTTTATTATCTTCTTGCGGCTCAACGCATCCGCCACAAGATTGGCCTTTCCAGGATGGTAGAAGACCTCAAACTTGAAGTCTTTTAGGGTCTCCATCCAACGTCGTTGCCTCATGTTCAGGTCTCGCTGCGTGAAAATGTACTTGAGGCTTTTGTGATCGCAAAAGATCTCAAACTCCTCTCCGTAAAGGTAATGTCTTCAGAGCTTTAATGTGAAGATGACCGCCGTCATTTTTAGGTCATGCGTGGGGTAGTTTTCTTTATGTTTCCTTAATTGTCGTGAGGTATAGACGATCACCCTATCCTTCTGCATCAGTACACATCCCAAACTGACTTGAGATGCATCAGTATATATAGTATATTTGACCTCTTGCTCTGGTAATACCAGCACGGGTGCATATGTCAGCTTGTCCTTTAATTCCTGAAAGGTTGCTTCTACTTTGATCCTTTCGAGTGAGTTGAGACAACGGTCTAGCTATTTTGGAAAAGTCCTTGATGAATTGGTGATAGTAGCCTGCAAGACCTAGGAAAAGTCCTCACTTTAGTAACCGAACCGGGCTGCTCCCAGTCCTGAACTGTGGTCACCTTAGAAAGGTCCACGACGATACCGTCCTTGGACACTACGTGTCCCAAAAACTTAACCTCTTCCTTCCAGAAGTCGCATTCCCGATACTGAGCAAATAGCTGATTCTTTCTGAGAGTATCGAAGACTGCTCGCAGGTGTTTTTCGTAGTCATTCCAACTCTTAGAGTATATCAGGATGTCATCTATAAACACGAGGACAAATCGGTACATATACGACTGAAACACCCGGTTTATGATGTCCATGAATACGGGCGGTGCATTTGTAAGCCCAAATGACATCACAAGGAATTCATAGTGCCCAAAACTGGTTCTGAATGCTGTTTTCTACACGTCTTCATCCCTGACGTGTAACTGATGATACCCGGATTACAGGTCAATTGTAGAAAAATATTGTGCCCCTTTCAACTGGTCAAACAGGTCATCTATTTTTGGCAAATGATACTTGTTCTTGATCATGATGCGATTCAGCCTGTGATAATCAATATACAACCGCAGTGATCTGTCCTTCTTCTTTACAAACAATACAAGTGCTCCCCAAGGAGATACACTCGGTCGTATGAAACCTGAACCCAACAGATCATCGATCTGTCTCCTCAATTCCTCCATTTCACAGGGAGGCATACGGTACGTCGGTAGAGAAATGGGTGTTGCACCAGGCACAAGGTCGATAGTAAAGTCGATCTTGCGTCGAGGAGGTAGTCTAGGTATCATCCTGAACACGTCCGTGAAATCTTGGACTATAGGCGTGTCCCCAAGTGATGGAACATCAACATTTTCTAGCAAGGTAGCATAACAACTAATGCGGTAGTGCCAACTGACCTTAACTGGAAAATAAAGGTCGTGTTTTCAGGCCCGTAAGCTGTCATCAGTTTAGTCTCGCAATCGATTTCTGCCTTCATCTTGGTGAGCCAATCCATACCGAGGATGACATCGTAATGACATAGTGGGGCAACAATCAGGTTAACGAGTACTGTTCTGCTTCCTAAGTCTATCGAGCAATCCTTAAAAATCTTGGTAGCGTCTGAGAAGGTCCCTGTGGTGGTAAGGATTCTCACCCTAATCATAGGAGTAGTTTCCAACACTAGTCACTTGACTACTGCGCATGATATTATTGAAATGGTGGACCCGATATCCACCAACAGAAATACGGGTGTACCTTATATGTGGGCAGTGACTTCGAAAGCTAATGGTATCGCGGTAGCTGACTCGGATGCTTCAGCTGCAAGCGCATGTACACATGTTTGTTGTGAATGATTCGGTTACGCTGCCATAGGTTGTTGAGGTGGCTTACTTCAAGGTACGGTGGTCAGTAAAATGGTTGTACTGGTGGTACCGTTCGTAGAGGTGGGGCTGATATTACTTGTGGTAGCTGACGGCTGATCTTCTGAGGTGGCGTAAAGCCGTTGTCTCTCATCTTAGTAAAACATAAGTGTCTGTATGACTCATCCTCTTACAGTAGGTACACCACAGATCTGATCTCCTCGGTTGGGTCGGTGGAGCCATAAGCTTGGGAGGCGAATCGGCACGTGGCCTTTTGCGTAGGAATGGTCGGTTCTGTAAATTAGGTTGAAGCCTCGGGACCATGGGCATACGTGTACGAGACAGTCTGTCTCCATCCTGCTCAGCTCGCAGGGACATGTTCACTAGCTCAACATAGTTGAGAATGCTAGCACAACACATCTTCGTGCAGATATCAGGCCGCAGACCCTCAGAAAATCGCCGCATTCTCATCGGCTCGTTTGCTAAGATCAAAGGAACATATCTGGCCAGCTCCGTGAAGCGGTTCTCGTACTCAGCCACGGTCATTCCTCCCTGTCGGAGGTGAAGAAACTCACCCTCTTTTTCATTACGGTAAGTGAGGGGGAAGTACTTCTCATGGGAGCAAGTCTCAAATGCATTCAACGTCCACACGTGTCCTACAGGAACTGTTCGTAGGACGTTATCCCACCATAGACTAGCCTCTTTCTTGAACATATACATAACCAACTCTACTTGCTCTGCCTCAGTGCAGTGCAGCGGCTTCAACATCTTAGAGATGCGATCAAGCCAGTATTTAACCTCCTCGGGTCTGTGAGTGCCCGCAAAAGTGGAAGGACGAAAACACTAAAAGCGCTCAAAAAGACCACTTGCAGTTTTTTGCCACTATTGTAGGGACCATATTCATGTTCTAAGCAATGGCCCCCACAATAGTGGCAAAAAACTGTTGCTTCTACTGCATCAAAAACATCATCTGCTCCAACCTATCTGGAGAAGGAGCTGATTGAGATATGTGTGGCGTCGACGTAGACACACAATTCTGTTCTGGAACCGGTGGTGCACAAGGTGTTGGCCCATTGGTGGGGCCAGTGGCCGGCTGTGAATCCGGCATTGTGTCACTATCCGGGCCCAAGCTGGGGTCCGTATGGCTATCGATTAGGGGAGATGCCCCGTCAATCGATCCGCCAAGTGCAAGACGTGTCATATTCCGAGTGGTTTTCAGAGGCATTCCCTATATACAACATAGGATGCAATATGTGTGAGACTTAGAATAATATTACTCAATTTCTCAAACATTCTACACATTCCAATTCAAAAGATCTTCATGCATTCCATTTAACCAAAAATTGTCACAATACATGAGATGTAATATTACATGAATTATGACAGAAGATGCATGTGAGTTAATCTAGTAAAAGTTTCACACTAACTACTCTAACATATAACTAAGCCTACAAAGGCTATTACATAGAAAGCAAGAACAAAACAAACCAAAAACGACTGCAACATAAGTCTAGTCCTCTGACTCTGGCGAAGGTGGAGGCACACCCTTATCCTGCATACAACACAGGAGGGCCTTCAGGATGCGAGACATCTTCTTGCATTTTTGTTTCAGGTAAGCCTGATTCTCTTCAAGCTTTTGCTTCAATTCGGCTTAAGTCTCCTTGACCTCCTGTCTCAGGGCGGCCTGGTTCTCTTCAATCTGAGCCATGTAGGCTTCTAAGGTGGCCCGATCATGGCGGTGCTCACGAGTAGCAGTAGGAGGTCCCCCATCTGAATCTCGGGCCTCCTCTTCCTCATCACTTCCTTCTTCCTCTTCGTCTTCCTCATCATTTTCTTCCTCATTTTCACTTCCTTCTTCCTCTTCACTTTCTTCTTCAGTTTCATCCTCAGACTCATCCAGCCTTGCTTGTCGCTGCTTGGGGCCTATACTCATATTGCTGAGCGTAGTGTCACTGATGATATAGATCAGGGCATGGTCATCCATATGGAGTCGAAAGCCGAAGTTTCAGGCGATCATACAAATAAGCCGACCGAAGGAAAGTGAGGCATCAACTCGTGTAGATTGTGCGGTACCCACAATCTAAGATAGGACGAATGTAGGTAGGCATAGCTTGTCTCCCTGACCAGATTTGTATAAGAAATCCACCATAAGTTGAGTGCATTTCGTGTGATTACTCTACCTGGGATATACGTTATACGTGAATATGCGGTGGAGCAGGCAGAAATCATTGGTCATTTAGTATGTACAAGTCCACGCTCCATACTCATGATTCGAGCCACCACATCTACATTGACTATGGCTTCCTCTCTTCCCAAAGGGATAGTAAACTGAAGAGGCTCCAATATTAGGTTCTGTATATGAGCGTAGAAGGCTCGTACGATGTTTTCATTCGCATGAGTATTTCCCTCAATGGGACCCTACCCATTTTCCAGGAGCATGTCCATCACTGGGTACAGTCCAAACAGGTTTTCATCAACATGAGCCTCAAATATAACTTTACAGTCACGGAGCTTACCTAGTCCGATGCCTAGCGGTAAAGATCTTTCGATGGGGATCCGCGGGTCAAGATCCCGTTTTGATCTCTCTCTCTCTCTCTCTCTCTCTCTCTCTCTCTCTTGGTGCTTGTGCTTGCTTCGGCACCCATCTTCTTCTTTGAACAGGTTCGGCGGCTAGGCCCGACTTCATCCGTGGATGCCCTCTTCTTCCCCATAAGGGAAAGGAGTGTGGAGAGGGAGAAAATAGTAGCAACTAGCTCAAAAAGAGCCATGGGGTTGGAAAAGCTTGAAAGATGAGATGGGTTTGTGGATTTGGAGGGCTATGAGACACAAGAGAGAGCTTTTGTGCTCAAATAGGCAGGAAATGGGAAGATGGAGGGTTGTAAGAAGGGGTTTTGAGGAAAATGGTGGAGGATGGGTGTGTAATGAAGAAGAAGAAGAAGTTTTGTATATGGAAGGGAGATTTGAGAGAGAATGTGATTTTAGAGGGGTTTGAAGGGTTTGAAAGGAGTGAAATAGAGTGGAATGGAGCTAGGGGAATAAAATAGAGGGCCCCACACATGTTACAGGGCCCCACACATGTGGGTGAGGGTGGCGGGCCGCTGGAACCGTGGGCCCACTGGAGGTCCGGGCGGTGTCGCCGCGGTCCCGTGGACTAATGGTGCCTCCGCTTGGGGGCAGTGGCCTCCCCCTCCCGAGGTGCCAGAAAGGTGCGGGATACCCCCTGGGTCCCACTGTAATTTACGGTTTGGGCTCCCTGTTGAGAAGTGGAGCCACATGCGTGGATTTCGTGTCGCAAGTCCTTTCGCAACTGGGATGTGGAAAGGAGTTTCGCGGATTTCGTGTCGCAAGTCCTTTCGCAACTGGGATGTGGAAAGGGAAGTTGCCAAAACTATAAATTGGGGTCCTTAGGGCTATTCTAAGGTTAAGGTGAATATTGGGAAATATTTTCAAGGTGTGGGCAAGGAATTTTCTCTGTACTTCCAAGGGGGAGGTTAGTATATTGCCTTGTAATCTTCGTTCTTCATAGTAAAAGTTTGCATCAGTGGTTTTTTACCCTAGATTGGGGTTTTTCCATGTATATCTTGTCTTGTGGTTTGTTTTTGGATTGCTTTGATCTGTTTCTAGTTTATATTTCTTCCTGTTTATCGTTTGTGGGTGAGGAGTGAGATTGGATCTAGGCTCATTGCATTGTTGGCGTGCTGTGCAACACTCCCATGCCCGTGAGATGCATTTTTTTGGTCCATCTCGCACATATTCACGTCTTTTGGCGTGCTTCAAGTTTGGGATTCACCAACTAATAGGTTAAACCCATTGATTGACGGTCTAAAAAGGAATTGAGATTATTTCATATGATCTCAGACGCATATGAGTTACATTTTAACTGTTAGTTTTGCCGTTGGTGAAACTTGGGATCTTACGATCATTTCTATATTTTATCGCCCCCTCTTAAGTCAAAGTATGTCAGTGTGTGTCGTGTTACTATAACTCAGGTCCGGTTTAATCTAAATCATTCTCTGATACCAACTTGTAACGCTCCAGATTTCGAGGGTCGAGCAAGGCTCAACTCCCGAGATCCAACGCATCACTTGTGCAACATAGATAATGATGTTTAAATGTTGTCCATATTAGTGCATTAAATATGAGTGGGATTATACTAAATCATTATATCATACTCCAGAGATATTTAAATTAGGTAAGTGGCAGACTAAGATAAATATATAAAGTATATAAGTGTTTCTCAATCTCCAGAGTATGAGTATGTCACTAGGCTGAATATGTACATGTATTGTTACAAAATTTACAAAATGTCAAGTGTAAACATCCAACTAATCCATAGCCCTGTAATCCTGGCGACGCAGCTCCAGGTCTACATAGACCCGCCTGAGAGCTGCACGTAGGAGAACTCCTCCTCCTCGTCTAAGAAATTCAGCTCCGTCATGTAAGCTTCGCCATAACTTGCATCTAAATCAGGGTCTGGCTGGTGTTTTAAAACACCGTCCTAGAGTGGGAGTGAGTGATCAACTCAGTGGTACTATAAGGAAAAGGTTAACATGTTAGCAATTCAATCAAACAGTAATGATAAAACAGTACAACAATCATTCCTAACTACTCTTATTAATGCAGGGATGATATACGGAAATGAT
Organism: Magnolia officinalis; assembly: GCA_021015155.1. Taxonomy (NCBI): domain Eukaryota; kingdom Viridiplantae; phylum Streptophyta; class Magnoliopsida; order Magnoliales; family Magnoliaceae; genus Magnolia; species Magnolia officinalis. Next base: position 10,111,157 of record JAJHSJ010000016.1, on the reverse strand, counting down.
GCATGCCCTCGCCTGCACTCCTTCAGCGGCTTCATCTTACCATCGCGCATGGTAAACTCCCTAAACGTGCGCTTCCTCGCCAAAGCACACGCAATGCATTGCATGGTCGTGTTAGCCAAGTTCTTAATTAGGTTTATTCATACAACAGATTTGGGAAGCTAAGGTACCTCCCTTTATATCATTTACCCCAAACAGAGATTCATCTAAGGTTGTCAATCCTAGTTAATCACATACAATAGGCAAGTTGTAGAGCATCACCCCTAATGAAAGCAGTGGATAGGTAAGTTCAATTGATTATACTCGAGGTCACTATAGGAGGCTCGTCACTTGGACATAGGCCGACAGCTCGAATACGGTGTCCCATACACCACCATATTCGGTTCATGAGTTTGGGTTGCTCACTGGTCACTATGGGGAGGCTGTCACCCCAGCGTAGGATGACAACTCAACCACAGTATCCCATACACCACCATGCCTGGCTTATGAGTCTTAGCGGATCGTGGTACCATGGTTGAGACAGGTTTTACATTGGTAAGTGGTACCTTAGATTCAAGTAGTAGTGTCCATACATAGTAAACACACAATAGGCCAATCGACTTATTTAACAAGTTCAATTGGTATGAGCACACGCTGAATTAATCGACATGGAGCGCATAAGCACTCCACATAGTCTAACCACTGTCGACAATTACCGTACGACTCAGATTCATCGAAGTTATCCAATGTGGCGAGACTAATTCGACCACTCAATCGGGAACCGTTAGCGTTTGCCTGGACTACGTATTAGTCCCAATCATACTCAAATACAATAGGTATTCACATGTGATAGTCACAACAACATTTACCAAACAATTCAAATATAAATCCCATTTGAGCATTTTAACAAACACATTGAGCATGTATTATACATATGCATTTCATCCATGAATCACGTAGTGGCAATTTAGATTACATGAAGGAAACTATAAATATTGATAAGGTGAGAATCTTATCTCAACACCCTCATTAACTACAATTCATCAAGCAATTTCTCATTCAGACATTTTATCAAACACTTAGACTACACATATCTACATACATGAAATAAATTAGTTATAACATATATTATGTTAAATCCTTTCATAAAGGAGTTGTCATACATTCAACAAATATGTATTCTAGATTAATAGTCATGGCAAGCACAAATCATAATTGTAATTTCATTCAAACATTTCAACAAACATATGGAATGCATATTTATTCACATAGTTCACGCACATGTATAATTTATCGAATATATCATAACTAAGATCATATGGTAGCAATCCAGTCAGACATAAATCATTGCCGACCTTGAAAGCCTTAAAAACCATAACCTAAACGTTTATAGTCCGCACCTTTCGTCAGATTGCTTGTTTTGAACACTATATTCCCGTAGACCAAATGTTGGACACCTAAGCAATAAATAGGTTAGCTATTTCATAGATCCCTCTATTTGGATTCCTAAAACGAGATTAGGGTTAGGATTCGTTACCCAAATCGAAGTCGGAATAGGTCTTGTAGCGTAACAAAGAGGCGACTTAGTGCGTGTAGTCGTGGGAGAGAAACACCGCCATGATCTCCCAACGTCTCACTCTTCTCCTCACTCTTTTCTCCTCTTTTCTCTCTTCTCTCACCTAGGGTTTGAGAAAATTCGTATAAGAGAGGGGTGGGGTGGTTTAAGGGCCTTATATAGGCTCAAAACTGATGTCAATGGCCCCAGGGCCATGGTATACTTAGGTTATAGCCAAAGGGCGGCTGTTTCTGACAAATAGGGCTCATCTGGAGGTCCATTACTTGTCTATGTTACAGAGTAAGTTCCCTAACAATGGATCCAGGCCAGGATGCGATTTCAGCGCATTTAGATAGGTAGATCGACCGTGGAGGACCCGTGTCAGTTCAACGATCGTTGTCACTCGATCAGGGCTACAAGTATACCGATACGTGCAGAAAATTTCCCTGATTCAAGGGTATAGTTTGGTCAGAAACTGATGGTCTGAAACCTTCAATTTCGCCCGCAAGCGAACGGCCCAATTCACTTAAGTTTTGGTTAATTTTCTAAAGATATTTGCATTTCTCACACACTTCGCTCAAGGCTCAAGTTGTGTATTTCTGGATACTATTTGGGCTCGATTCCCGCAATGGTTGTCAAGCCCAATAAGGTGGTCATAACCTTATAGTTTCACGGTCATCAAATTTTTGATGCATGGTCCAGGTCCGATACGGAGTTTCGATGTGCTCCCGAGAGCAACTAGGTTTTGAGATTGATCCTAGATTTTTAAGTAATGTTGAGTTAGTGATTTTAATGGTTTTGGGTCTTGCCATTCGTATAGATAGTGGTTTGAGCTAATTCCACCGATTATTTAGTTTAGTACTTAATTAATTTCTGTCTAATTTTCACAAAATACGGTCTTTGGTGATTTCTGCCTAAGGTAGTACTTGGGTCTTTGTACGGATTTTTTCGAGAGGTTACACAAAATCCCCTATCTCACTACCCAATGGCCCACCAAATGTGGACCCGTCCAAGCCATTAAGCACCCATCCACTTCCCAAACCCTCTTCCATTATTTCTCCAAAACCCATCTCTCCATTAATGGTGGTTGGAGCCACATCATAAAGGGCATTCACTTCTTCAAGTGGCCCCACCAAACCACCATTAAAAGATCTACCCATAAATGAGCTCTCTTCCACAATCACCTCTTAATAAAAAAGGTCAAGAGAAGCATCATTTACCTCAACCATGGGACCAAGTGCTCCTCGTTTTTGGGCTCACCAAAGCTCCCCCTATCTTTAGCCATTTAAAAAGGATATAAGGAAGAAGACAAGAAAGAGAAGAAGACAAAAGGATGACCAAAAGGAAGAAAAAACAAAGGAAAAGAATGTTCAGACAGATGGAACAAAAAGTAAATGGGACAGAAAAAATTCGGAAGAAACAGAGAAGAAGTTGTCGTTGTTGGAAGAAAAGATGAGTAGGGGTGGTAATCGGATTATCACTGGCGGTAATGCAATTATTGTCTCCTCTCGACATTTGTGCCCACCGATGCCACCACCTGCAAATTTGAAAAAGCGTCAGAAGGTCAACTGATGGTAATCCAATTACTGCCCCAACATGGAACAGGCCGAAAATCGAACATAGCCCCTCCTTGAGGCTGAGGGCTACCGGAAATGCATCATGGCATGTACATATGATCATCAAGGACTCAAAAAGCAGATTGAAGCATGGCACGGGCAAATATCTTCAATAAAGATCCGATCTTGATCATAACCATTGGATCACAAAATGACGGGTCAAACCATTTTAGAAAGGCAAAATATGCATCCCTAATGAATTCAATCTTGATCGCAAGGGATAAAATGCGAAATGAAATATCAGATCCTTTTTTAAAAATCATAAAAACATATCTTTCGATAAATCGATCTTCCAATAAAAACCAGATTAGTTGATCAGTCCCACAAAATTACCAGTGGAGGCAAAGAACTGTCTAGACTAATCTAAAGAGAAAAAAAATGATGAATGCCATAATAAAAACCGAACGACGTCGCCCTCCAGTGAGATCGGACGGATCTTTTCGAAAGGCCTCAGAAAAATCTTCAAAAATTGTAATAAAATCCCCAAGGAGTGTAGCTCCTCATGTGGATAGTTTTCAAAACAAATATTTCAAAAAATAGCGCTCAGTATCCAAGACACTAAGAGGTCTCATATACTTCTCAGTACCATCTAGCACAAACAGTAAAATAAGATTCGATCTCTTCTAGTTTCCCCAGGAGTGGACTGAATTCGTATGCGATACAAGCACGGTTGGCCTGGATCTCAATGTTAGGACTACCATGCAACGATGAAGTTCAATGCAAGTGATGGTAAACATGATCCAACTCTAGTTAGAGTGATCGTTTCAAAAGAATGGAAAAGATAAATTGTAACCAATGTATCAAAATCAGAAGACTGCATGGAAAACAGGTCACCCGCACATACTTAGTCCGAGATGCTTGGAAAGTATAATCGAGTCCATGTAAGACCCGTATCCTAGTCCGTACTATTCTGTCGACTCCCGCAATCCTTTCGATGAATTCCGGCAACCTGCAACGTATAATCGATGTTTGTGCGCGATCCTAAGTCATATCCTGTAAATTTAAGTTGGCTCGACCCGATACTTGTACCAGTTCGACCGCGCCGTCGCCGCGATTCCGTTGCCACGTCTTGCGCGCTGAGGCGATACCCTGGCCCGGAGAAGTGGGCCCGCGTTCAGTTCGAGGAAAAATGTCGCGCATTGTAATCCCAAGAGAATGTCCCATCAATCATACCAAAAGTCAAGTACTCCATCCCATCAAGTACAAGCATCGATCCCCCTCTTACAACCCCCATCCCTAAAGTCAACTCTCCCATCACTCACCCATCACTCACACATCACTCACCCATCTCTCTCTTTCAACCTCTCTCTCTCTCTCATCTCTCTCTCTCTCCCTCATTCTCTCCAAGCAATCGTCCCAACCTCCATGAGAGAGAATTTTGTGTGGCCCACCTTCCTATCTCCCATCCCCACCATCCAAAGCCCATCTCAACCGTTAAAAACGTCCCCTTGGAGCTCTAGAGGCTATAGGCGGAGGAAGGAAGAGGAGATCTTGAGGTGGGTGCTTCTCTCTCTCTCTCTCTTTCTCATTTTTTTGTGTGTGATGTGTGGCCCACTCGGATGGACCCCACCTTGATGTATGTGTTTGTGATTAAAGAGGGGCCCTTAATGGCGGGGTCCTTCCACTCCACTGATCTTTCTCTATTCTCTCTCTCTCTCTCTCTCTCTGTCATTGTTGATGGCCCACTTGATGATATACATATTGTATCCATGCTGTCCATTTAGTGGACCACACTACAACCCATTGGTGGGGCCCACCTTGTTGTCCAAACCTGGATGGATGGAAAAACACAAATGTCATACTCATCAGGTGGGCCACGTACATGTGGGACCCACCATGATGTCCGTGTTCATCCATGCCATCTAGCGTCCAGAGATGCTGGATGTGATAGAGATGGCTAACATGGAGTGCGTGCACTGACTGGGGTATGTACTGACAAGCTAACAAATATATATATATATAATACTTATGAGTGAGATTTTGGGGTGGGCTTTCATGCAGGCCCCACTTTGATGTATGAAGTTAATCCAAGCCGTCCATTCTGTTTACTAGCTCATTTTAGGAGTTGAGCCGAAAAATGAAGCCAATCTGACTTTCTGGCGGGCTATAGCATGGAAAACGGTGGTTTTCGCTGTTAAAATATATTATGATGTTTCTGTATCTAAAATATATCGAATATTAGGCTTGTTTGGTTTGTCTTCAGTCGTAGCGACCAATGGTTGGGTCAAATCCCCCTGATGCGGGCCCCACACATGAAAAACCTCAAAAAAATACATTTTTAAAATAAATAAATAAATAGAATATATATAAGGGCTGCTGATGCTGGGAGACCTCAGGACGCACAGGTGTCCTGCGCTGGATGTAAACGGGCAGGGACGTGGGTCCCTACCGTGGGCCCCACCATGATGTGTGTCGTGTCATCCACACCATACAATTCGTAGGCCCCTTAAGGCAGTGGGCCCCACCCCAAAAATCAGACACATCCAAGGCTCAGGTGGCCCACGTCATAGGAAACAGTGGGGTTGAACCGTCTGCTATTGAAACCCATTTTTGGGTTCACAGAAGTTTTGGAACATTATGAAATTTGTTTTTCCTATTCATATGGGTCTGTGTGACCTTTTCAACGGATTGGATGGAAAGTAAACATTATGGTGGGCCCCACATGGGACCCACAGTGATGTACGTGTTTTATTCACACCGTCCATTGCCGTGGATGGTGGACACCACATGTATGTGTTTTATCAATGCCGTCCAGGTAGACGATGGACGACTAGTAGGCCCCACCATGTCTGTGTTATATCCAACCGTCCTTCTATTTGGTGGGCCACACATGTGGACCCTACCATGAGGTATGTGAACCATCATGATGCATGTGTTGCATCCCAACTGTCCACCATTTGACAAGCTGTTTTACATGCTTGATACTAATAATAAGTTAGGTCCGAAGTTCGAGTGGACCCTACCCCGATTTATGTATTTGATCTCCACCATCCAGATATATGGGATGGTGGATCTATCTGATGAACGTGTTACATCCTCACCGTCCAGACAGCGTGGGACGGTGGAGCACACGTGATATATATGTTATATCCTCACTTTCCACATGCGGGACGTGGGACTCACCATTGATGTATGTGCTTTATTCACACCATCCACCTGTCGAGCCCACCTTGATGTGTATGAAGCCCGTTGTTGAGGCCCACCTTGATGTATTAGAGGCCCAAATAGTAAGGCCCATTGTAATTTATTAGAGGCCCATATGTGAGGCCCAAAATGATGTATTAGGGGCCCATTGGTGTGGCCCATCCATGGGGACCATCATAATGTATTTGAGACCCATGTGATGAGGCCCACCTGCCTTGTGTTTGAGGCCCATGTGTAGGGCCCACCTACTGTGCATTTGCGGCCCATGGGTCGTGGCCCATTATGAGGTATTATGCCCATTGATCCAGTCCATTCGACATATATGAGGTCCGTTGGTGCAACCCATTGATACGGCCCACATTGATGTTTATGCGACACAGATATGAGGCCCATTATGACGTATTTGTGGCCCGTTGTTGAGGCCCACTTTGATTTATATGAGGCCCATGTGATTAGGCCCACTTTGTGTATTTTGTGGCTCATTTGTCGGGCCCACCTTGATGTATTTTGTGGCCCATTTGTTAGGCCCACCTTAATGTATTTTGTGGCCCCTTTGTCGGGCCCATCTTGATGTATTTTGTGGCCCATTTTTCGGGCCCACCTTGATATATTTTGTGGCCCATTTGTCGGTCCCACCTTGATGTATTTTGTGGCCCATTTGTCCGGCCGACTTTGATATATTTACGACCCATCCCTGAGGCCCACCTTCATATATTGGTGCAGCTCATTGAAGCATCTCGTTTGATATGTATGATATGAGGCCCATTAGTGTGGCCCATTATAATGTATGTGGCCCACCATGATACAGCCCATTGCGACGTGTATGAGACCTATCATGATGTATTTTGACCCATGTGGCAGGGCCCACCTGCCTTATATCTGAGACACATATGATGGGGCCCACCTGTTTGAATCACAGGCCCATAGGCAAGGCCCATTGTGATGCGGCTCATAGTGATGTGTAGTAGGTCCATGTGATGCGGCCCACTCGATGTATATGATGGCCCATTGGTGCGGCCCATTGATGCGGTCCATTGTGATGTAATCGAGGCCCATTGATGTAGCCCATTTGATGTGTAGAAGGCCCATGTGTAAAGCTCACCTAATGTGTATTTGAAGCCCATGGTTTGTGGCCCATATGATGTATTCGAGGCTCATGTGATGCGGCCCATAGTGATGTGTACTGGGTCTTTGTGCGAGGCCATGGGCCCACTTTATGTTCACCCCTATGTAGGTCACTCCTTGGGAGCAATGTTGGTTAGATGTCCGCATTGAGGGGCAATGACAGTTATATGTCCTCATTATGACCTTCCCTTAGGCATTGTTAGGCCCATTCTCTTCATGGGTTAACCCAAATAAGTGGACCCCATTCGCTATAGACAGATGGCTCTGTGCTATCAGAGTTGCTATAACCACAGCTGAGAGCCGATCTTTACATTTTGGTTGATTGGTTGTCCATCTATGGGCCCTGCCTTGTTTATGTATGCTGGTTATCGGTGCCGATTATCGAGGCCGATTCTGATTTTTCGAAGCCAATTGTATAGGCAAATTTTGATTGTTGAGACCTATATGATGTAAACGCGACCCATAGTTGAGGCCCATTGTGATGTATTCATGGCCTATGGGCAAGGCAATTGTGATATGTATTAGGCCCATGATGTATGACCCGTTTGATGTATTCAAGACCCATGCGTAGGGCCCACATGTCATGTATTTGAGGTGCATGAGTAGGGCCCACTTGTTGTGTATGTTGCCCTTGAGCAAGGCCTATTGTGTTGTATATTAGGCCTTTGCATGAGGCCATGGGCCCATTATATGTTTGGCTCTATGTGGGCCATTCCTTGAGGGCAATGTTGGTTAAATGTCCACATTGTCGAGGTCGATTGCTGATGCCGGTTATTGTTACCGATTACGAGTATGTGACAACATAGCATTATGATACATGCCCATACGCATCATCTGTATGTACGTTATTGAGATGTGGTTGATCGTTGCATATGTCATTGAGCATGTTGTTATGAGACTCCCTGATAGGTGGAGGTTATCTCACATGAGTGCACAGTATGCGCAAGATTGATGCATGACTAGATTGTATGACTCCTGCATCTTGCATTATGATTACTGTATGCCCTAGCGACATTAGAGCCGTAGTCTCCACAGGCATATCGTGGATGGCCAGACGGGACACCGGAAATTTGTTCTAGCATCGGGCTGCCATAAATGGCCCTGGGTGAAAATCCCTAAACCCTCTTGGTACCAGAGGATGCCCCAACGTCGAGACCGAGTGGATACATGAGCACCCGAGTGCCGAATACTAGGAGGCCGCGTCTCTCACTGTGTCGTGGTCGGTTGAGAGGGGGTGTGGCCTTACCCACCCGAGGGTAGGGGCCAATACTAGGCTGAGTTTGACCAGCTCGTGAATGGGGCCGCTATCGATGTGCCGGATAGGTATTGACAGACCATTGGCCAGGTGGATAGTGAGGTTTCTTACACTCACTTGGACTGTGCTGATGGGAGAGGGCAGTGCCATTTGGAGTGTACTAAACTCCGGTGATGATTCCAGAGATGAACAGTACTGATATGTTGACTTATTGAGCAGGAGTTGCATATTCATTCATTCATTCACTATCCACTCGGGCTGGTGGTGCAAAACTAATTGTTACGTGTACCTTTGTAATGGCCAGGATTTCGGTTGGGGCGCGCGACTAACCTGAGATCAGGAGTTTACCACATTGAGTCTGACTATCCAAATTTAGGTATGGGACTGGTTTGGATAGAAGTCCTTGTGGTGGACCCCGTAGCCTACGATACTACGTACTATCACCCCAACTTCACATTCCTGCATGGTCATTGGCATTGCATATAGCATTACATCCGTGGCATATGACATTTTGGGTTGCTATGTTTCTGCACTTATATGACTTAGACGGACTTAATAGGATTTACATATTGCATTGTACCCTCGCCATCTGATATTTATCTCTCTTTGACTCCTCATTGGCATAACTGATTTATATTGCTTACTTTGATACTAGATGACTCATGGACTTGTTAGTATTTCTGCTTACTCTGATATTATATGGCTTGTAGACTAATCGGTATCTCCGTTAACTCTGATATTACATTCTAGGCAAGCATTTTCTGCTCACACACTTTCACCACCCACTAAGCTTTCTATAAGCTTATGCATGATAGATGCATGTAGGTAGTGTTAGGTTGCAGCAGCATTGAGCATGGAGCTTGCAACGGTCTTCTGCAGTTTTTTTTTTTTTTTATATATTTTTCTTTCAGCATTGTACTCAAATGATTATATTAGTGGATATGTGATGATGATGTTGCCTTTGTAAATTGGGTAATCTTATAGTTATGCTTCTTGTGAGATAAATGTACGTTGGAAAATCCTCCTTGTAGAATCCCAGGATCAGAATCTGGCGTATGGACGCTAGGGCCGAGAATGGAGTACTACGGAGGCTGTCAACACCGGATTCGGCGATCGGGATTCCTGTGAATCCGATTTCCGGGTTTGGGGCGTGACAGTCCAAGTCGTCGTAGTGAGTTCCCTGTAAGGCTGTAGAAAGCGCAAGGCAGTTAACCACTTTGATGATCAAATGGAACAAGTACTCCTATGGTGATCATGTAGCAAAGGAACATCACACATCCAAACAGTACGGGAATCCCCATAAAGTCGTGAAGCTTTGGGGGCCTACTTTTTAGATTTATCCTCCGATGCAAAAGGATTGTGATTCGTGGCCCATAATGTCGCAGAAAGCGCATGGAAAATCACAACGTTTTCCTCAAACCCTCATGATATGTGCAAGTTATCTCTTTTCCAGACGGTAAACTGATAATGATACTATGGTAGGCAACAGATCTAGACTATAATCTTTGCTGACCAGAGGGGTGGGGTATCCATTTGTTTTGGCATTCGATTGCTAGCAACTTCTGCTAAAGAGGGGCATCCGTAGACACTCCACCCAGGCTAGCAACTTGACAAGGCATGGATGATCCTTAGGAGCTGAACCTGAATCCCGCACCCTACCTAAAACTACAGCCATTTCCTCAAACTTGATCCAAACCCTAACCGAACCTGAGCCATCTCATTATCCCAAACCCCAACTTAACTCAAGACCTTCACCCAAGGCAAAACATACCTAAACCTTCACTTACGATCAATCCATTTTTCGAGCCACTTTCGGGTCACTATCGAGCCAGTTTTGAACCATTTTTGAGCTAAATATCCAAGATGGGCTTTGGGCCCCTCTCAGGGCCCGAAAAAAAGGCCCATCGGTCAAACTGCGAGAGCAACTGTACTCGGGCGATAATCAGATTACCGATTACCGTCCCCTCTCGAAAAACATGCACGGCGCCAGCTGGCTGAGCTTCGGACTAGAATAGTCAGATGCGGTAATCCGATTACCGTCCCACCTCGACAAATGTGCCCCTCTAAGCTACAGCTGTTACTCCCTCCCAAAGTCAACTCTTTCACCAGTTTGACCCCGAGATTCACTATATTTACTATCCTACCAAGCCCTTTAAACCTATAAGGAAGTATCATGTGGCATCTCCCTTCCCTCCATCAATCCTAAGCTGTCATATCATCATTTACCCTTCAAAGTCCCTAGAATTACCAAAAGTCCATCCCAAGGAGCTATAAATACCCCTCACTTCTCTTTATTTCAATAACAACAATAACAAAAAAAAAAAAAAAAACAAGAGTGAGAGAGTGAAAGTGAGTGAGAGTGAGAGGGAGTGCTTGATTTCTTAAGCTCCCATTTTTTTAGCCCCCTCTAGCCTCCCCAGCCATCTCTTAGCCTTACAATCCTACTTGGGTCAATCATCCCCAACCATGGTGCACCCAAACATCCAAGCCATTTCAAGTGCAAGTAAAGATCATGCAATCATCACTAGCATTTATACTTCATCAATCGCATCATTACTTCCCTTCTTAACCCCTCTGCTTCTCAAGGTTGCCATTGAACGTATGATTTGTGACTTGCCAGAATTTCGGATCCTGTCACATCAAAAAATCATGGTAGCCTAGTCTTCTTACATAACATTCCAGCATCATCACATCTACTCTTAACCTCTTTTCTCCTCTATACATTCTCTGGACGTATGCTCTACGGCTTGCCGGAATTTCGGACCTTGCTATATCAAAAATTAAAGTTTGTCTAGTCCCATTTTAGTATTTTGTATCCTATCATTTTATCCCTTAGACCACCTTACCACATGAAGTAGAGACCGTACATCCCGTACGGGCAAATAGGGTGTCTAACACCTTCCATCTTTGTAACCGAGGTCCCTTGCTCAAAATCTCAAATCGCAGATCAGGAGTCAACTTAAAGTAAGAAAATCTTCGGATTCTCTAATTTTACATATTCTGCAGGTTCTAGCCGACTGCGAAATTTTGAGTTAAGTGGCTAGTGGCGACTTCAAGACTATATCATATCAATCCAAATCAACCCAATCACCCCCACCATAAACATAAATCATCATGGGCGCGGATTTTCCAGCATTCACAGAAATAAAATAAAAATATTTTCTTTGGTGCCTGGTATAGGATAAAGTCAAGGTTAATCTCATGAAAGGCGGGCTTAAAAGAAATTGTCTAGTGTTTTGCATGCATTATGGTTTCCAACAGCCATAAATTTGTGACATGTCATTGGAAAGTTATTGATAATCTCTACATGTTGGCTAATGCCAAACACAGTTGGTCTTAAGTTTTTCAAAAATATATTGCTTTTGAGGTGCATTATGAGTTTTTAGTTAAAATTTACTAGTTTTGGTAATTTATCATTTTTGGTATTTTAGTATTTGGAGAGTCTCGAAATAGCCTAAAGTCATTATTTGAGTAATTAGAAAGAGCTTTAGTCATTTTAGAAATCATTTATTATTTTAATAAATTTATTATTGTAAAAAGTTTACTATTTCAGAAAATTTATCGATTTAGGGTTAATGGTTACTTTATACAAAAACTTTATTAATACTTTCACTAATAATATTATTTTTATTTTTAATTTTTTCTCTCATTTTGTAAATTCAAGAGATATTTTTGAGAAGAAGGTGGTGATGTCATCTCTTCCGCCGAGACACCCATAGAGCTAAATTAGCCACAGTGAGTGTTTTCCCTTGGGTAGATGACTTCTACTAGAGTACTGGCATCAACAATCCTGTGGATATTGTTACGAGAAATCAAGCATTAATAAGCATATAGTCCATGCCTTTTGTTGGGAATTTGATGCTTAATGTAGGAGTTGCAAGCGAGGACTTTTTAGGTGATTGATGTCATGGGTCGCAAATATATTCACCTATCCATGTTGTTGAAGAGACTTGCGGTTAGTTAGTTTCTAGGTAAGTGTTTTTCGATCAATCAAATATTGAAGAAGAAGAAGAAAAATGGACTTATGCAAATCAATGTATGCTTCTTGAAGAATTAGTTAATGAAAATGAAAAACAAGAGTGGACCTATGTTGATGGTGTGCTTATTGACAAATATATATAATACTGAATTACATGATCAATCAACTAATGGATTCATAGTTAAATAACAGAAGGTTTCAATTGAATGGAAACATTAGTTGACGAATGGATCGATGGATATTACAAGTGACTTCGAGGCTTAGATGATTTTTATAGCTGCACATGATTGCCACGTATGAGAATAAGTCACCACTATATTCAAAATTGTGACAAACTATCATACTAGTTGACAGTCCATGATGCATCATAACAATTTAGAAGGACATTGATTAGGTGGCACTTCCTCATACACAAAGCATAGTTGTATGGTAATTTAGAATAAGCAAAACTACTTTTCCAACTGTGGATGAAATATAATTAAGAAGTTACACTAATAGTAATATTTTGATTTCACCTTTGGAAAATGGACAACTCATTGTTTTACTTCTAACTACTCATATGATAACCTTCATTGGATATTTAAGGCCTGTTTAGCCAGTCCAATTCCATGGGATGCGAAGGGATGGAATTGCATTCACACCATCGTTGTCGGATGTCAGTGGATGTACAGGAGTGCTGAAAAAATGTATTTTCACGGAGCTTGTTTGGATCAGTGAAGTTCTTAAAGAGATCCATGGATTTTCATGTCATGTCACGTTTGGATTGCCCATAAGATTCCACAAATCCAATTGGCTCAGGGATTGTCCACATTTGGTGCGTATGTGGGTTTCAGTTGCTAACAATGGATATGGAAGATGACTATTTGGGAGGGTTGGATAATCTGGGAGATAGGGGTCTCTCCACACCCATTCACTGCAGCCAATATAATTTTAGGGGACTAAAAATATTAGCTGTCACATGGAAACTACAATAGTAGTTCTCGCATTTGATTAATCTGGATAGTAAACAAATTTACAACATACCTAGTAATGACACACAAGTATAGCAAATGGGGTTTCTTCTGGCGGATATGCTCTATTAAGGATCTGCACATAAAACATTGAATTAATTACCTGAAATTAAAAGACATCGAACATGCTACACATTGATTACTTGCAGTCCAAACCATGGATTGAACTTAGAACGTGCTCACATACTCCCTAATCATTTGTAAAAAGTCATGAAGATAGATTACATATCTTGATATGGACAAATTTAGTCAAGGAAAAAGATTAGAGCTTACCACATATTTAGGATGTCAGATATAAAAAACATGGAATTGGTATAGGGTAGATGGGCATGCAAGTATACATCTTCATGGGCAACAATTGATCACTCATTCGAAGAAAACACATACAATGACAATGTGATGAGTTTTATTCCTACCAAAATAGGTGTAAAAATCTACAATAGATTAGTGATGGTCAATGCTCTATCCCCAATGATATCGTTTGGGATGATATGCAATATCTCGTTTTTAGAAACCCATTTGGTGGTCTAATAAGAAGAAGATGGGATTAAAACTAAACCTGTCATTCCCAACCCTACCCGTCGATTTTGGTAACCGGGCTTCCTGGGAGCTAGAATAGAAACTGGGAAGGAGCCCATATGGGATGCATGCATGTACTAAACGGTGAACAAATATGCAGCCAACGTCTTCTCAGACATACCAATGTATGTTTTTTAGTTCTTCAAATATAGAAAATAGCCCCAAAAGATTTCACAAACCAAGTGCTAATCCACGAAAATACGATCGAAGAAGATAGTACCGGTAACAAACCCATGAAAAGGGATTTTCAACCAAAGATAATAGAGGTTTTCAAGCGTGGGAGTTTGTAAGCATAGAAAACGCAGGCCCCATGCGACCTATACAAAAAGACGTTAAATTGCAGGAAATGAAATTTGTAGAAGGAAAGAATCCACCCAAACCCGCACGCCAAAGCTCACACAACAGAACCCCCTTCCTGTTGCTCACGAGATCGAATCCTATCCTGCGAGGAAGGCTCAGTCATCGCTATATGAGGGTGTGCTCTACAAGATATTAGTCGATAACAATGAAGATGGTGGACTACTGACACGACCCGATGTCTATCTGGTGACCATACGGGTGAATCCTTTGAGTAGAGGTGGAAGGATTTGAAAATCTCTCCAAATCACTCTCTCAAATCCAGGGATGAGCTCGAGGATGACAAGTCTGGACGATGGGTTTCCCAAGGGACATATAAATCTGGGATTGAAACCAGGGATATGGTGGTAACTGCATAGTTCGTCAAACAAATGCGGAAGCTGGATCGAACGGTGGATCTCCCAATCCCATCCCTCTTAAAGCTGGATAAACCCATGTGCCAAACTCGCCCTTAGGATTGATAGATTAGTGTGCGCTTTTAGGTGTTCTCCTTCACATATTTGATGGTCTATATGATGGGGTTTTTTCCCCATCTTCGACCAGTCCTGAGCCCCGCTCGACCGGTCGTGGGAGGCGCTCGACCGGTCGTGGGTTCGAGCCCTGACACGACTCAAAGTCCAACGAGTTCGTGCTATTTTTCTCGGAGGCTAAGACCAGTCCTGGAATTTCTAGGACCAGTCGAAGGTGGGCTTCGACCGGTCGTGGACAGGCTTCGACCAGTCGAAGGAGGCTAAGACCAGTCTTGGAATTTTCAGGACTAGTCGTAGGTTACGTAGTTTGTTCCGCGATTTTGCGCGAAACTGCGGATTTGAGTCCTTTCGCAACCGGGATGCGAAAGGGAAGTTGCCTAAACTATAAATAGGTGTTCCTAGGATTTTTCTAGGGATAAGAAAAGCACAAGAGGGTATCCTAAAGGGTTTAGGGTGTGAAAAAGAGAGAGAAAAGAGAGAGAGGAAGCTTGTGGAAGGGAGCCGTCGTCTCAGCACTTCTACGTCCTTGTAATCGGTAAGATCTCTCTAATTTTCTTTATTCTTTTATTGTTTATTCACTCCTGCGTGAGTGAAGAAGGTTGTAACGTTCTACTTCATAGTGGGTTGTTGATCTGGACGAGGTCCCGTGGTTTTTATCTCTTTGAGGGTTTTCCACGTAAAAATCTCTTGTGTGGTGTGTGATTGATGCATTGATTATTTTCATTGCTTTATTATCCATAATTCTGGTTTGTTCTGGAGGGCTAGATCCTAAGGTTTTGTGCAAGGCCCCCAACAAAGTGGTATTAGAGCCAAGTTCATTGAACGGGTAGGATCGGTTTTGAATTGTGGAAGGTGGCTCATCAAGGATGATCAACCTCAATGGTTCTAACTAGACCATATGGAAGGCTAAGATGGAGGACTTGCTTTACTGCAAGGATCTATATTCTCCAATTTTAGGCATATCAGCAAAAACCAAGGATATGACTGATGATGATTGGAAGAAGATGGACCGGAAGGCGGTGGGGTTTGTTAGACAATGGTTGGATGATTCAGTGTTCCACCATGTGTCTACGGAAACCTCAGCCGCTAGCCTATGGCTGAAATTACAAGGGCTGTATGAGAGGAAGACAGCCGGTAATAAGATTTTTCTAATAAGGCGACTTGTGAATCTCAAGTTCAAGGATGGTGGTTCTGTGGCTGAGCACATGAATGAGGTCAGCAATATAGTGAACCAACTCACCTCTATGAAGATGGTCCTGGATGATGAATTACAGGCTTTACTATTGCTTAGTTTATTGCCTTACAGTTGGGAGACATTGGTGGTGTCTCTAAGTAACTCCGCGCCAGACGGAAAGATATCCATGGAACAGGTAACTAGTTGTCTCTTCAATGAGGAGACAAGGAGGAAGTCTCAGGGGTTTACTCAGCAAGAGCCTCTTGTGACACAGGAACGGGGGAGAGGAAAGAACAGGAAGGGCGGGAAGGCCCGAGATAAATCAAGAGGCAAGTCGGGTAACAAGAAAGATGTTGATTGCTGGAATTGTGGCAAGAAGGGCCACTACAAGTATGAATGTCGTGGTAAGAAGAACGACAAGAAAGGAAAAGGGAAGGAAGATGAATCAGATTCTACTGCGGTCGCTTCAGATGGCGACATGGTAGTTATTCTTTCTTTAGATCATAATGTATGTCTCACGGCTACGAGTCAGGACACCGACTGGGTGATAGACTCGGAAACTTCTTTTCATGTAACTCCACACAGGGAGTTCTTCACAAGCTACAAGTCAGGTGACTGTGGGACTATGAGGATGAGAAATTCTGGCGTATCGAAGATCGTGGGAGTTGGTGATATTTGTGTGAAGACCGATGTGGGCTACACATTGGTTCTCAGGGATGTGAGACATATCCCAGACCTTCGCCTCAACTTGATGTCGACGGAAAAGTTAGATGATGATGGCTATGAAAGCCGGTTTGCTGGTGGGCGTTGGAAGCTCATCAAAGGTTCCTTGATCGTGGCCAGAGGAAAGAAATGTTGCACCCTTTACAAGGCAATTGTCAGTATGTGCAAGGGTGGGTTGAACACAGCGGAAGATTCAACTATTGACATGTGGCACAGGCGTCTGGGCCACATGAGTGAAAAAGGGCTTCAGGTACTAGCAAAGAAGCGGCTCCTTCCAGACGTGACAGGTACACCTCTCAAAACCTGTCTTGACTGTTTATCAGGGAAACAACATAGAGTTTCATTTGTTAAATCTGCTTCTCATGTTAATAAAGTGCATGCATTAGATTTGGTTTATTCTGATGTTTGTGGTCCTATGAGGACAAAAACCTTGGGTGAGGCATTGTATTTTGTTACTTTTATAGATGATGCATCTAGGAGGGTTTGGGTTTATGCTTTGAAATCCAAGGACGAGGTCTTTGGTGTGTTTAAATTGTTTCATGCTATGGTCGAGAGAGAGACAGGTAGATAATTGAAGTGCATCCGCACTGACAATGGTGGTGAATACATTGGCGACTTTCATGAGTACTGTAAGTCCCTGGGTATACGGCATGAACAGACGGTTCCCAAGACCCCCCAGCATAATGGTGTAGCTGAGCGAATGAATCGCACCATTGTTGAGAGAATTAGATGCATGTTATCCCATGCGAAATTGCCCAAGACGTTCTGGGGAGAAGCAATGCACACGGCAGTGTATTTGATAAACAGGTTTCCATCAACCCCGTTGAATGGAGAAGTACCTAAGAAGGTGTGGACTGGACAGGATCCATCGTACAGTCATCTCAGGGTGTTTGGATGCAGGGCATCCGTTCACGTACCAAAGGACGAGAGGTCCAAGCTCGATATGAAGATCAGGCAGTGTGTGTTCTTAGGGTACAGTGATGAAAAGTTCAGTTACAGGTTATGGGATCAGACCGAGAGGAAGCTCGTCAGGAGCAGAGATGTGGTTTTCTTTGAAGATCAATGTATAGAAGACATTGGTAAGCCAGAGAAGAACCAGCCTAGTTCAGGTGAGCTAGAGGACATGGATCCGGTTACTCCTCCCGTGGTGCCTGATGACGGGGGAGTAGAGCAAGATGCAGAGGACGAGAGAGTTCCTTCAGAAGATGGACCAGGGGAGCAGCCCCCACTTGATCTACCTGTTGAGCCACATGTGAGGAGGTCATCTAGGGACAGACAGCCGTCCAAGAGGTACTCGCCGCATGAGTACATTATGCTGACTGATGGGGGAGAGCCAGAAGATTATTCTGAGGCCCTAGCCGACGAGCATAAGGGAGAGTGGTTGAAAGCTATGCAAGAGGAGATGGAATCCTTGCATAAGAACCACAGCTATGATATGGTGAAATTGCCTAAGGGCAAGAAAGCTTTGAGCAACAAGTGGGTGTTCAGAAAGAAGATCGAGCAGAAGAATTCACAAACGAGGTTCAAGGCTAGACTTGTGATGAAAGGTTTTGGTCAGAGGAAAGGTATAGACTTCGAGGAGATATTCTCACCAGTGGTGAAGATGACATCCATACGGGTGTTGCTTGGGTTGGCGGCTAACATGGATCTGGAGATAGAGCAGTTAGATGTTAAAACTGCATTTCTCCATGGTGACCTGGAAGAAGAGATCTACATGCACCAACCAGAGGGGTTCGAAGTTAAGGGCAAGGAGCATATGGTGTTAGGCTAAGGAAGAGCTTGTATGGGCTGAAACAAGCTCTACGACAATGGTACAAGAAGTTCGACTCGTTCATGTTGAAACATGGGTACGACAGAACGGAGTCGGACCACTGTGTGTTCACGCGCAAGTTCTCAGATGGTGATTTCTTAGTTTTTCTCTTATACGTTAATGACATGCTCATCATGGGAAAAGACATCAAGAAGATCGACGAGCTGAAACAGGAGTTGGGCAAGTCTTTTGCGATGAAAGACTTGGGCCCGGCTAGACAGATCATAGGAATGGAGATAACCCGTGACAGAAGCAGCAGGAAGCTTTGGCCGTCACAAGAGCGGTATATTGAGAAAGTCCTAGAGCGGTTCAATATGAATACAGCGAAGCCGGTCAGTACTCCACTAGATGGTCACTTCAGATTGAGCGACAGACAGTGTCCCAAGACGAAAGCAGAGGTGGAAGAGATGCAGAAGATACCCTACGCGTCAGCGGTAGGAAGTTTAATGTATGTTATAGTGTGTACACGCCCAGATATAGCGTATGCGGTTGGTGTTGTCAGCCGGTACCTTACCAATCCTGACAAAGAGCATTGGGCAGTGGTGAAATGGATACTACGGTATCTAAGAGGCTCATCCAGGTTGAGTCTATGCTATGGTGACGGTAAACCTGTGTTAGAGGGCTACACAGATGCAGATATGGCAGGTGACATAAATTCCAGGAAGTCTACATCGAGGTTCATGTTTACATTTGCAGGGAGAGCGGTTTCCTGGCAGAGCAGGCTACAGAAGGTCGTAGTGTTGTCGACGACAGAGGCCGAGTACATTGCAGTCACAGAGGCATGTAAAGAGATGTTTTAGATGAAGAGGTTCCTACAGGAACTTAGCCTGAAGCAGGAGGAGCACGTGGTCTATTGCGATAGTCAGAGTGCTATACACTTGAGCAAGAATCCAAGTCAGCATTCCAAGTCAAAGCACATAGAGATTCGGTATCACTAGATCAGAGATATCTTGGAACAGAAGGTGTTATAGCTTGAGACGGTCCACACGGACGATAATGGGTCAGACATGATGACCAAGGCTTTGCTCAAGGGCAAGTTTGAGGTTTGTATAAACCTGGCTGGCTTGAAGAAGGTAGATCCCTCCTAGGTCAAAAAGGAGGAGATTTGATGGGGGATTTTTCCCCGTCTTCGACCAGTCCTGAGCCCCGCTCGACCGGTCGTGGGAGACGCTCGACCGGTCGTAGGTTCGAGCCCTGGCACGACTCAAAGTCCAGCGAGTTCGTGCTATTTTTCTCGGAGGCTAAGACCAGTCCTGAAATTTCCAGGACCAGTCGAAGGTGGGCTTCGACCGGTCGTGGACAGGCTTCGACCAGTCGAAGGAGGCTAAGACCAGTCCTGAAATTTTCAGGACTAGTCGTAGGTTACGCAGTTTGTTCCGCGATTTTGCGCGAAACTGCGGATTTGAGTCCTTTTGCAATCGGGATGCGAAAGGAAAGTTGCCTAAACTATAAATAGGTGTTCCTAAGGTTTTTCTAGGGATAAGAAAAGTACAAGAGGGTATCCTAAAGGGTTTAGGGTGTGAGAAAGAGAGAGAAAAGATAGAGAGGAAGCTTGTGGAAGGGAGCCGTCGTCTCAGCGCTTCTACGTCCTTGTAATCGGTAAGATCTCTCTAGTTTTCTTTATTCTTTTATTGTTTATCCACTCCTGCGTGAGTAAAGAAGGTTGTAACGTTATACTTCATAGTGGATTGTTGATCTGGACGAGGTCCCGTGGTTTTTACCTCTTTGAGGGTTTTCCACGTAAAAAACTCTTATGTGGTGTGTGATTGATGCATTGATTGTTTTCATTGCTTTATTATCCATAATTCTGGTTTGTTCTGGAGGGCTTGATCCTAAGGTTTTGTGCAAGGCCCCCAACACTATATACATACGTTGAGTGCCACATGTGATGAAGTTGAGTAACCACCATTTTTAAAGTGCTAATAAACTATTACAAGAGTGTTGCCTTGAGGCAAGTTTGTCCCGAGAAAGGGTGGCAGTGGATATTCAGGCTTATTCTTCAAATTATTTACCTACAATTAACAAATAAAATTTATTTATTTGTGAATTTTTTTCCTCCTTTGTTGGTATGCTAGAGTTAATCAAATTAACTCTAATTACTCTCCACATCTTCTAGTATCATGATTTTCTTCTTCCCAAGAAATGCTTTAATATATTGGGAAGAAGGATGAAGAATTTCCTTTGGCGAAGTTTTAAGGTATATTCTTTATGTTGGGATCAAACTTGTAAGCTCAAGACTAACAAAGGTCTCGGGATTTATTCTCTTAAAATCATTGCTAAAGCTTGCCTTATAAAACAATTGTGAAAAATAATTAGTAAGAAAAATAACCTTTAGATCAAGTGGGTTCATAAAAAACCTATATTTTACATGACATGTGAGGTACTTTTTTAATGCCTCTTGGGCTTAACGCAACATCCTTAGTATTCGTAGCATTGTTAAATATCATAGTAGCAAATTCCGTATTGATAATGGAATAGTACATCCTTCCAGTATGACCCTTTGCTTGGGGAGGGCAACCTTATGGACCAGTATGGTTAACATAGAATAGCAGATTTAGGAATGTGACAACACATAAAAGCGAGCATGTTTATTTAGAATAATAAATGGGTACTGTCCTCTTATCCGCTAACTTCTTAGCTTAGTAAAACTTTTGCCCATATGAGGCAAATGGCTCTTATGCCTACTGAAGATGAAATCATATAGATCCTTTCTCCAAATGATTTTTATTTTTATTTTTATTTATTTTTATTTTTTATTTTTTCGGTTCAGCAGTACAGGCTTGTCTATGCAGGGAAGACTTTCTTCTCTCTTGGACTGAGTTTGTCTGGTATAAGGGTACCGTCCCCTAGCACTCTATCATAGCTTGGATGAATTTTTTTCAAAAAATTTAAAACTAAGGATGTGTTTATAAGATTGAATATGATTTATGATAGTCATTACTATTTTTATCCTTATTCCTTAGAAACCTTTTATCTTATTTTCTTTGAATGCCCCTGTATCTCATGGGTTTGGGAGAAGATTCACCAAAAGTTTTCCATCTCGACCATCTTCTCCCTCACTATAACTCAAGCTACTCGTGGAAGCATTTAAACCTTAAGGTACTGGTATTATTGAAAATTTATTTGATAAATGGTGTAATCTTTCAAATCTTATATCCACAACAGTGTCCTTAGGAGACCAATGAATCCGTTGTTGGATTATATGACCTTAATCATATCACATTGCATGAATCTAATGACACCCACATATGAGTTACTGCAATTGAGTCTGTGATGAAGGTTAAAACACAATAACTTGAACTCTCCATACTTTCTTAAGGTAAGGATTAGTCAAAGCTAGTACAAACACAGGTCCGTCATACTCTACATGCATAATGGTCCTCCGGTCCTCGAGACTTAAATTGATCATCCAATACAAGTGTGTAATAGATGCAATACCATAGACCTATCCCATGGCACACCTACACTCTGATGTAACACAGACACATAACTTATCTTTGAACTTGATGGTGGAGACTTTTCATTCTGATTCATCATCCATTCTATTACACAAGATGACCACATAAGAATTAATGTTGACTATAGGTTTGTCCTATAATTTGATAGTTGGTCACGGAATAACAAGATACTGATATCCATGGAACACAACTTTTCCTTGATTAATTAGTGACCGTTGCGTCTAAACTCAAAGTTCCTAAGAACAACTTGTGAAATCCCTCTATTTTAATCCATATACATGTACAATGTAATATAGACCCATGTACTAATTACGACATTAATGACATGTCCGTACAGGACCCATGGTCATCTTGATCTATAGTAAAGATAATCAAATCATTGGTTAAGATTAACACGTTAATTTTACTGAATGTATAATACAAACACCAACAAATCTTGTGGGTTATGGGCTAGGGCATAAAGCTCATCAATAACTTTCCAAAAGTATGTTATATGCGCGAAATGGATAACTGCTCACGATATTGTTTTGACTATCGGAAGCTATATAGTATGTGTTTAGGCCTATCTCACTGGTTAAAGCTCTTTCGGCCGAAATTTGTGTAATTCCGGTCCTTCATTAAGTTATCCTTTAGCCATTTAACATCACACATGTATGTGTGTGTATAAAAGTCCACAAGTCCAACAGTTCAAAACCACATAGACTATAAATCGTTGGGTCCATGCCATTTCCATGACCATTCAAACGTCATTGGATACATGCACCTACCTGTGTATATAAATCCATAGACATGGCTCACTTGATGAGTTAATCAGCCTGATTTTACTTTCATAAATTTTGAAGTAAAAGAGCCAAGAGATTAAAGGGCCGAAGTATTCTTATGTCCCCAATGTAAGGGGAAGCTCACTATCTAAATGGTTCGGATCATTGAAAGATGGTTCAAAATCAATTGAAAGATGAACATAGATCCAAAGACCAACACCCCTGCACACGCGGGGTGGGAACTCCGCACGGAAACATACTGACAAGGGTGGAGGGACACTCATACCATAAATAGGCTAGGCTTAATTTCTCGGTTCCTGGGCGGATCTGATTTTCCTGAGCCCCTGTGGGAGAAAAATATATTAGCGAGGCGTATTTGCTGCTCTCGAAATTCGAACGTAGGACCTTCCTCTCTGATACCATGTCAAACAACTATTTACTCCAATAGCTTAAGCTATCAAAGTATGGTGTATCAATATATATGAAGGGACTCTATCACTTCAACAACCAAACCCAGCCAGAGCCCGTGATGGGCCAAAACAGTCCAGCCCAAGCTTGAGATCAGGGCCCGGTTCTAGCCCTAACCCTCTCGGGAGCAGAAATGAAAAAAAAAATAAAATGGGTTAGCAGCATTTCAGCATGTACTTCTAAAATGGAGGAATTCGGTGTATGTTTCATCGGCAGCGGCGGGAGATTTAATGGTTAGGGTTAAGGTTAGAGTTTGGATGAGGTATGATTGGGAGATGTTCGGATTTGGATTTAAGTTTGGGGGAATTTAGAAAGAGGGGTTCGGTGGAAATGAGAGTTCTTGCACGATGGGCGGAGTGGATGTTATGTTCAAATCATGGTGGGCCCTATAGGAGTTTGGGTGTTTGCCCAACTACGTACAGCAGGTGTTGCAGAAGATTCTGGTCCCACGTGGCACTGTATACATTGTACACGTAAACGTGTGTTAGGGGTATTTTGGCAATGGATCCGAGTCTTGGGAGTCTAGTTCGAGTTTTCATGTTCTCCTACTGCGGTGAGACCCATCATTTACACGGTTTGGATCATTGACACGTGCTATATCTATTAGATGCAAGGTGACCTGTAACACTTTAAGAGCATGCTGGTAGGGGCCACCATACTCGCAAATGCACAGGTGAGGAACATCCAAGCTGTTGATCAGGTGGACCCCACTACGCAGATGCCCTTGCAAAAACTCAGGCCATTCCAATCATCAGGTGGGGCCACAATTCACGAAGCAAGTCAACGGCTGAAGTGAACTTGACCGTCCACACCCACCTGATTAGTGGAGCACCCTGACTCTTAGGCCCAACCAAAACCCACCTGATTTTGGTTTGTTTATAATAAGCCTGACCCAGACCGATACTTAAGGCCCAAGGCTCGAGTCCAATCAGAAAAATTGGTGGGCCCAGACCCAGCCAGGCCTGACTTTAAAATTAAAAAAAAAAAAAAAAAGTATTCTTAATCTCTCCATTAATCGAGTGGGCCACACATGCAAAAAAAAATAGCAATTTTAAAGAATTAACATATTTATAGAATATAACAAATATACATATGAAATCTTCTTGGCTGGGCCAACAGTAGATAAGTTACTAATTTGAAATAAGTAAAAAATCTGGTTTATGATTGATTATAAGTAGTTTTTTTTTTTTTTTTTTTTTTTTTTTTTAAAAAAAAAAAATTAAAAAATTATATACTTAAAGTTACTTAATTACTTTAGCCTAATAAGTATAAATCAAGATAAGCTACTTATGCCAGTAACTTATGATCTAAACTCACCCCAAGTGACTTGAGCTCAGGCCCAGCTGGAAAATCTGTCATGCATGCCAGGCCCAAGCACGTCCCATAGCTGAGTTGCTCATCGTGGCAAGCAGGCCACCTGGCCCATTGTCATCATTAGACCCAACCCAACTCACTTAAAATTCAGCAACCAGACGCAGCTCATGATTTTCATGCTGGACAATATGCAGCCAGGCCCAAGCCTATACATAACATGTTCTCCGGCCCACTTGAATTTCATATTTTTTTGGGTGGTTGTTCATTGTTTTCTATCAGGTGGCCCACGTGATAATTGAATTAGCATGATTTATGGGCAACCCTATTTGGGTAGATTGGATGACATGCATATACCATGGTGGGCCCACTTACAGCTAGAGTCGAGATCAGGCCAATCCAAAACTTAAGTGGGCCACACCATAGTAAACAATGTAAAATCATGCCTAAACCTCAAATTCATGTGTTGTCGTCCACTTGAGTTTTGGATCAGCCCCTTCATCTTTGTTGGGATGCATTTGATGAATGGGTTGGATTGCATATGCATACAAAGATGAGCTGCACACACAATCCGATCCAATCTCATTTAAATGGGCTGGGTCGAGCTTGGGCTTGATGAATTTTAAGCCACAGGTAATGGGTTATGGTTCAGGTTCAGGCCAGAATTCTTCTTTAGCCATTTAGTAAACTGTTTGGGGTTGGGCTGATCCGGACTAGACCCAATCCGACCCAATGCCACCTATGCATGATAGCATTGCGATGGTATTATATCCTTCTTTAAACGGATAGAATGCATGGAAATCTCCTGCTTCGGATGGGCCACTAAAAGAATCTGCCATTTGAACTTGGGTTGTCTGGTCTTCGAAGATACAGACGGGGTCCTATGTGTGTCCAGTGGTGAGACCAAGCGTGGGTATGGTGAACACCAAGGTGGGTGGATCCCTGACTGTGGGGCCCAACGTGATGTATCTTCCTTACATCTACACCGTCCAACGATTTTTACAGCTTATTTTAGGGCATAATTCAAAACATGAAGCTGACTCAAATCTTAGGTGGACCACACCACAAGAAACAGTGGTAATTGAATACCCACCATCAAAATCTTCTTAGGGGCCACCAGAATGTTAATTTGCTATCCAACCTGTTGATAAGGTTACAAAGATGTAGATCAGAGGACTACACAAACATCAGCTTGATCCAATACTTTTGTGACCCACAAGAAGCTTTTAATGGCCAATCACAACTCTTTCCTATGGTGTGGTCCACTAGAGATTTGGATCATTTTTTGGGATCATGCTCCAAAATAAGCTGTCAAAACGGATGGACGGCATGGATGTCAGGCAAATACATCACATTGGCCCCACAGTCAAGTATCCACCAAATTGTGCCAAGTGAGAACTATGGTGAAAATAGAGATGTACATGAGTCGAACTTAGTGGAGCTTGGCACAGATCGGCCAGCAGCCAACCCCAACTCGAACTCGGCTTGACCCAATCATTGAGCCTGACTGGCCAGTTCAACTCGGTTTGTTTAGCAACTTGGGCCAATTCGAGCATGTGGGACATTTTCTCAAACACATAGAATGCATTTTTAATCTCCCATAGAATGCAAAATAATAACAACACATTGTAGGCATTTCATCAAACACTCGACGAGCAGTATCAAGATCAAGATATGAGGGTAATGCTATAATGAAAATATTTTTTTTTGTGGTGATTTGTTTCTTCAATCTTCTTTCGAATGCCCATTTCAAGAATACCCTAATACGAGGGTAGTCCAAGAAACTGTTAGAAATTGTGAAAACACTTAGAGATGAACCAAGTAAAGTACATGCAATCGTACAACCAAGTCCAAACAAGAACAATCCAAATTTTACGTGGAAAAACTCTTGCAAGTAAAAACCACAGTACAAAGCGACGAGTATTACACTATGAAAGCAAAAATTACAAGAGATAAAGTCTTATCACTTTGAACAAGCCTCGAATCTACTTCACACGCCCTAGTTATGCCCTTGAATCCTTATGAACGATTTAGAAAGCCCTAGAACACCTCTCTCATAGCCTAATCTTGATTACATCTGATATATATATATATATATATATATATATATATATATATATATATCACAATTGGAATAGTAAACAAATTCCGCACTTACATAATTCTGCGCGCATCTTTGATGGGACCTTCAATGGCATCGACAACCCATCGAGGATTTGTCAATGACATCGAACTTACTTTGATATCATTGAGTAGCAACACCAAAACGTTCTAACAACCAACATAATTTTTTTTGGATTTTTCTGATGGGATCGAGCACTTGTCAATGGCATCAACATCTGCTCGATGACATTGAGTGTTCTGTTATTGACAAATTTAAAACATCAACAACAATCTCCACCACGTCTTCAATCTTCATTCTTCATAGCTCATTATCAATCACCATATATAATTCTACCTTGCATCATAGCTCCACCATCACTTCTCATGCACACTCCGTCTTCCATTTACGCTTTCGCCAAGCTCAGAGAAGTTGCATAGAACTTGAACTTTACAACTTCTCTATGAAAACCACCTTAGTAAGCATGTCAATCGGATTCATGCTTGTGTGAATATTCTCTAGGTCCTGACTTTTTCCTCAAGCAGCTTTATGCTCCGCTCGCTCGTGTGGCCTAAGTGTGCATGCCACATACGTGCAGACGTGGAATTTTCTACAGACGATGCAGCTCCACGTAATGAAGTACTCCCGATAAACCTGTAAAGGTTTCTATTTCTTCGTGCCTTATGACTATGAGTGCCCCTTTGAAACTTTATGGACACGATAGAACCAGGTGAATTTGGACCATAGTGCCTTGAGTACTCCTAGAGATATCACTCTTTCTCGAATAAGGAACGTGTCTTACTTCGTTTAAGATATGCTCCATGCCATCAAACATCTTGATGCGCACTAATCCAATGCCTACCACTTTATAGGCATTATTATTGCTCATAAACACCTGGTCACCATCGCACTTACTGTAACTGGTGAACCAACTCTGATGAGGGGTCATGTGATACGAAGTCCTCGTATCCAAAGTTCATAATTTGTCAAAGTACCCAGATTTTGATCCAGTCAACACGTCACCACCATTTCTTTCCTCACTAGATTCCGTGGTGCTGGTTTCCCTGTAAGAACTATTTAAATTCTCATTTCTCAATTTAGGATTCTGATAATCTTTCTTTATGTGCCCTGACATGCCATAATTCCAGCATTTTAACTTGCCTTTGTCCTTGCCCTTAGATTTGGACCTTTATCACGAAGATCCACTATCCTACTCAAAATTTCTCCCCCTCGTAACCAGTGCATCTGTAGAAGCACCCAGGTCACCATTTTTCTTTCTCATCGCCTTCAACTAAAGGTCTGAGATAACGGTCTTGGCGCTAATGATAATTGTACCAGTGTACAAAGAGTCCTTGAATAACTCATACGAAGTTTGAAAAGAATTCAATAGTATACATGCTTGATCCTCATCTTTCATATTCTCTTCCACATCAAATAATTTACAAATCAACCTCTTGAAGTTACTAATGTGAACTTCAACATCAACCCCCTCCGCCATCTTCAAATTGAACAACTGTAAGTTCAAGTACAAACGATTCTTAAGAGATTACTTTGCATAGTTATTCTTTAATTTCGCCTATGTACTTGCTGCAGTTTTCTTTATCATGACAGTATAGAGGATCTCATCCGTTAAGCATAATTGGATAAAGGTTCTAGGTTTTTTATTATTTTTGTTTCATTATTCTTTTGTCATAAATTTTGGTCACTTTTCCAGGAGAGCTTCGTTAATCTTTGGTGAACTAGAATACCGTTCATCCTAACTTTCTATCGTTCAAAAATATTTTTACCGGAGTATTTTTCTACATCAAATTTCAGATTAGATGTCGTTGATACATTGCTTTCAGATTCGATCTGCTTCCCAATGTTAGCTCTGATACCACTTGTTGGAAGCATAAACACCCAGAGATGAATTAAGTAAAGTACACATAATCGCACAACCATGTCCAAACAAGAGCATTCTAAATCTCACATAGAAAAACCCTTGGGAGAAAAATCCATGGCACAAAGTGATGAGTAATGCACTATAAAAGTAAAAATTACAAGAGATATAGTATTAGATTTGAACAAACCTTAAATCTACTTCACATGCCCTAACTATGCCTTTGAACCCTTAGGAACAATTTAGAAAGCCCTATTATACCTCTCTCATACCCTAATCCCGATTACACCCGATATATATACCATCAAAACCAGAATAGAAAACAAATTCCACACTTACGCAATTCTGCGCACATCTTTGACGGGACCTTTGATGGCATCGACAACCCATCGAAGATCTGTCGATGACATCGAACTTACGTCGATGTTATCGAGTAGTAACACCAAAACGTTTCAGCAACTAATGTGGATTTTTCAGAATTTTTCGATGGGATTGAGGACCTGTCAATGGTATCGAATACTTGGCGAGCAATATCAAAATAATCGAATCACTAAGCTGATTCGATTCGAGTTGATTTGAGTTGGGGTTCAAGTCGAATTGAGTCAAGCTTGGGCAAGCTCAAATTCCACTCGAAATGTTTTCAAGCTCTAAAAACCAGCTCGACTCGATCTGAATCCAGTTTTGAGCCGAGGTGAGTTGAGATTTTTCGAGTCGAGTCGAGCAAGCTGACCAAGCTAAGTTGACTCATGTACAACTCTAGTGACATTTCACTTAGAGAATCTTTACTAGGTCCCATGCATGATATCTTATGTGGTATTTTTTCATTGTGCTAGCGTGGGCACTTCTAGCGCCCAACCGGATGCAATATGCATCCCACAAATTGTAGGACACATGCAAATTAGGGCCATGGTCGAGTAATGAGACTATTTTTCTTTTGCATCCTACCATGGATGGACCATCCCCAGAAGTTGTCCCAATTTGCATGAGTAATGCAATGCTCGGAAATGATTTCGCTTGGGATCAATTTGTCAAAGCAGTTGGCTCCATTTGCACTAACGCCCATCCACGAGAATACCCACAGGGTCCTCGTGATTTTTTCGTGAAATCAACTCCTTTCATCATTTGTGACAAGTCATTGTATTCCTAGATCCCAGAAATCAGGACCATCCACACCACATGAGAGGAATAGCAAGATAGTATGCACGGTATTAAATCTGTCTGGACTGTTGGATACGGTGAAGGAATTGTGCAAATCCAAAACCGTGTGAGAGTTATATGAGCTAGCTGTGCAAACCGTGTGAGCTAGCTGTGAGATTAGATTTTTTTTTCTAAGTTTAGATTGCTAGCTGTGTTAAGATAAGCAGTAGATTTCTTTCTGGATTTTTTCTTTCTTTAGCTGCCCTTAGGAAGCATCTAGATAGGGATTCTTTTGTCTTTTCACGTAAGGAGAAAAGCCTATAAATGGCACCAGTGTATTCGTTTCTATTCATTCTAATACAGAAGTTCAAGGCTCTTCTTCTTTCAGTTTTTTAAAGTTCTCTGTTTTTGTGGTGGCTGCAGCCACTCGTCAGCAAAGGTGGGGTTTACAACCCAACAAACTGGTATCAGAGCCCTTGATCCTTGGGCCTCATCAGTCGTGAGAAGGAGTTGCTGATCCTTGGGTCTCATCAGCCGTGAGAGCCTCATTAGATGTGAGAAGGAGCTACTGATCCGTGAGAAGGAGGTCCTGCACCTCTACCTGTTTTGGGTGTCTGCAAATACCCAACAACAAAACTAGTAGAAAAGTTCCCAGCAAAAAGTTTTCCAACAAGTTTTCAGCCACAACAGAATTTTTTACCAAAAAAAATCTGTTTTGAAAAAAATCAGAATGCAGCAAAACAAAAACATTTGTTTTTAAAAATCAGCTTGCCAAACCAACGGATTGTTTTCTTTCCAAAAAAATAAAAAATAAAAAAAAATCAGAGTTTAAGCAAAAAAATCAAATTTGAGAAGATTTTTTTTCTTTTGTTTTTTCAAGAAAAAAAACAAAACCTGTTCTTCTAGTCCATCCCTCTCTTTTAAAAAATAGAAAAAGATGGCTAGCACAATCCAGCCACAGGTTCTTAAGTTGTCAAAGGACAACTATGAAAAATGGTGCATCCAAATGAAGACGTTGTTCAGGTCGCAAGAATTATGGGAGATCGTCACCAATGGGTATGAAGAACCCACTATGGAAGAAGAAGCCGCCTTCACCAATGAAGAAAAGACTGCTCTCAAAAATCAAAGGAAGAGAACAATAAGGCGTTGTTTCTCCTCTATCAAGGGTTGAATGAATCCACCTTCGAAAAGATTGTCGAAGCAATATCAAGCAAGCAAGCATGGGATACCCTTGGCGCCATCTTAAAGTGTGTAGATCGAGTGAAGCGGGTTCGCCTTCAAACATTAAGAGCCGAGTTCGAAGCGACTCACATGAAGGAAGGTGGGAATATTACTGATTATTTTTCGTGTTTGCTTGTAACTGTCAATAATTTGAAAAGAAATGGTGAAAAGATTGAAGATGTCCGAGTTATTGAAAAGATACTTCGATCCCTCACAACTAAGTTTGAGCATGTGGTTGTGGCGATCGAAGAATCAAAAGATATTGAGAAACTCTCCATTGAGGAGTTGATGGGATCGTTGCAAGTTCATGAGCAACGAATGCAGAAGAATGTCAGTTCCATGCCGATGGAACAAGCTTTAGAGTCAAGATTGACTCTGAATAATAATAATGGTGGATGTGGAAGTTCACAACGTGGTGGACGTTTTGCTAACAATCGCGCAAGAGGCAAAGGACGCGGATACCAAAAAAGCCATGACCAAAACCAGCAGAAAAATATCAATTTTCGTGGAAGAGGAAATGGTAGAGGTAGATCTATGCGTGGACAAGAAAGTACAAAGAACATCCAATGCTACAATTGTAATAAGCTTGGCCACTATGCATCTGATTGCTAGAGCAAGCCGGTGACTCAAGACGAGTTATCCAACTATGTCGAAGCATCAAGCCATGAACAAGAAAGCTCCACACTTATCCTTGCACAAGAGAAAGGTAGTGATCAGTAGGATGTATGGTATCTCGACACGGGTGCAAGTAATCACATGTGCGGCGATAAGAAATTTTTTGTGGAACTCACAGAAGGAGTTCATGGCGATGTAACGTTTGGAGACTCATCAAAAATGCCAGTGAAAGGTAAAGGTAAAATCAAAATCTTTCAGAAGAATGGTGTTCCAAACTATATTTCCAATGTGTACTACGTACCCAACATGAAAAGTAACATACTGAGTCTCGGACAACTCCTCGAAAAAGGGTATGTCATACACATGGAGAACTCTTCTCTTTCCATAAGTGATATGCATGGACGTTTGATTGTAAAAGTCCAGATGACGAAGAATCGTATGTTTCCTCTCCATATAAACACAATTCTTGAGAAGTGTTTTATGGAAAAGTAAAGAATGATTCCTAGATGTGGCATCTTCGCTTTGGCCATCTAAATTTCAGTGGCCTGAAACTTCTGTCCTCATCAAACATGGTGAATGGCTTACCTGCTATTGAGACTCCAGAACATGTGTGTGAGGCGTGCACACTTGGAAAATAACAAAGGAACTCCTTTCCAAGTGGAGTATCACGAAGAGTAAGAGAACCGTTGCAGTTGGTTCACACTAACATCTATGGACCATTAGAGCCAATCTCTCTTGGAGGTAATAAATACTTTATTACCTTCATTGACGATTTCAGTAGAAAGTTGTAGGTGTATGTAATCAAAGAGAAGTCTGCTGCTTTTACTATTTTTAAAAATTTTAAGGCTCATGTTGAAAAAGAAAGTGGTCTTAAAATAAAATGTTTTTTGAGAATATTGCAGGGAATATGACATTAAGCAACAACACACTGCAGCGTACACGCCACAACAAAATGGAATTGCGGAACGGAAGAACCGCACCATCCTCGATATGACGAGGACCATGTTGAAGGAGAAAAGTCTGCCAAAGAATTTCTGGGCAGAGGCAGTTGCATGTACTGCCTATCTGCTCAATAGGTGTCCAACCAAGAGTGTCAGATTCCAGACACCGCAGGAAGCATGGAGTGGATATAAGCCGAGCATGACGTACCTTAAAATCTTCGGGTGTGTCGCCTACGCTCAAGTTTCAAAAGTGAGAAGGAAAAAACTTGATGATCGTGGCGAGAAATGCATCTTCATCGGTTACAACGAAGAGTCAAAGGCATACAAGCTCTACAACCCACTAACCAATAAGCTGGTGGTGAGTAAAGATGTGATATTTTGTGACGAAGAAGTATGGAAATGGAACGAGGAAAACTCGGCCAAAGAAAAGCATGTCGAGGTCGAAGAATACGAAGAAGAGAGACATGAGAAGCAAGAGCAGACACCCACATCACCCCATTCGGATCGCAGAAGTCCAAGAGTACGCTCCATATCTCCTGGAAGTACTTCATCAAATCAGAATTCATCCAGCACATCTTCATCCGATTATCCTTCACCCTTGGCTCCTATTAAAATGAGAAGCCTCAGCGACATCTATGTAGAAACTGAGGAAGTGAATTTACTCTGCCTGTATGCGGACCACGAGCCTCTCACATTCGAGGAGGCTGTGAATGAAGAATGTTGGAGAAAGGCTAGAGATTCATGCCATTGGGAAGAATCGAACATGGGAGTTGACCTCACTCCCCAAAAGCCAGAAGACCATTGGTCTCAAATGGGTGTATAAAATCAAGAAGAATGCTGATGGTAAGATCGAACGATATAAACCAAGGCTCGTAGCAAAATGTTACAAGCAGAAATATGGGGTAGACTATGAAGAAGTCTTTGCCCCAGTTGCTCGCCTTGACACTGTAAGAATGATTATCTCCCTTGCAGCTTATTACAGTTGGATGATTTACCAACTGGATATGAAATCTGCATTCCTAAATGGGATACTCGAAGAAGAAGTATACGTTGACTAGCCTGAAGGCTTTGTCATGCAAGGGGAGGAACACAAGGTGTATCGGCTGAAGAAAGCCCTATATGGGTTGAAGCAAGCTCCTCGTGCTTGGAATGCGTGGATCGACGGTTATTTTCACGAGAATGGTTTCATCAAATGTCCATATGAGCATGCCATCTACACAAAGAAGAATGCCCGTGGTGATATGCTTATCGCTTGTTTATATGTTGATGATCTGTTGTTCACAGGGACAACCAAGCGATGTTTGAAGAATTCAAGCAGGATATGTTTAAAGAATTCAAGATGATAGACAGAGGTTTGATGTCCTTTTTCCTGGGCATTGAAGTGAAGCAACAACATGGTGGCATCTATATATCTCAGAAAAAGTATGCCAAGGAATTACTTGAAAATTCAAGATGCCGTAAACACGCCTGTAGCAACATGCTTAAAACTGACAAAGGACGGAGAGGAGAGAAGCGTTGACTCGACTATGTTCAAGAGCCTGATTGGAAGCCTAAGGTACCTCACAATCACAAGGCTAGATATCGTCTACAGTGTTGTGCTTCTAAGTAGGTACATGGAAGCACCAAAAGAATCACACTGGCTAGTTGCAAAAAGAATCCTCAAGTACGTCAAAGGAATAATGGAATTTGGTCTCTTTTATCCGTACAATGATGAGGCGATGTTGTATGGATACTCTGATAGTGATTGAGGTGGTGATCAAGATGAAAGAAAAAGCACCACAGGCTATGCTTTCTATCTTGGGTCGACAGCATTCACACGAAATTCAAAGAAGTAGAGTGTGGTCGCCCTGTCTACATGTGAAGTTGAGTACGTAGCAACTTCATCCACTGTATGTGAGGCGATCCGGCTAAGGAATCTGCTAAAGGAGTTGAAGCATCCACAGGAGGAATCTACTATTATATACGTAGACAACAAGTCGGCGATCGAACTTGCCAAACATCTAGTTCAGCATGGAAGGAGCAAGCACATCGACACAAGATATCATTTTCTTAGAGATCAAGTAAAGCAGAAATTGGTTGAGTTGGAATACTGTCACACCATTGAACAAGTGGCAGATATCTTCACCAAAGCATTGCCGACTGACACATTCAGGAGACTTAGATCAATGCTTGGAATGAAGCCAGTTTTGGTTTGAAGGGGAGTAGATGTAGAGCGGGTCGCAGACAGTTTCATGGCCAATATGGATAAAAAAAGGCCCGGTCGACGACAAAAGTGATCCAGACCGTCGGACCTTAGATCGGGCGTATCTCGCAATCCGGAATGAGTTACCTGACGTAAAATATATGATTTTGGGGTAGAACGAGCTACTTTAGACAACCAACCCATCTACACCGGGTTGCGATGGTCGAAATTGTGAAAAACCCCTGGATTGACGGTCATTTCCCTGCTTTAATTTCGTTTTTACTATAAATACTAAGTTTTAGTTTGATTATAACTCTTCATCCATCGGGCTTTAGGAGTTGCGCCCAATGTGAAAAGAGCTTAGAATAATTAGGAGAATGGTTTGGTGAAGCCAAATGGGACACTTACTATTTTTGGCCGAAAACCTTGCGCACTAGTAGACATCATGACCATCTATAAATAGTAAGTTTACTATTTATAGTAAGTTGCGGATTCTAGGAGTTTTAGTTGTAGTTTGATTTTGATTTCTTTCCCATTGCTTGGTACCCCTATTTAAAGGGTTGTGAACTCATTTTTAGTCATCAATTAATTAATTTTGAATTTCTTAGAATTTGTTTGTATTTTCTGCTTTCTTTCCTCGGGGATTCGAGAAGTCTCCGTGAGGAGTTCAGAGAAGCTTCGTGGATTCGAAGTAGTTATCCTCATCACGTTCATCCCTACGTCAATTGGTATCAGAGTGAGGACTCCCCTCGGACCGATGGCAAACAATGAAGGTATGGATTAAAATCCTATGGACGGTGATCCAGGGATTCGTTATCTTTCGGAAAGAATAGAAGCTTTCCACCGGGAGAGTCAATTGACCATGCAAGGGCTGCAGGTAACTCTCGACCATCTTGCGGATGCGGTACTTTCGCCTCGAGCCCTAGGTGGTGCTCCACCACCTGTGGTTGCTCCACCACTCATGGTTGTTGTACGACGCAACC
This sequence comes from Magnolia officinalis, assembly GCA_021015155.1. Classification (NCBI taxonomy): domain Eukaryota; kingdom Viridiplantae; phylum Streptophyta; class Magnoliopsida; order Magnoliales; family Magnoliaceae; genus Magnolia; species Magnolia officinalis. Next base: position 10,075,327 of record JAJHSJ010000016.1, on the reverse strand, counting down.
CCGATTTCCATAGAGTACTACCAGGGCTACACCAGATGATTCAAGTTCTAGTGACGAGGACCTTAATGAGGGTTTTGCCCGATGACCAATCCATGGAGGTGATCACCTAGATCATGCTGAAAGAGACTATCGAGGTAAGGCTGAACTTCCTAGTTTTAATGGTTTATTACGTATAGAAGATTTCCTCAATTGACTAGCTAAAGTAGAGAGATATTTTGATTATATGGACGTGCTAGATCATAAAAGGATAAAATTGGTAGTGTTTAAGTTAAAATCTGGTGCTTTTACATGGTGGGAACAATTACAACTCACGAGCCCGCTAGAATAAGACGCCCATCTCATCATGGCCATAGATGAGACGCTTCTTCGATCAGGATTTCTCCCCAATGATTATGAGCAGATATTATTCCAGCAATACTAAACTTACCAACAAGAAAATCGAACCGTCACAGATTACACTAAAGAATTCCAGCGGTTGGCTACACGAAACGATCTGTCAGAATCCGAGTCACAGAAGGTGGCACGATTTATAGGTGGGTTGCGACCAATAATTCAGGACCGAGTTTAGATGTACCCAGTCGGGACCGTAGATAAAGCAGTTCAATTGGCGGGTAGGGCAGAAACACAGCTTGCAAGAGTTCCTGCTCGTCCCTATCCTTCAACTCAACCCCCATGACGGGTCCCACTCAGGATCCAGTGCTAGCACGAGGAAAATATCCAGTAGGAGAACGTCATTAACCTCCTACAACCATAAACCGTGATACGGGGAGCGACTCATCCAGACCTCAATGTGTAGCCCCACAACAGCGGGCCCAAGTAGGATTCAAAATCCTTATGCTCGGCCAAGGTCGAACAATTGTTTCCTCTGTAGCCAGCCAGGCCACTTACCAAACACCTGTCCTCAACATCCCGCAACACACTTGACTATAAACGAAGGGGGCACTGAAGATGAGGTCGCAGAAGAAGACCATGGCTATGATGAACATGAATAAACCACTGAAGAAATAGCAGGTGGCAATGAAATGACAAGCGAGGATCATGGCGAATTTCTAGTTGTGAGGCGATTACTGTATACCCCACGAAAGGAATTACATCTACAGCGACACAATATATTTCATACTCGATGTACTGTCAACGGAAAGGTCTGTGATGTGATCATAGACAGTGGTAGTAGCGAGAACATCGTCTCAAGAGTGATGGTGGACAAGTTACGGCTACCAACGACGAAACATCCTTCCCCGTACTCAATTGGCTGGATAAAAAAGGTGAATGAGACCAAGGTAACTGATCAATGCACTATCTCATTTTCAATTGGTAAAAATTATAAGGATCAGATACTTTGTGACATGGTCGACATGGAAGCTTGCCACATGCTACTCGGTCGGCCCTGGCAGTCAGACCGTGATGCGACCTATCGGGGACAAGACAATGTCTACGTATTGTCAAGGATAGTCGAAAAATAATCTTTGCCCCTATGGCACCAGAGAACCACCCTGAAGCTTCTAAAGTAGAGGGGAGTTCCCTCTTGACCATTCGGGATTTCATGGAGGAATCTAAGGAAACCGGCGAGGTATACGCCGTAGTAGTGAAGGGTCAGGAAGAGGAACCCTCAAATATCTCTCCAAGTTTAAGACTTTTGCTAAACAAATTCAAAGAAGTCTGGCCTGAGGATTTGCCTGATGGATTGCCCCCCTTGAGGGACATCCAACATCACATAGACTCGTCTCTGAGGCTAGCCTGCCCAACCGCCCTCATTATCGAATGAGTCCAAAGAAGTGTGAGATACTTCAGGGGCAAGTGGAGGAATTGATCCGTAAGGGTCTCTTGAGAGAGAGCATGAGCCCATGTGCCGTACCACCATTATTAACGCTAAAAAAAGATGGAAGCTGACGCATGTGTGTCGACAGCCGGGCAATCAACAAAATTACCATCAAATATTGGTTTCCAATACCACGGTTATACGACATGCTCGATATACTAGAAGGGGCTAAGGTGTTCTCTAAACTAGATCTAAGGAGCGGGTACCATCAGATTCGTATCCGACCCGGTGATGAGTGAAAAACGACATTCAAGACCAAGGAAGAGTTGTATGAGTGGCTGGTCATGCCCTTCGGCCTATCGAACGCACCAAGTACTTTTATGCGTTTGACGAATTAAGTTTTAAAACCCTTCACTGGCCGATTTGTGGTAGTATATTTTAATGACATATTGATATATAGCCAGGATGAGGCGGAGCACAGGAAACATCTCAGGCAGGTGCTGCAGGTCCTACAAATTAACAAGTTGTACCTCAACTTGAAAAAGTGTAGCTTTTTAACTGACAGCCTGTTGTTTCTAGGATTTGTTGTAACGTCCACAGGCATTAGTATAGACGATGAAAAGGTGCGAGCTATTAGGGAATGACCGATCCCAACAAACATTCATGAGGTGAGGAGTTTTCATGGGTTGATGACTTTCTATCGTTGGTTTGTGCGAGATTTTAGCACCATGTCGCGCGTATAATAGATTGCATGAAAAAAAGACCGTTCCAGTCGACTGATAAAGCTAACAAGAGCTTTCATGAGATCAAGCATCGTTTGTCTACAACACGGTCTTGGTGCTTCCTAATTTCGATAAATTGTTTGAGGTTGAGTGTGATGCTTCATACGTCGGAATTGGGGGAGTATTATCACAAGAAGGCAGGCCAGTAGCCTTCTACAGCGAGAAGCTCAGCGAAGCCAGAAAGAAGTGGTCGACTTATGAGCTTGAGTTGTACGCAGTTGTTCAAGCGCTGCGACATTGGCGGCATTATCTGATTCAGAGAGAGTTTGTTCTGTACACTGACCATCAAGCATTAAAGTTTATTAATAGTCAGACTAACGTGAATCGTGTGCATGCTAGATGGGTTGCATTTTTAGAGGAATTCACGTTCGTTCTGAAGCACAAGTCAGGGCAGCAAAATAAGGTGGCTGATGCACTTAGCCGTCGTGCATCACTACTTGTTACGATGAGCAACAAGGTGGTCGGCTTCGACTGTCTCAAGGAGCTGTATGCCGAGGATGAGGACTTCAAAGATTCTTGGGTGAAGTGCCAAGAAGGTCACCTCAGTGACCTTCATATACAAGACGATTTTCTCTTCAAAGGAAATCGATTGTGCATCCCCCAAAGTTCTCTGAGGGAGCAGATTATTCAGGAGCTACATGGAGGTGGCCTCGATGGACACATTGGGCGAGACGTGACTCGAGCTCTTATTGAAGACCGGTATTACTAGCCGCAATTAGTACGTGATGTAGGAAAAGTTGTACAACGTTGTCATGTTTGTCAGACCTCCAATAGACACTCTCAGAATACGGGCCTCTACACCCCGTTACCTGTGTCTGACGGTCCTTGGGAGGATTTATCAATGGACTTCGTGCTTGGTCTCCTACGGACACAACGCGGTATGGGTTTGGTGTTCGTGGTGGTAGATCATTTCTCCAAGATGACACACTTTATCCCACGCAAGAAGACCCTCGATGCAACACACGTGGCAAATCTATTCTTTAGGGAGGTCGTATGGCTACACGGGGTCCCTAAGACCATTACTTCTGATCGTGACACAAAGTTCATTAGCCACTTTTGGCGGACATTGTGGACTCGATTCGATACACGACTTCAATTCAGCAGTGCTTACCACCCACAGACTGATGAGCAGACTGAAGTTGTGAATCATACGTTGGGAAACCTCCTTCACTGTATTTCAAGAGAAAAACTGAAGCAGTGGGATTTGTCATTGTCTCAAGCAGAGTTTGCATTCAACAACATGGCGAACCGCTCGACAGGGAAATCACCGTTCCAGATTATCTATGGACGAGTGCCTCGCCACACGCTTGACTTGGTCCCTCTGCCTAAAGCACCCTGGTACGAGTATTGCAGCAGAACACATGGTAGACAAGATCATGGGCATCCATGCAGAAGTGCAGACTAAGCTACATGCCTCGAACGAGAAGTACAAGGAACAAGCGGACAAGCACCAACGACAAAAAGTATTCGAGGTAGGCGACCGCCGCCTTATGGTCCATCTGCACAAAGAGTGATTTCCGACCGGAACATACAACAAATTGAAAATTAAGAAGATTAGACCCGTCCCAATCATTCGAAAGATCAATGACAACGCTTATGTTGTTGATCTTCCAGATGACATGGCGATCTCACGGACTTTCAACGTCGCGGACCTGACCGAGTATCATGAACCAGCGCAGGATGAGAACTCGATGACGAGTTCTTTTGAAGTGGAGGGGACTGATGTAGAGCGGGTCGCGGATAGTTTCATGGCCAAGATGGATCAGAAAAGGCCCGGTCGACGACATAAGTGATCCGGACCGTCAGACCTTAGATCGGGAATATCTCGTAATCCAGAATGAGTTACCTGACATAAAATATATGATTTTGGGGATAGAACGAGCTACTTTAGCCAACCAACCCATCTACGCCGGGTTGCGACTCTCGGAATTGCGAAAAACCCCTGGATCGACGGTCGTTTCCTTGCTTTAATTTCGTTTTTACTATAAATACTAAGTTTTAGTTTGATTATAACTCTTCATCCGTCGGGCTTTAGGAGTTGCGCCCAATGTGAAAAGAGCTTAGAATAATTAGGAGAATGGTTTGGTGAAGCTAAATAGGACACTTACTATTTTTGGCTGAAAACCTTGCGCACTAGTAGACATCATGACCATCTATAAATAGTAAGTTTACTATTTATAGTAAGTCGCGGATTCTAGGAGTTTTAGTTGTAGTTTGATTCTGATTTCTTTCCCATTGCTTGGTACCCCTATTTAAAGGGTTGTGAACTCATTTTTAGTCATCAATTAATTAATTTTGAATTTCTTAGAATTTATTTCTATTTTCTATTTTCTTTCCTCAGGGATTCGAGAAGTCTCTGTGAGGAGTCCAGAGAAGCTCCGTGGATTCAAAGTAGTTATCTTCATCATGTTCATCCCTGCATCAGGAGTGTCGGATACAGTGGAGGATTTGTGCAAATCCAATACCGTGTGAGAGTTATATGAGCTAGCTGTGCAAACCGTGTGAGCTAGCTGTGAGATTAGATTTTTTTTTCTAAGTTTAGATTGCTAGCTGTGTTAAGATAAGCAGTAGATTTCTTTCTGGATTTTTTCTTTCTTTAGCTGCCCTAGATAAGGATTCTTTTGTCTTTTCACGTAATGAGAAAAGCCTATAAATGGCACTAGTGTATTCGTTTCTATTCATTCCATTACAGCAGTTCAAGGCTCTTCTTCTTTCAGTTTTTTAAAGATCTCTGTTTTTGTGGTGGCTGCAGCCACTCGTCAGCAAAGGTGGGGTTTACAACCCAACATGGACCCACTAAAGTCTTGGATAAAGCATATATTTGGTTATTCCTTTGTTGTCTCAGTGCTCACCTTTATTAAGGGATAGATGTAAACATCATATATAATGGCTCCTAGAAGATTTAAAGTGGACGTTTCTATTCCTCCATTTTCCTTTGATGTAGCCTTGATTTAGAGCGGGTCAAAACACTTTCATGGTAGAGATAGACCAGAGAAGGCCTCATCGGAAGTGCAAACTATCTACATCTTCAGAACCTTAAAATAGTGGGATGAATTTTTTGACATATGATCATATATGATTTTGGTGGAGGAGAAATTACTTAGCCAACCAAGCCGCTATTCCATCAAATCAGCAGTCAAAAGTCTAATTTATTTTCATTATACTATAAAAAGCAACTTTTAGTTCAAATATAAATTTTGATCATTTGACTTGTAGAAATTGTGCCTAACATGAAAGTGCTTAGAAAAATCTGGAGAATAACATAGTGAGGCTAAATTAGACACTTACTATTTTTTGCCGAAAAACATGTCTGGTAGGAATAGAGACAGCCTATAAATAGTAAAGCCAAGTTTGTAGGGTGTTTGAGTCTAAAACTCTATCCTAATTTGAGCTCATTATTTTAAGGTTTGTGATTTCATATTTTTTTAAAAATCATTAATTAATTTATTTTAAATTTTTTTTTTTTATTATTATTATTATTATTATTATTTTCTAATACTTTTATCCCAAATGGATTCAAAGAAGCTCCGCGGGGAGTGCAAAGAACTCGAATTCAGAGTAGATATCCACTAAGGAAGACTATGATCGGCCTCATCACGTCCCTCCATACGTCAGGTCCACTTGAGTTTTGGATTGATGTTCTAGTGTACCCCTAAAATGGTCGGCCTTGTGTAGCAAACATATAGGACAAGCAAACATATAGGATGCCATATATATATCATGGACCATTGTTGTCTCGTGTTGCTTAACTGTCTATTCATGGGCAGCAAAAAAAAAAAAAAGAGCCATGATTGTTGTATTGATGAATTTATGAGAGATTGCACATCTAAAGTAGGACACGAAAAATAATAATAATAATTGTTTGGATTATCAAAGCATGGCCCACCATGAGAATTGAACTCTCATGAAGTGGAGGAAAAATCTTGATTAGTATATATAGCTATACATGTAGAATTTTACATGAGCATCTTATAACAAGTTTGGTGAGACGTGTTTGAATCGACTCATACCCAACTCAACTCTAACTCATAACTAAATCAGTTGTGCAGATTTTCATTTATATAATCCAACGGCTGTCCCACATCCAACCAGTTGATTGGGACGTATTATTAGCTACTGAACTCGACAGTAGTATGAGTTTCACTACTGAACGTCACCACATTTTATGATCCCCACCATGATGTATGTGTTGTATCCACACAGTCCATCTATTTGGAGAGCTCATTAGGGCATGAGTCAAAGAATAAGGTAGATCCAAAGCTCAAGTAGATCCCACCACAACAAACCGTGGGAATTGAACGCCACCATTAAAAACTTCTTTGAGCCATAGAAGTTTTCGGATCAATCTGTTATTTTTGTTTTCCCTAATTTCATATCTGTGTTAACTTATAAACAGGTTGGATCACAAATAAGCATCACTGTCCTTACTGTTTTCTATGGTGGGGTCCTCTTGAACTTTGTATCTGCCTCATTCTTTGGTTCATGGCCCTAAAACGATCTCTCCAAATAGATTAAGGGTCTGGATACAACACATGCATCATGGTGGGGCCCAAAGAATGTGGTGACGTCACTTTAATAGCCAAACTCGCTTCTGTGAGGTTCAGTAGCTAATCCGCGTCCCAGCTGATTGGCAAGATTTTCATATTTTTGGTGATCAACTTTTAATATTGTGGGCCCACCCAATGAGTAAATTTCCTTGACTTCTGTATCAAGTGATCATTGTAGTGTGGCCTACATTTTTTTAGATTGGACCTTAGGCATACGTGAATGAGGGAAAACAAAGTAAAGTCCGTGTAGGTTGAGTGTCGTGAATGACCCACACCAGTAAAAATTTGTACACATGGCATATATTAACTTGAGAAGGTCGTATCATCCGCTAGCAAATAATTTAATTAACTTCCATCACTTCCAACCCTAAAAATAGGTTGTGTAGACCATGAGGATCAACTTGCGTAAAATCAGCCACATCCACTCATGGTATGGACCACAATTGTATTTTGTTATTTGTTAATGGTTATAAATTATTTTCTATGTATGATCCCACCTGATGAATGGTTAGGGATGATTTTTGTACAAATGATTCTCATGGTCGGCCCAACTTATTAAAAGTACTATATGTTGCACACATGACTGAATGGAAGTAATTAATTGGGTGGACCATAAATTATGGTTTGACAGGGTGGAATTTGAGACATTCTCCATTAAATCAAATTAAAATATTTAAATTATGAAACTCATTTTCTGCAATTCGGGCAACAGACTCATGGTCAATTTGACTGAACAATCCTATCCTCTTGTTTAAACGGAGTGATTAGATTATTTTTTATATTGTGAACCATTCAATTAATGGATGGGGGTTGTATGGTGACCCTAACACCATATACCTTGGTGGTGTCAGGTAGTAGCAAAATTTGACTGGGGCATACTCCGTTGTTAGATATGGTTCATTTGTGTGGGCCTAGAATTAGATTGCTTGGTGACCCAAGCATTGCATAGCTTGGTGACCCAAGCATTGCATAACTTGGTGATGTATGTACATGATGGAATTTGATTGGGCCACCTGCGCACCTCAAATTTTGCCATTCATTTGGTCCAATCAAATCCCATCATATTACATCACCTAGGTATTGGGTTATTGTGCAATCAACCTAAGTGGCATCTCTAACAACAACATTATTATGGGTGAAAATGAACTGCCCAAGAGCGACCAATATGATGAATAACATAAAAGCATTTTTAATGACAACAGTTTGGTTCCAATGTTTGAGCACGATCTCTGCAAAAGGCTCAAGGAACTGACCACTTGACGAAGGGCTTGGATCTGATCGGTCCCTTACCTATCCTAACTGACGAACTACCATGAGGATCGACCTGACCTACCTCAAAGGAAGGTTCGACCATGATCGACAGTTCGACTCTGGAAGATCGACCTTGACCCTCTAATCAACAGGATGGTCTCCCCGACCTGGAGATCGGCCTCGGCCAACTACCTCGATCTTCTCGGATCCCAATCACTCAGAGATCTTATCAAAGAGATTCGATATCCGTTCGAAATATCTACCGAAGATCTCGAAAGATAACCGCGACATGCTTGGAAGGAAATTCCCCCTACAATATGCACGTACCAAATAGGGAGATAACCATCTATGTCACTGTCACCCAACCAGTATAAATAAGAACAATAAAAGGAATGCACAAATATACATTAGAAACCTTACGTTCTACTTGACCCAGTTTACCTCCACTAACTTTGACATCGTAGGTCCCATGTGGTAGCCAGGATCTTCATGGTTATTCTGTTTTGCAGGTTTATCAATGGTCTAAGGAGTACGTCTGGATTTAAGCATAAAAAAAAAAAAAAAAAAAGTAGCCCAATAAAATCCACCACATGCCCCCGGTATTACCAGCAGTTAGGGTGGGGGTAGGATAACCGTGCAATCCATGCTAGTGGCATCTCTTACAGCAGCACGTATCTTAATCAAATCCGTGAGGCCTTAACTCTACCAACCGTCCGTCCAGGGTGTTGAAATCACACACAATCCAAGCCTCTAATAATTATTCAAGCGTAATTTTTGATTTATCACACATCTAAATCAGGGCTCTCAATTTGGACGGTTGAATTGGGATTATTTTTTTTTTTTTTTTAATCTATGCAATTTCTTAGTTCATAAGCGCCCGCATATCATCCATCAAAATCCGGCGGAGTATTAAACCTTTTTAGAGTAACGTTAACGCATTTCTAGAATTTCCTGCTCATAACGTTCAATGACGCATATGGTTTGGGTCAAAGGACTGTCCCATCGGTTGCAGATAAAAACAAAAATCAACCAACGGTCCTAATGGGAATACACGTGTTAGGGCGAGGAAATTCTCGTGGTGTCAATATTGAACGTTATGAGCAGACAAATTCTAGCCTGGACTAGATCTGGACCCGAATCCTTCACAACAACATCGGCGTAAAAAAACTCAAATTCTGTGGGGCCATAAGGTTTATGTGTAGAATCCACTCCGTCCATCAGGTTCAGTCCTTGATTTTAGTTGTTGATGACAAAAATCAGCCGGATTTACAACTTAGCTGGTCCACACCAAGGGAACAGCGGGGATAGAATGGCCAACCATAGGTTAGTGTGTGGGGTCACCATGGCGTGTATCTTTTACCAAACCCATTTCTTAAGTGTAAATCAACCGATGAAGTGAAAATAAAAAACTCTATACAAAACTCTGGTGCGCCATAGCGTCGGTGCAATTTTACATTGTTTCGAGTGATGTTCACCATCTGAATATTTAATCAGGCAGCTATTTTCTACGTGCGTTCAAAGTAAGGATCCCCACATGATGGAGGAAGTGAATTTATATATACAGCAGGGCCGGGCTGTAGATCCTGGGTGTTTTACTCAGCTTATTAAAATAGAGAAACCGGTTAGTTGTTACCTAGCCCAGGGTTTGATTGGACAGCAGATCATGTACTCAAGCTCCCAAATGCACGTGGGGTTGAAAGGAGATTAAAGTTACAGATCCCCCATAGTAATGTATTTATTATATCCAAACCGTTCATCCATTTTGTGAACACATTTTAGAACATGAGCCTAAAAATGACCCATATCCAAAACTCAAGTGGACCACACTACAAATAGCAGTGGGACAATGATTCCCATCATTAAAACATTCCTAAGATCTAACATAATGTCAATTTTCCATCAACTCTGTTCATAAGGTCACATAAACTTGGATATAGAGAACAAAAAAAAAAAGGAAAACAAATATCAGATTGATCCAAAACTTATGTGACCCCAAGAAGGTTTCAATGGTAGACGTTCTATCCCCTACTGCTTTCTACAGTGTGGTTCACTTGATCTTTGGATTTGTTTTATTTTTAATTTAAATCTTACAATGATCTCGCCAAATGAATAGATGGTTTGGATATAACACATAACTCATGGTGAGGCCACAACACTTAGTGACGTCAGCACACCAGCCAATCCTATTCCCTCTTCTGTCAAGTATGAAGAACTTTCAAACATATTTTTAGCCTCATTATGAAGTAAAAACTTTGATTGCCCATTCATTCTAAAGGTGTTGTCCAGCTGATGAGTTCAACGGCCTAATTTTTGTATCAAGTAATCTTCATGGTACGGCCCACCGTTTGCATGGCTTGGATGTCTTACACAGGTAGCCCGTTGGCCAGGAAATTCTGGTTGGACCCAAATAAGCTTGTGTACCTAATCGCTTCTCTTAGCTGAAAACAAAAACTCAAGGAAATTAATGGAGCACGGGAACTCCGTGATGGGTCTGAAATTGGGACGCGGATTTCCTGCGGTGGAAACCAAGGTGGGGACCTCTGTGATGTTTGTGAGAAATCCACCCCGTCCATCAGTTTTGTGACATTATTTTAGTTCATGGTACCAAAAACTATCCGGATCCAATCCTCAGCTGGGCCGAAAACGTGAGGATTGAACTTTCACAGTTGAAATATTCATGGAGCCATGGAAGTTTTCAATCAGTCTAATATTTATGTTTTCAGTTCATCCCAGCAGGAATGACGTTATGAACGGCATGGCTGGCATGCAAACATCACTGTCGACCCAGGGAGTTTTCAACAGTAGGAATTTCCCTACCCACCTTTTCCTTTAGCGAGGCCTACTTGATTCTTGGATCTCTTTAATTTTTGATTTCAAGTCCTAAAATGAGCTTAAAATAACTGATGACGTTGTAGATTTCTTACTACCATTACGGTCCTCACCTAGATTTCCAGCGCAGGAACCACCTGCGATAGGCTTTCGCAGGAAATCCGCGTCCAATTGTTGTATTCCTTATATGAGAAATTTCCTACTGTACGACCCATTTATGGTCCACCAGCCATTTTAAGCCCACTTCTTTTTAAGCTTCCAAGAATACTCCTGTGTACGGACAACTGGCCAAAAGTTGAAAATGCCCCTTCTTTTTCCTTCAAGCGGACGGCTGGTGCTTGAATGCCGGGGTTCGTATGGCTACGAATTATAACCGTATCTATAGCCGTAGCCATTGAAAAAAAAATTAATTCGGGCGGCAGTACCGCCGATTCGGTGGTAATGTTGCCGACCTCTGGACGTTTGTGCAGTAGTATCATCCGGGTGCAGTAGTGCCGCCCAATTTTTATTTTTTTTATTGGGTGGGTCACATCATGGGCCCCACATAATTTTGAATGGACCCCACACTCAATGTTCATGATTTTGGTGGGCCCCACATCCACCTATGCATTTTTTTTTTCACATGGATAACTTTATTCTACCTACATTTTTCTCTAACACATATTTATATAAATATGTATATATAAGCGTATAAATTTTTTTTTTTTCTCTCTTTTTTTTTCATTTCTTTCTTTATTCAATTAACAAGAAGATCTTCTAAACCAAAATTAGTTACTTGATGTACCCTATATGATTTTGGGGTAGGAGAAGCTACTTTAGCCAACCAACCTATTTATTTTCCAAGATTCCATCAGGTCGATGGTCAAAAATCTATTTCATTCACTTCGCGGTCAATTTCAATCAGTTCGCGGTCAATTTCATTCATTTTCATTTACTTCACGATCAATTCCATGCATTTCATGGTCAATCCCGGCAATTCCGCTTCACTTCATGGTCAATTCCATTATTTCACGGTCAATTCCCTTCATTTTATGGTCAATTCCATGCATTTCATGGTCAATTCCATTATTTCACGGTCAATTCCCTTCATTTTATGGTCAATTCCATGCATTTCATGGTCAATTCCCTTAACTTCACAGTCATTTACATGCATTTCACGGTTAATTCTGGCGATTCTGCTTCACTTCACGGTTAATTCTATGTATTTCATGGTCAATTCCATGCATTTCACGGTCAATTCTCTTCACTTCATGGTCATTTCCATGCATTTCATGTTCAATTCCGACGATTCTACTTTACTTCACGGTCAATTCTCTTCACTTCATGGTCATTTCCATGCATTTCATGTTCAATTCCGACGATTCTAATTTACTTCACGGTCAATTCTATGTATTTCACGGTTAACTCCCTTCATTTCACGATCAATTTCATGCATTTCACGGTCAATTCCGGCGATTCCTCTTCACTTCATGGTCAATTCAATACGTTTCATGGTCAATTCCCTTCACTTCATGGTCAATTCCATGCATTTCATGGTCAATTCCCTTTACTTCACAGTCATTTCCATGCATTTCATGGTCAATTATGGCAATTCCGCTTCACTTCACGGTCAATTCTATACGGAAATAATATATCGTCAATAATATCGCTGATAACGGGAAATATCAATATCGCTACAAGTTTCACTGGCCAGGGATACAGAAACAATATTGATATCGTCGATAATATCGCTAATAACCGAAAATATCAGTATCACTATAAGTTTTGCTGGCCAGGGATATGGAAATAATATCGATATCGTCGATAATATCGCTGATAACCGGAAATATCGGTATCGCTACAAGTTTTGCTAGCCAGGGATACGGAAACAATATTGATATCATCGATAATATAATTGATAACCGGAATTATCGGTATCGCTACAAGTGAAGGGGATTGACTGTGAAATGAGTGGAATTGACCATGAAATGAGTGGAATTGATCGTAAAATGCATGAAAATTACCGTGAAGTGAAGGGAATTGACCGTGAAATGCTTGAACTTGACCGTGAAATACATAGAATTGACCGTGAAGTGAAGCGGAATCACCAGAATTGACCGTGAAATGCATGGAATTTACCATGAAATGAAGGAAATTGACCATGAAATGCACGGAATTGACCGTGAAGTGAAGGGAATTGACTGTGAAATGCATGAAAATGACTATGAAGTGAGGGGAATTGTCCGTGAAATGAATGGAAATGACTGTGAAGTGAAGTGGAATCACCGGAATTGACCATGAAATGCATGGAAATGACTGCGAAGTGAAGGGAATTGACCATGAAATACACGGAAATGACTGTGAAGTGAAGAGAATTGACCATGAAATGAATGAAAATGACGGTGAAGTGAAGTGGAATCACCGGAATTGACCGTGAAATGAAGGGAATTGACTGTGAAATGCACGGAATTGACCGTGAAGTGAAGGGAATTGACCGTGAAATGCATGGAAATGACCATGAAGTGAAGGGAATTGACTGTGAAATGAATGGCAATGACCGTGAAGTGAAGCAGAATCATCGGAATTGACCGTGAAATGAACTGAATATTGACCGTGAAGTGAAGGGAATTAACCGTGAAATGAAGGGAATTGACCGTGAAATGCATGGAATTGACCGTGAAGTGAAGGGAATTGACCGTGAAATGCATGGAATTGACCATGAAGTGAAGCAGAATCACCCGTATTGACTATGAAATGCATGGAATTGACCGTGAAATGAAGGGAATTGACCGTGAAATGCACGGAATTGACCGTGAAGTGAAGGGAATTGACCGTGCAATGCATTGAATTGACTTTGAAGTAAAGGGGAATCGTCAGAAATGACCGTGAAATGCATGAAATTGATCATGAAATGAAGGGAATTGACTGTGAAATGCACGAAATTGACCGTGAAGTGCAAGAAATTGACAGTGAAGAGAAGGGGAATCGTTGGGATTGACCGTGAAATGCATGGAATTGACCGTGAAATGAAGGGAATTGACTGTGAAATGCACGGAATTGACCGTGAATCTAAATGGAATCGTCAGAAATGACCCCGAAGTGAATTGACCGTGAAATGCGTGGAAATAACCATGAAGAGAAGGGAATTGATCGTGAAATGCATGGAAATGACCGTGAAATGCATGAAAATGACAGTGAAGTGAAGGGAATTGACTGTGAAATGTATGGAAATGACCGTGAATCAACACAGAATTGCCAGGAATGACTGTGAAATGCATGAAAATGACAGTGAAGTGAAGCGAATTGACCGTGAAATGTGTGAAAATGAACGTGAAGTGAAGGGAATTGACCGTGAAGTGTGTGGAAATGACCGTGAATCAACACGGAATCGCCGGGAATGATCGTGAAATGAATGAAAATGGCGTTGACGTGAAGGGAATTGACCGTGAAATGCATGGAAATGACCGTAAATCAACACGGAATCGCCGAGAATGACCGTGAAATGATTGGAAATGATCGTGAAGTGGAACGAATTGACCATGAAATGCGCGGAAATGACCATGAAGTGAAGGGAATTGACCGTGAAATGCATGGAAATGACCGTGAATCAACACGGAATCGCCGGGAATGACCGTGAAATGCATGGAAATGACCGTGAAGTGAAGGGAATTGACCCTGAATCAACACGGAATCACCGGGAATGACCATGAAATGCACGGAAATGACAGTGAAGTGAAGCGAATTGACCGTGAAATGCGTGGAAATGATCGTGAAGTGAAGGGAATTGACCGTGAAATGCATGGAAATGACCGTGAATCAACACGGAATTGCCGGGAATGACCGTGAAATGCATGGAAATGACCGTGAAGTGAAGCGAATTGACCTTGAAATGCATGTAAATGACCGTGAAGTGAAGGGAATTGACCGTGAAATGCATGGAAAGGACCGTGAATCAACACGGAATCGCCGAGAATGATATTTATTTGTAATAACAACTATTAGCATGGATAACCTACTAACGGTTAGGATTATAGCTTATGTTTTAGATTACTTAGGTCTAGGTTAGGTTTAGGGTTTGGACTTTAGTTGGTGTGAAAATAATTATAATATAAATTTTAATGATTATAAAATATTGTTAACATTAGTTTTATGATTTATATTAGCCTACGTGACACTAATAGTCATTATGGTGAAAATACATAGTATGTTCCAACATCAATATTAATATTTTAGGGACGGCAAAATAAGATACTAATATTTTAACAATGATAATTGTTATGTGTATTAACCAATGTTAGCATGGATAATTTACCAATGATTTGTATCAAAATTTATTAATCTTAAAATGATGATAATAATCACAATGATAATTGAAACAATTTCAGTTTGGAAAGAATATGTGGGCTCACCTTAAGATGCGGTCTATTGAGCGTGACCCGAACTCAACGGGACTCATTTCAGCACTAAAGCTCGACCCTAGCAAAGCATGAACGTGGCCCAAGCATGACCCGAACTCTATAGGACTCGGTCCCAACCAAGTTGACTCGGACGCTCCCCTCACTAGCTTTTCTTCTTCTTCCCCGTCTTCCTTCCTTTCTTTTCTTCCTTTCCTTTCTTTCCTCTTTTCTCTTATTTCTCTTCTCCTCTTTTTTTTTTTTTAGATGGAAAACTCCAGCAATACCCTACTGAACCCAGGCCCCAAAACGAGCTAGCAACTCGACTCAAGTCAGCGAGTTGACTCGACAGCAGCTCGCGACTCCTCCCTCTCTTTCTTCCTCACCTCTCTTTTCTTCCTCTCTGTTTCTTTTTTTTTTTTTTTTTTTTGGTTTCTGAAATGTCCAGAGGTGGCTAGACCCACCTCAGGCATGGCCCAACTCAGCGGAACCTGGTCCGATTTCGTCCTGAGTCACGATCGCAACTCGACCCGAACATGGCTCGATTCGAGCTGTGCAATAGTGCACCCATCTTCCCTTTCTCTCTTCATTTCTCCTTCTTTCCTTCCTGCTTCTTCCCTAAGAACGACCAGCAACTCGCTGGTGTTTTGATCAGTTCAGCGAGCTGGTGCGGCCCAAACTGGGCTCGGTTCGAGCTGTTGTCGCACAGGGCAGTCGTTCACTGATCTACCTTCTCTATCACTCTCTTTTCTTCTTTTTTTTTCTTCTTTATTTCCCTCTTGCAAGGAGTCTGGGCACACAAGGGTGGCAACCCACTCAGCGTTTGGCTCGATCCGAGTCATTGGCGCGGCTCGAATGGGGAAGAAGAAGGCTGCCATTAATGGCAGTTTCGCCCTCTCCGCTTCTTCCACCAATCTGCTTCCTTCAGACGATTCGTATGGGTCTTAGAAAGCTTCCGGATAAGCTTTTTCAAAGATTGGAGAAGATTTGGGCGATGGTTTCTAATGGAGAAGGGAAACGGTTGGTTCTCTCTCCTTCTCTTTCTTTTAAGCAAAAAATACCTAGTATGTAGGGCTAGGATTGCTTTAGAATGAATGGCTGAGATTGGAAAGGAGAGAGTTTTCACACGGATTGCCCTCGTGGTAAGGAGATCAGTTTCCAATCTTGGAAACATTGTGTTTTCGGGACCTGTTTGTAGCGAAGATTATACCCACGCATGTGCATCTCTACATGCGAGATGAGTTGGGCTTTGGTGGGACCCAAGCCTTGGACACGATGGACGGTCTGGATCGACCACGCGGATGATGATGATGGGCCACGGACGCCCGTCCGTCGGTTGGCGAAAACAGAGAGAGAGAGAGAGAGAGAGAGAGAGAGAGAGGAAAACTCTCATTTTTGGGGGGAAACACGGGTCAGCCCGTGCTGACTGGCCTGGCTCGTCTGGTGCACAGCGGGTGTGCCTCCCCTGATGCACACACGCACTAGTGTGGGGGTCCACCACGATGTTTATGATAAATCCACTTCGCCCATTCCCTTTAGAGGCACCACTAAGGGCCTCTGACCGAAGATTGGTCAGATCCAAAGCTTAGGTGGGCCATGCTAACCGATTGGAGGGTTCAGTCGTGGGTCTACCTTGATCTGAGGGTCGGATTATTCTGAAATCGGACGTCAACGGCTAAAAGGGTCCTAGGAACCATTTAAGCTAGAAACAATAGTCAGATTACGGATATATGACCTGTTATGATTTTATAACACCAAATATCATGTTATACTGCTTTTAATAATATTATTTATTTATTATTATTATTATTATTATTATTATTATTATTATTATTATTATTATTATTATTATTATTATTATTATTATCATTATCATTATTATTATTATCATTGTCATTAGATTTTACCATTATTATTATTATTATTATTATTATTATTATTATTATTATTATTATTATTATTATTATTATTATCATTATTATTATTTCCCCCCACATATGCATGCATTTTTAGTCATGTTGTGGGTCCCACTTTGCAGGACATTAGGACTATCATCTCATGATTTGATATCGTTAAATATTTAATTATTTCTATTATTATCATTATCTTCTTTTTAAGGGCAAATTTTATTTCATTTCCTGTCAGTGGCATCAGTTAAGTCTGTAAGTTCTTACTAGGCCTTGGTCCCAAATTTAAGGTGGATTACCTGTATTTGTGGACCGCATGGAATAATTTCCTTTTACAGTTTTAAGTTATAAGTTTTTGAGAAACAAGGATTAAATTGATTATAATTCATTCCATGGGCGGATGGCTTCATCTGTGGTTACAGGTCACTTCTATTCACCGCCTCGGTTTTTAATGGTAACGCTCGAGTACTGGAAAGTACGGGGCATTACATTGAGTGAGCCCAATAGAAAAATTAGTGGACTTTTAGCCTCATTTTTTTCTTCATAAGTAAATTCAAGGATTATAGTCTCTTTTTTTAATATATAGTTTAGCCTTAAAGTTTTTTATTTTAATACTATATGTTTATTGGTAAACTATCATTGGTCATGATATTTCAAATGATCTGTCCTTTTAAATGACCATAATAAGAATGCTCCATGTTTTTAATGATATATGCACCACATTTCCTTGTTAGTATGTTCATATTAGTAAA
>JAJHSJ010000016.1:9771208-10057027 GCA_021015155.1 Magnolia officinalis | reverse complement strand
GCTCGACAAAACAAGCGTCCATCCGATCATGGTCACGAATGAGACACCTTCTTCAATCACGATTCCTCCCCAGTGATTAGGAGCATGTATTATTCCAACAATACCAAAATTGCCAATAGGGGAATCGAACCATCACGGATTATACTGAAGAATTTCATTAGTTGGTAACGTGGAATGACCAGTCGGAAAATGAATCGCAGAAAGTAACACGATTTATAGATAGGTTACGATCAACCATTTAGGGCCAAATTTAGATGCATCCGATTAAGACCGTGGATGAAGCGGTTCAGTTGTCATGTAGGGAGAAAACACAGCTTGCAAGAGTCCCTACTCGGCCTTATCCTTCGACTCGTCCGACCATACCGGGTTCCACACAGTATTCAACACTTGCACGAGGAAATGAACCAGTATGAGGACATC
Source organism: Magnolia officinalis (assembly GCA_021015155.1). Taxonomy (NCBI): domain Eukaryota; kingdom Viridiplantae; phylum Streptophyta; class Magnoliopsida; order Magnoliales; family Magnoliaceae; genus Magnolia; species Magnolia officinalis. The sequence goes on along the minus strand of JAJHSJ010000016.1, from coordinate 10,056,607 downwards.
CTTAAACTCCTACAACTGCAAACATGACACGGGGAGCAGTTCATCTAAGGCCTTAACGTGTGGCACTGTAACACCCTAAAAATCGGGGGTCGAGCATAAACTCAATTCCCGAGTTCCAACGCATCACTTATGCAACATAATGAATGATGATTGAATGTTGCCTGTATTAGTGCATTGAACATGAGTGAGATTAAGCCAAAACAACATATCATACTTCAGAGACAAGTGAGATAGCAAGCGGAAGACTGTGATAGATATATAAACTATATAAACTGTGGTGAGTCTCCAGAGTGTGATAATGTTACCAGGTTAACTAATTACAAGTACAATTTCACAAGATACCAAATTGTATAAGGTCGTCTAGTCGACATCCCTGTAACCCCGTCGATCAAGACACGACTCACATGAAGCCGCCAGAAAACAGCATATACGAGAAAGCATCCTCGTCGTCACAAAAATCCGGCTCTGCCTCAGAAGTAGCGTCGCCATCTGCAATCAGACAAAGTCTGGTGGGTGTCTGGAACATCGTCTCGTAACGTGGGAGTGAGTGATCAACTCAGTGGAACAATAAAGCATAGGTTAACATGTTATCAATTCAGTCAAGCAGTAATGATAAAGTAGTACAATCAAACACTCCTAAATACTCTTATTAATGCAAGTATGAATGCAGTCATGATGCATGCCCTCGCCAACATACTCCCTCGTGCGACACCATCTTACGTCCGTGGCATGCTTTCATCCCTCAGTGCTCCACATCTTCCAGGCACATGTAGTGCGATGATGAGCATGATTACCAAGTTGTTATTAGTCTTTTTCATACAGCAGTATTGGGAAACTAAGGTACCTTCCTTATATCATTCCCAAACAATGATCCATTTTAGGGTCGTCAATCCTAGATAATTTCATACGATGATGCGGTTCTAGGTCGCTGTAAAGGGCTGTCAGGGCTGTTACACGCACTTGTTGCACTGTTCCCCCCATCACCTTATAAATACACGCACTCTGTTTACTACGGGAAGGTTCGTCGCCTCTCTGCAGATTTAGAGTATGCTCGAGGTCACTACATTGGGTACATTCAGGGCTGTCAGGGCTGTTACACGGAATCGTTACACCACTCCCCTATCACCCATCAAAGCAGTGTAGGCCGATAGCTCGAATATAGTGTCTCATACCACCGTATTTGGTTCACGAGTCTGGTTACTCAATGGTCACTACGGGGAGGCTCGTGGCCCTAGCGTAGGCCGACAGCTCGACCACGGTGTCCCATACCACCATGCCCGTCTCATGAGTCTTAGCGGATCGAGGTACTACAGTTAATGGGGTTGCACTGGTAAGTTTGGTACCTTAGGTTCAAGCAGTGGCGTCCAAACATGGTGAACATACATTAGACAGATCGGGTTACTTGACGAGCTCGGCTAGCTCGAGCGCACGACAAGTTGAACGACATGAAGTGCATAAGCACTTCGCGTGGCCGACCATTATCGTTAACCGAAGTACGACTAGGGTTCGTCTAACACAACTCACGTGGCAAATGAATCTCAGCCATGAATTCAATCCCGTTACCGATTGACTGGACTATACAATAGCCCCAATCACATTCAAGTACAGAGAGTCAAAGCAGTAATGGATCAAGATTACACTCATACAGTCAAATATCCAATATTGTCCGCTTAGGGCTGCCAGGGCTGTTACACGGAATCGTTACACCACTCTCCCATCACCCTTCACGGCCTTTATGGAATACAACTTAAATATGAACTTAAACATATGCATTACATAGATAAAATCGTACCATCAGTTGAGCATGTTATGAAGTACAACATAAGCATGAATTTGTACATATTCAATTCCTAATCACACAAATATTTAAAGAAATCATACACATAGTTAAAGGAGTTGAGAATCATATCTCAACACCCTTATACATTACAATCTACTAACTACTACTCATTCAGACATTTCAACAAACACTTTAGACTACATACATCAACATACATGACATATGTTGATCACATAGGTATTAGGCCAAATCCTTTCACTAGGGAGTTATCCCAATTATAACACGCGTGCACCCATGACAGATAGTCATGGCAAGCAGGAATCCAAGTTTCATATTCATTCAGTCATTTCCACAAACACTTGAGCTACACATTTTAACATATATAACGTATAGTGGTCGTGGCGTGATTTAGGGCAAGTCCTTTCGTTAGGGAGTTGTCGCATACATACAAGCATATAGTCACGAAAAATAATCATGTTAAGCACAAATCCGTATTTCATATGCATACGGTATTTTCTACAAATACGAAGAATACAGTATATTCAACATAGCAACGTAAAACTGAAAAATGAAACGGACAACACTTTGTACATGTACAATTGCATGCAGATCATGAATCTATCATTATCTGACATTGAAAGTTTTGAAAATCATAACCTATTCGTCTAAAGTACGCACCTTATGCCGTAGAATCGTAATGAACTTGCTAGAATTGTTAAGCCTTCGTTAGCGTTGTTATCACAACTATATCACGAGTTGAGTCAGCTATTTCGCTATTTGCAACATGTGAAACTGTAGAACAGATTAGGGTTAAGGTTTCTTACCTAAGAACGAAGCCGGAATCGCCAAAAAAGTGATAAGATAGCGATGGTTAAACACGTATAGCAGGGGGGTGGAGTATCAGGAAGATGCTCCCACTACTCTCACACTTTCTCTCTCTTTTCTCTCTTCTCTCTCCTAGGTTTTCTCAAATTCGTATGGAATGAGAGAGTGAGGGTTTAAGGTCCTTATATAGGTCCAGAACTTACCAAATTAGACTCAGGGCCAAGGTATACTTAGGTTATGTCCAAAGGGAGACTGTTCCGTCTCAACGGAGCACTTCTAGAAGCCCCCCTTGAGCCAAAGGTCGGACTTAAGCTCACAGACATTAGATCTAGGTCGAGTTACATTTTCGGTCCGATCGGATTTACAGATCGCCCGTGGCGGACCAGTTTCAGTTCAACGGTCACTAAGACTCGATCATGATTACAAATACACAGACATGTATGGAAAATGTTTCCTGATCCGAGGGTGTATTTGGGTCAAATTCCGACGGTCTGATTGCTTGTATTTGGCCCGCAAACATCAAGTCTCAGATTACTTAAATTGAATTTAATTTCTAAAGAAAACCAGGTTTTGTCACACTCCTCGCTCCGGGCTCAAGCGAATAACACTGGGACACTATCTGAATTTGATTTCCGAGATTGTTGTCAAGCCCAGCTAGGCAGTCCTAATTCTATAACTTCGTATTATTCGAACTTTCGATGTGCGGTCCAGATCTGATACGGAGTTTCGTGATGCTCCCGAGAGCAGCCGGGTAATGAGATTGATCCTAGATTTTAGGGTAACCTAGCGTCAATGATTCTACAAGTTTTGGGTCTTGCAGATCGTATTTAAAGTGGATCAAGCGAATTTCATAGCTAATCTAGTTTAGCACTTAGTTACTTTTGAAGGATAATGTAGTGAAAGGTGAGATTTGTGAAGGAAAAGGGTTAAAAAGCGATTTTACACTGTGGGATTGAGTTCTGACAAGTTAATAAGGTGTTAAGGATCGACCCATTGCCTAAGGACGTCTAATTTCAGGTTGGCAAAAATCCGGGATGTTACAGGCACGCACTACAATGGGTCCGAGTAGGATTCCAAATGCTTATGGTTGGTCAAGGGCGAACACTTGTTAACGTTGTGGCCAACCAGGCCACTTATCAAACACCTACCTTCAATGCCCTGCAACCCACTTGACTTTTAACGAAGGGGGCACTAAAGGAGATGCAATGGAAGAAGACTCTATATTCGATGAAGATGAACAAGCCATTAAGGAGGAGCTGCTGACGAAAAACGGTTGGTCAAGGATCCTGGCGAATCCTTAGTCATGAGGCATTATTATATACTCCACAGGAGTTATATCCACGGGGCACAATATATTTCATATGCGGTGTACCGTCAATGGCAAGGTCTGTGATGTAATCATAGACTTTGGCAGTAGCAAGAACATCGTCTCGAAAGTGATGGTGGACAAGTTGCAGCTACCTATGACAAATTATCATTTCTCTTACTCGCTTGGCTAGATAAAAAAAAAGGTGAACGATACCAAGATAATCGAATAATGCATTGTTTTGTTTTTAATTGATAAAAATTACAAGGATCAAGTACTTTGTGACGTGGTTGACAAGAAAGCATGCCATATGTTACTTGGTCAACCATGGCAGTCAGACCGTAATGTGACCCACCAAGGATGAGACAATGTTTACGTCTTCTTCAAGGATAGTCGAAAGATGGTCCTTACCCCAATGGAACCAGAGAACCACCCTAAAGCTTTTAAAGTAGAGGGGAGTTTCCTCCTAACCATCCATGATTTCATGGAGGAATCCAAAGAAACCAACGAAGTATATGCCATAGTGGTAAAGGGTGAGGAATCAGAGCCCTAAACACTCCCCCAAGTTTAAGGTCATTGCTGAACGAATTCAAGAAAATTTGGCCTGAAAAGTTACCTGATGGATTGCTCCCCATGCGGGATATCCAACAACACACAGATCTCATCCCCAGGGCTAGCTTGCCTAACTGCCTCACTATTAGATTAGTTCAAAAGAGTGGAGGAATTGATCCGTTAGGGTCTTGTGTGAGAGAGAATAAGCCCATGTGTCATGCCAGCATTGTTAAAATCTAAGAAAAATGGGAGCTGGCGCATGTGTGTCAAAAGCCAGGCAATTAACAAGATTACCATCAAATATCGGTTCTCAATACCGCAGTTGGATGACGTTGTCGATATGCTAGAAGGTGCCAAGGTATTCTCTAAGTTAGATTTGAGGAGTAGGTACCATCAGATTCGTATTCGTCCCTGTGATGAGTGGAAAACGACATTTAAGACCAATAAAAGGTTATACGAGTAGCTGGTCATGTCATTCGGTTTATCGAACGCATTAAGCACTTTTATGCGTCTGATGAATCAAGTGCTGAAACTGTTTATTGGTCAGTTTGTGGTAGTATATTTTGATAACATCCTGATATATAGCTAGGATGAGATGGAGCACATGGAACATCTCAGGCAGGTGCTACAGGTCCTGCAAGTTAACAAGTTGTACCTTAACTTGAAGAAGTGCATTTTTTTAATAGACAACCTATTGTTCTTAGGATTTGTAGTGAAGTCCACAGGCATCCGTGTAGATGATGAAAAGGCGTGAGCCATCAGGGAATGACTGATCTCGATGAACATTCATGAAGTAAGGAGTTTCCATGGGTTGATGACATTTTATCGTCGATTCATGAGGAATTTCAACACTATAATCTTACCCATATAGATTGTATGATAAAATGCTCGTTTCAGTGGACCAATGAGGTTAACCAGAGTTTTGCTGAAATTAAACATCGATTGTTCACAACACTGGCTTAGTTCTTCCCAATTTCGACAAGCTGTTTGAAGTTGAGTGTGACAAGGCATATGTTGGAATTGGATGAATCTTATCACAGGAAGGCAGGCCAATAACCTTCTACAACAAGAAGCTCAATGAAGCCCGAAAGAAGTGGTTGACATATGAGCTTGAGCTATACATTGTTGTTCAAGCGCTACGACATTTGCAGTATTATCTGATTTAAAGAGAGTTTATTTTCTACACTGACTATCAAGACTTAAAGTTTATTAATATTCAGGCTAACGTAAATCGTGTGCATGCTAGATGAGTTACGTTTTTGCAAGAATTCACGTTCATTCTGAAGCACAAGTCAGGGCAGCAGAACAAGGTGGCTGATGCACTTAGCCGCTGTGCATCACTGCTTGTTATAGTGAGCAATGAGGTGGTCAGCTTTGACTGTCTAAAGGATCTATATTCCGAGTATGAGGACTTCAATGATGCATGGATGATGTGCCAAGAGGGTCATCCTAGTGACCATATATGCAAGACGATTTCCTCTTCAAAGGGAATCGACTGTACATCACCTAAAGTTCTCTGAGGGAGCAGATTATTCAAGAGCTACATGAAGGTGGCCTTGTGCAAGACAAGACGCGGGTTCTTGTGTAGGAGAGGTATTACTAGCCGTAATTGGTACTTGACATGGGTAAAGTAGTGTAGCACTGTCATGTTTGTCAGACCTCCAAGGAGCATTCTCAAAATACGGGCCTTTACACCCCGTTACATATGCCTGATGGCCCTTGGGAGGACTTATTTATAGACTTCATGCTTGGTATCATAGGAACACAACGCGGTATGGATTCAGTGTTCGTGGTGGTAGATTGTTTCTCAAAGATGATGCACTTTATCCCATGTAAGAAGACCCTCGATGCAACACATATGACGAATCTATTCTTCAGAAAGGTTGTAAGACTACACGGGGTTCCCAAGACCATTACTTCTGACCATGACATGAAGTTCATTAGGCACTTTTGCCGGACTTTGCGGAATCGGTTCAGTATACAACTTCAGTTCAATAGTGCTTACCACCCATAGACCGATGGAAAAACTGAAGTTGTGAATCACATATTTGAAAACCCTCATTCAGTGTATTTTAGGTGACAAAGCAAAGTAGTGAGATTTAGCCTTGTCTCAAGAGGAATTTGCATTTAATAATATGGTGAACCGATCGATATGGAAGTCTTCATTCCAGATTATTTATAGTCAAATGCCTCACCACACACTTGACTTGGTCCCTTTGCCCAAGCTCCTGGGTATGAGTATTGCAGCAGAACATATGGCGGACCGAATCGTGGGCATTCATGTGGATGTGCAAGCCAAATTGCATGCCTCGAACGACAAGTATAAGGAGCAAGCCGGCAAACATCGACGACAAAAGGTGTTCGAGGTGAGCAACCATGTTATATATGGTGCATCTACAAGGAGATATTTCTGACCAGGACCTACAAAAGTTAAATAATAAAGAAGATTAGACAGACACCGATCCTCCGAAAGATCAATGATAATGCTTACGTTGTTGATCTTCCGAATGACTTGGAGATCTCGCGTACTTTCAACGTCATAAACTTGACCGAGTATTATGAACCAAAGCAGGACGAGAACTCGAATATGAGTTCTTTTGAAGTGAAGGGGACTGATGTAGAGCGGGTCGCGGATACTTTCATGGGCAAGATGGACCAGAGAAGGCCCGATCGGAGGTGGAAGTGATCAAGGTCGTCAGAACCCTAAAGCAGGCGTATCTCGCAATTCGAAATGAGTTATTCGGCGTACAATATATGATTTTCGGGTAGGAGAAGCTACTTTCACCAACCAACCGGTTACGCTGGGTTGCCCATGCCAAATTTGCGAAATTCCATCATATCGACGGTTAAAAGTCTATTTTAATTTCTTTTTCACTATTTATAGTAAGTTTTAGTTCCATCATAACTCTTTATCCCTTGAGCTTTAGGAGTCGTGCCCAACATGAAAAGGGCTTAGAAAAATTAGGAGAATAACATGGTTAGGCCAAATTGGACACTATTTTTTGCCGAAAACAATGAAGACTAGTAGAAATCATGACGGTCTATAAATAATAAGTTTACTATTTATAGTAATTCACATTTTTAGGGAGTTTGAGTTGGAGTTTTATTCTAAAATTTCTTCCTAGGTGTGATATCACTATTTAAAGGATTGTAAGTTTGTTTTATCATCAATTAATTTATTTTCGAATTTATTAGAATTTATCTATTCTTTAAAAAAAAAAAAAAAATCCTTGTGGATTTGAGGAATCTCGTGAGAAGTCCAGAGAAGCTCATTGGATTCGGAGTAATTATCCGGTGAGGAAGACAGTGATCGACCTCATCATGTTTATCCTTGCCTCAATATGATAGATGCAATATGTGTGTTGCGTGTATGACCCACGATGAAAAATAAAGAGTTTCATTTTCACTGTGGACCTGATTATTGATACGCAAGTACGATGCTTTTTCATTACCGATCCATCATTTTAAATATAATGTGCTCTTATCACATCAAAGCTGCGTGCACCAGTACTTGACAAGGGGGACCCACATGCAGAGAGATATTAGAGACCATGGAGACTTAGTTTGCTAACTCAATGGGTCAACCCATTTCTTGTCTTAGTCAATGCGACAAGATGATGATCCAGGCAACTTTGGTTCGGCAAACGAGGCAATTAAGCCCTAGTTTGTCAGAGAATCGGCTCTCATTTTCCAGGTCAGCTTCTAACTGGGTTGATTCGGCCTGATTTTAGCAAACCACAGCCAAACCAGGATACTTTCATGATTTTAGTAAAATGAAGTTGAAGGCCATGATGGAAGCCTAACGTAAAGATGGGAGAAGACATGAACAACGTGAATCAAAGGCCATTGTTTTCTATGATTTTATTGTTTGAATGGCTTGGAATTGGTTGGATGCTACAAGTAGGAAAGAGGTTAAGTTTTCTATGATTTTATTGTTATTTATTTATTTTAAACACACGCACACACCCCACACACTCACGCTAGTGGAATTTCACCACCTATGGATACTTGAATCAAAGGCCATTGTTTTCTATGATTTTATTGTTTGAATGGCTTGGATTTGGTTGGATGCTACAAGTAGGAAAGAGGTTAGGTTTTCTATGATTTTTTATTTATTTATTATTATTATTTATTTATTTTTTTTTTTTTTAACACACGCACACACACACCACACACTCACACTAATGGAATTTCACCACCTAGGTTTTCTATGATTTTATTGTTTGAATGGCTTGGATTTGGTTGGATGCTACAAGTAGGAAAGAGGTTAGATTTCTAATAAGAAAAAATGTTGCTGAAATGTTGTAGTTTTGGGGCATTTTGTACAAAAAATAAAAATAAAAATAAAATAATAATAATAATAATAATATTTACATACAAAAGAAAACAGCTTAATTGTTTTTCTATTTTGGAATATAATAATATTATAAAGTTATAGTTTTTTTTTTAAAATTTTTGATGAAGAGTTTCCACACGATGGAGATAAAATTAAATTAAATTGAATCTGATGAAGGGTTGGGATATCTAAGACAGCCTATTGTACTTTAGCACATGCGAATACCAAGTAAATAGCATTCAATTGCACAAGTGCAGATAGTGAATGCATGATCTAGGTTGTCCATTATGGCCTAACAATGCCTACCGTGTATCTGACATGGTCCGAAGATCTGTCTGGTCCACTCATCAGGTGAGCCACGCTTATTTGAAAAAAAAAAGACAGCCTTACCAAGAATTAAATCTCCACATGTGGTGGATATGCCGTATGCTACAAGATTGAGACCGTCTTTCGGGCCCCAACATCTATTGCGGGTGCCCAAAGATCACATTGTTTGGATGATCCCTATCCATCGGTCTGGATTCAGTGGGCCAATTTGTGTTTTTATTTTCACATGACCTAGATTTCTTTTTTCATCTGCCCAGTATGGTAGGGGCCCACAAAAATCAGTACCTATCACAATTGATGCAGTTTCTCATAGATCAATCAGAGGATTCTAACCGTCCAACTAGTTGTCTGAATTCACTGGCTGAAACTAGAAGGTTAAGATCCTCTAATTAGTTTAATTTTCAGTCTATGGACCATCCACGCTGGAGCCCAAGATTTGTATGGTCTGGAATGATACACGTGTTTGCCTTACCGTGAGTTGCCCCAAGGACAAGTGCTCACCTACAACTGGTTGTATGGTGTCTCAACCCAGAGCAGTTTGGAAGGGGGTACCAGTGGCTTTTCTGGGCCTGAATACTATAGGACCCTACAATCTGTTGTATGGTGCCTCTCCAACAGCCGAGCTCTTTGGGCCAACCTTGATGCATGCATCTCATCCACTCCATCCATCAGATGCGGCACATCATTTTAAGTTAGGAATTTAGAAATCAGGCCGATCCACAATTCAGGTGGGCCACACCACAAGGAAAAGTAGGGATGGGGAAGGCCACTATTGAAACCTTCGTAAGTTAAACTTGTTGTTTAAATATTGCATCCAAGCCATTCATCAGTCGAACCACACTGGCGAAGGGATATAGCGTGTGAAGGACCTTACAAAGCTAGAGTGTTGCATGGCCTATAGCAAAACATTGGCTTCCCATCAACTTCTAAAGGAAGATCTGGGCTTGGAATCTTGCTCAGCGAGCCTAGAGATATACACCACAACTACAGGCACTGCCAAGGCCCAGTTGATGAGGACCAGGCCCGAAAAACTGCTGGATAGGGCTTGCCGAGCCCGTTTATTAAACAGGCCTAAATTCTTACGTACTGGCCCGGCCCTTGTGTCTATTATTCATCCAAAATCTGGTTAGAACCTGGTAAAGTTCAAAATCCTGATGGGCCATCCAAGCCATTAATAGCCCCAGCTTCAGTGCACGAAATGAGCCCATTTAAGAAAACGGTCTGGCTCGGTTTGATTCACAGTACCTGATCAGGCCCGCAGCGGACCCAATCCGAAATGAATAATAATATAGAGTTTCGATACCTGGACCCCTTGAAAGGTCGAAACACATCCAATGATTTCTACATTACAATTCAATGGGCCGAGTCGGGTTGTGTTTGACCTCAATGAATTTTAAATCGGTTGGGCTAGGACCCACTGGCCCTTGGGCAATGGGGTCGGCCTGTTTTGGCCCAACCCCAAACCACAGACACTTTGCCATCCGTACCACTAGAGGACATGTCTGCCAATAGACTGAGCTGAGCCATTGGACTACACAGCTCAGATAGACAGTTGCTGAGCATGGGCCGGAGTTTTAGGCCCACAAGAAAGGCTCGAGGTGATTCTCAATTGAGCGTTGGCCTTATCTTCAGTCCCAAAAGTAAAGCTTGGGCTGGAGCTGAGCCTGATTTGTGATAATATAACATGGTTAAAAGACTCAGCGACGACTCAGACCGAGTCGGCTGGTCTTGACGCGAGTAGGGACTCGGACAAGTAGGGGGTGGATTGCCTCGACTTAGCCGAGTTAAGGGTGCCTTGTGGTGCCGAATCGAATCGGGTCTGGCTCAGTCTGAGTCAACTCGTACAAGTTGCATCGGACTCGGACAAGTGGTGTGACTCGTACATGTGAATTAAGGGTCGTGCAATTGAAAGATTGCTAAATTGAATTCAGGCTATAACCCTTCTTATTAGCTCATCTTAGGCCTAATATGTAAGTTGTCTTCTTGGCTGATACCATTATCTTCACCTAGTCTCCCTTTTGTCTCCCTTCACTACTTGGGGTTTATTAGCTTCCTCCAAGGTGGGGGCGCTATTTTACTCCCTATTTGGGGTGTGAGTAATTTTTTTCCATGGCTTAGGGTATGAGCAAATCTCTTTTTTGAATTTTCTTCTAACTTTATATATGTAGGTGTTTTCTTTCCTGAATCGGGATGTCGGCGCTTTTTTTCTGACTCACAATATGGATTTTATTTTTTTTTTGTCAAAATTTCATTTCCTTTCCTTCTCTCTTTTCTTAATTAAGGACCTTCCCTTGGATGTATTCTTTATATTTCTTCAGGCTTTTGCTTGGCGTAATAAAAGAGATTTCTTTCTTGCCTTTAAAAAAACAAGAAGTCCATTGACAACTCTAACAATTTGAGTAGGCCCAGCCCAAAAACCTAACTTGAATTGTTCAAAATCCATCCGGAGGTCCAGTCCATTGATAGCCATAATCCGCATCAATCATAGATGCTCAGTACCCCATTCAAAAACAAGGCCCTTTGGTGCACAAGGCAAAGCTGTTCTTGCACGTGTGTTCATAATCCAAACGTCCACCGGGGCCGTGTGCTTCTAAATTAGTGAAGAGCTACACGTTAGTAGGAAGTACTAAGGTCTGCTATGCCCATACTCTTGTAAACCCCACCAGTTGATAGTCTAACCATAGAGAATTACTACAGTGGTCCATGGATCATTGTGTCCACCACTCTCGTTTGAGTACAGGCAGCAGATGAAACCTAGTTCAAAAACTCAGAAACTCGATTCAATTCGTCATCCAGACGGATCGAAATCAACTTGAGGACTCGAACGAGTCTTTACTTGACTCAATCAGTCTATTCAATGATAATTAGCTGAACTTTTTAAAGCAATATATTAAGGTCTGTTTAATTCGTGAGCTGCACTGGTTATAGGCCTTATCTGCTTTGAGGTATCGGGTCCAAATCAACCTGTGTTCCACCAAACCATGCACGTATTGAGTTACCAAAAGTCGGGATGATATGTTGTCAAGGACACTTGTACCAAAGAGGAATCCTATAAGGTATTCTCTTTTTAGATGAAAGGACCATTTTATACCAGCTACTGGCCCACTCAGCTCAAAGGTGAACCCAAGGTATAAAAAATGATTATGTAACAGCGATAACCGTAGCGTACCATAACAATCCATTACAAGGCCAAAACGACAGCCGTTACAACCAATATCATAATAGTAATGGAAGTGGCTGTTATAACCATTGTTTTCATTATGGAATACCTTGGGGAAACCAATTTCATTATTTAAACTATATTATTTTGTCTAAAGATACTGATTTAGAGCGGATCGCGGACACAAACCTTAAAATAATTGTATCTCACAAATCACAATGAGTTTTTCGACGTAGCATATATGATTTTGGGGTAGGAAAAGCTACTTTAACCAACCAGCCCCGCTACACACCGAATTTGCGAGATTCCATCAGATTGACAATCGACGAAAGTTCATTTTATTTTCATTTTTACTATTTATAGTAAGTTTTAGTTTGGTCATAACTTTTGATACTTTATGTTTTAGGAGTCATGCCGAACATGAAAAGGGCTTAGAAAAATTAGGAGAATAATCTGGTTAGGCCAAATTAGACACTATTTTTGGCCAAAAACCATGAAGTCTAGTAGAAATCATGACTAGTCTATAAATAATAAGTTTACTATTTATAGTAAGTCACATTTTTCAAGAAATTTGAGTTGGAGTTTGATTACAAAACTTCTTCCTAGGTTTCACTATGTAAATGATTGTAAATTCGTTTTTATCATCAATCAATTTATTTTCGAATTTATTAGATGAAATGACTAGTTTGTACCAGCTACTGGCCCACTCAGCTCAAAGGTGAACCCGAGGTATTAAAAATGATTATGTAACGAAAATAACAGTAACGCACCATAATGGCCTATTACCGAGCCAAAACGACAGCCGTTACAACCAGTTTGGTAATAGTAATAAAAGTGGCTGTTATAACAACGGTTTCATTATGGAATGCCTTGCGTGAACCATTTTTGTTCTTTAAACTACATTATTTTGTCTAAGATACATGGCCCACGAATCAATCAAGCCCCTCCATTAAGTGGTCAGCCATTTGACAAGTGCAACATGTTGAAACGTGTGCCCTCATATTTCAATGGTCCACTGAATCACCTAAACATGCAAGTTGTTTTTATTTTTTATTAACCAAGAGAAAAAGCTCCACTGATCTCAGAGAAAGTATATTATAATGTCCTAATTGATTGGACAATCCAATCAATCGATTTGAACTGTCTATTAAGTCAAGTAAACGCGTAAGGGGGCGACGAATAAAAAATCACATTGGTCAGATGATAATATCCATTCTTGATTTGGTTTTATTTTTTATAGCCATCCTTTTTCTAATTACTTCATTTGGTCAGATGATCCTATCCTCAGCTGAATGATAGTTATGAATATGGATCTTGTTGGTAGGGATTTGATATGGAGAATATTGATGGAAGAAGCTTGCTGCAGTGTGGGGTGGAGATGGGATTTTGTAATGGTTGAAAATTTAAGTGGTGTGAGTTAGAGATGGAGATGGTTAGGATTCTTTTAAGGTATAAATTCGAATAGATGACTATTGGTTATCCTTAAGGATAAGATGGTTCTGTGAGGAAATGTATGGAAGTGACGGTAGTGGTTGGATTTTTCTGAAGGCTCTGGGTCGGAGATTTTGTAAGATAATGGATGGTTTCGAGTGATAGACCAGGATAGAACTCCTATTTTCCTTTGGATTATCTCTATCTCATCCTCTCACAGATTGAATGTTGGTCGGCATGCCGATGCATGATGTTGACCTCCCCTTTTAGTATGATAGGCACATTCTCTTCAAAAGTCGCCTGAATTTGGTTTAAGCAAACTTAGATTTCAGGCCATAAATCTATGTTCTCTTTCTTGAATTCTTGTTGCGATCTCGCAATCAATCAACAGTTGGCATTCTATATCTTCAAGGTACTTATGATAAACTTTCCATCAAAACTCGCTCTAATACTAGCCGACACAATTTTGGATTGATTGAATTGATGGAAATTAAAGAAATCAATCTCACGCAAGATAAGGAAGGAAAGGAAAGGAAAACAAGGCGTATAGGTGGTGTCTCACCGTATTGAGGTGTTAGCCCTTTGTAGTGTAAATGTGTTTGTGTTTACTTTTGGGAAACGGCTCTCCTTCCCCTCCTATTATGCTTTGTATGGTGAAGCCTAGTTTCGTTAGACTTTTGGCAATACTCTCTCCCTTGATGTTACCTATATGAGTACACATGGAGGAGAGAAAGATATTCATCTTTTAAGGATTCCTTAGTGAGTGATTCCTTATATATAGTGGGAGAGAATATGTTGTAAGATGTCTTTTATCTAACTACTGGATCCCATCAAGCAACTGTCAATCCCATCGACAGTCCACTCGATCCCATCTATAAATTATTATTATTATTATTATTATTATTTTCTTTTGCTCGCTGGATAGTTTTGGATCCAAATCAATCCGATCGAAGATGGCTTCGATCCCATTGATGGGTCATCGATGTCACTCGATCTGATCGAAGCTCCCATCGACTGACTTCGCAATTTTGAAGAATTATAGTTTTTATTTTCTAATTCGATTTTATCTCTATTTAAGAGTTTGTAATCAAGGATTAAGATATAAAGAACGTGTTTAGGGCTTTTGTGAGCAAAGAGAGAGCAAATCTAGAGTTTTGTATGTTTTTCGGGGTTAATTCTCAGATCGGTAAGTTCTTCTATATCTTGTAACATTGTTTATTATAGTGAATTCGCTGTCACTTTGTGCCATGGTTTTTTCTTTTCTTTTTTTCACAAGTGTTTTTCTATGTAAAAATCTTGTGTTATTTGTATGCTTGGTTTATTTAATCTTTTATTGTTTGATTCTAACTCGGGGTTGCTTCCGTGCGTCCCCCCAGCAAGTGGTATCAGAGAGAACATTAGGGTTTTAAGTTTTTCCAATATAAAAATATGTTGTCTAAGGGATCTTATATTAAGTATGAAACTGAGAAGTTCACTAGGAGGAATAACTTTGAATTATGGAAGGTTAAGATGAGAGGTCTCATAGTTCAACAAGGATTGTAACATGCTCTCCTTGGCAAGGCGAAACATCCTACATTTTTTACTGATGAAGAGTGCGATCAAGTAGATGAGAGGGATACAACCTCAATACAATTGTGTCTAACGAAAATTGTTATATATAATGTCTTGGATTAAAAGACCGCCACAATGGTATGGATGAATTTAGATAGTTAGTACATGAAGAAATTCTTGGGTAGCCGTCTGTATCTTAAGAATAAATTCTATAATCTTAAGATGTCAGAGGGGTGGCATTAATGAACACATGAGCACTTCATCGAATTGCTATATAAATTTGTGAATGTGAATGTTAAGATCGGAGAAGAAGATCAAGCCTTAATTCTTTTGAATTTGCTTCCACAATCTTTTGAGAATCTGGTGGACATGCTGATCCGTGGTAGGAATACTATTGATGTTGAAATTGTCATCTCAGCCCTTCATGAAAAATAATTGAGAAAAAAAGACAGTGGCGAAGGTACCCTTACAAATGTGTTGGTTATCACGGGAAGGAATACTGAAAGGGAGAATGACAATTCTCGATCGCGATCTTAATCAAAAGGAAAAAAGCAAGATGAAGTGCTAAAATTGTGGGATGACAGAGCATTAAAGAATGACTACGGGAACCCTAAGGCTTGAAAGGGGGGAAAATAAGAGAATGCGTCAAAGGATGGTGGTGATGTCTTGACCACATCCAAATCTGGTTACCTTAGCAACAACTAAATTTTAGATTCGCGGGCCTCATACCACATGACTTCTTACATGTATTAGTTCACCACGTACAACAAGTACAACAGTTTGGACATGTTTTTATGGGCAATGACATTACCTGTAAAGTTGTTGGAATCGGTTTAGTGTACATTAGAATGTTCAATAGGGTGGAGCATATTCTAACAGACGTTCGACATGTTCCAGATCTCAAGAAGAAGTTGGTATCTCTGGGGATCTTGAGGCACTCTGTTGTAAGTTCACTGGTTAGACAGGGTTCTTAAAGGTTTGAAAGGAGCACTTATTATGATGAAAGTACAACGGAGTAGTAATCTATACACGTTGATCAAAAATACTAAAATGGGTGGAGCCGCAACATCTATATTGGAGTCCTCATATGCATGATTATGGCATGCATGCCTAGGCCACATGAGCGACTACAATATGAAGGTACATTTTGATCGTTGCTTGATTCTTGTTTTTAAAAGTATTGAACTTAGTATAAGTGAGTATTGTATATATGGTCAACAATCAAAGCTATCTTTTAAGACTTGAAATGATGTTTATAAAGGTGTGCTTGAGTACGTGCATTCAAATGTATGGGGTCGTCGCCCGTTATTTCTACTAGGGGGTTATCGTATTTTGTTTCATCCATCGATGACTAGTCTAAGAAAGTGTGGGTTTATTTCCTCAAAAATAAAACTAATATTTTTGCTACATTTAAAGTGTGGAAGGCGATAGTTGAAAGGCAAACGTGGAAGAAACTTAGGGTATTAAGGGCTGATAATGAAGGTAAATTCACTTAAAATGAATTTAATCAATTTAGTAAAGATGAGGAATTGTGTGGCATAATATAGTGAGGCACACTCCTGAACAGAATGGAGTTGCAGAACAGATTAATTGGACTATCTTATAAAGAGCTTGAAACATGTGTAGTAATGTTGTATTAGACAATGAGTTATGGACAGAGGCCGTTAACATGACTTATTACCTGGTGAATCGGTCACCGTTTACGCTGATAGACTGTAAGATTCCTAAAGAAGTGTGAAGTGGTCATGAGGTAGACTTTTCGTAGTTGTGTGTATTTGTTTATGACACTTACTCTCATGTACCATTAGTTGAGAGCGATAAGGTAGACCAAATGGATAACAAGTGTATTTTTGTGTGCTATGGTGATGGTGTGAAAAGGTACAGATTATACAACTAGGTCACACAGAATATCATAATTAGCTAAGACATCAAGTTTGATAAAAAAATTTATTTTTTTGTAAGGACGAACGCAATGAACAGAAAAAATCAATAATAATAGACGTTAAAATTGAAAATTTTGAAACACAACATGAGCCCGAGCTGCAACTGCAGTACAAGAGCAAGTGGAGTAGCCACCTCTTAGAAGAAATCCGTCGAGAGATCGTAAATTTTCAGTTATATACAGGGATGACTCGAATGTTGCATTTCCCTCATTACAGATGAGGGGGATCCATTTACCTTTCAGGAAACATTAGATGGTTCTAATACTGAGAACTGGATAACGGCCACGCATGACGAGATGAATTTTCTGTATAAGAATAAGACATGGGAGTCGGTGGAGCTTTTAGTCGAGTGTAAAGAAATCGACTGTAAGTGCATTTAAAAGAAAAAAAATAGATAGATACAAGACAAGATTGGTTGCAGAAGGGTATGCACATAAGGAGGGTGTCGACTTTAGTGAGATTTTCATACATGTGTTCAAGCAGTTGTTTATTTATTTATATTGGCATTGATTATCCGATACACCCTGGAATTGTAATAGAGGGATATGAAGACTGATTTTCTACATGAGGAGTTGGAGGAGCAGATTTACATGAAGTCACCAGAAGAGAACGAAGTGAAGGGAAAAATAATAAAGTTTACATGTTAAGGAAGTCGTTGTATGGCCTGAAATAATTACTTAGGTAGTGGTACAAAAGGTTTGATACTTTCATGATAAGTCAGTTATTTACCGTAAGTGAATACGATCATTGTGTCTATTATAAGACATTGAATGATGGACAATTCATTGTATTGGTACTGTACGTAGATGACATGCTTATCGTTACTTATATCATGTCTAAGATTAATATGCTGAAGACTCAATTGTTAGAGACATTTGAAATAAAAAATCTAGGGGCAGCAAAGAAGATTCTCAGCATAGATATTTACAGAGACAGAGAGAGTACCAGGTTATGGTTGTTACATGTAGAATACCTTAAAAAAAGAATTGATTAAGTTCGGTATGGACAAGACGAAACCGGTTAGCACACCTCATGCTGCTAGCTGAAAGTGCCCTTGTTTGTCAATATACGTGAATGTTGAGTCTGTCAGTCAAGTGAGTCCCAAGATGAAGACATTAAGCTCAAGACTCATTAAGATGAAGGCATACGATCGTGTTTAAAAGGTAAACTAAGCCTTATCTACCCAAAACAAACCCTGACAGGTATATGCCCCAAAAGAACCTAACTTGCCCTTAGCTACTTTAAAAATCTTTTGGTAAGATTAGGTTGATAACACATTGAGTATTAGAGGAAGTATGAACTGAACAGGTAAAACAAAGGTCTTGACGATAGCATAAAAAACAAGCCCACATAGTCCAGCAACAAACTGAATAAATACTGGGAATTATCGATTGCATCGAATGCAGTTCGATGACATCAAAACTTAAGTTTTGATGGCATCGAACCCACTTCGATTGAATCAACCTTGGTCTTATTTCCTCCAGAATAAAAAAAAAAAAAAATACTCTAAGTGCTCCTTGACGTAATCGAAGTTCCGTCGATACCATTGAGAGTAAGTTATCGATGGCATCGAAGACTAATCGATGACATCGAAATGAGGACTAGTTTGTTCAACAAGTTTTTCAGGTAAAACCAATATGTTCGATCACATCAAAGACCGTTCGATTGCATCAAAATTCAATTTTCGATTATATCGAAGGACTGATCGATTGCATGGCATCGAAACACCCCTCATTGACATCAAATCGTACGTCGATGACATTGAAGGGTGATTGATGAGATCAGACAGAATCAGACCTACACCCAACTAAATATGTTGTGTAGGTGGTCAATGCTATTGGAGATGGTTCGATGACATCGAAATTTGAATTTCGATGGCATCGAGTACCCTTTGATGGCATCGACAATCTTGGATTTTTGCCCTTTTTTTACCATTGGGATTTCAACTTTATAAATACACATGGCTTGTCTCTTATAAAAGGAGTTAAAATTTAAGAGAGTTTGAGAGAGTTGTTGCAAGAGTTAATGCATACATCCTCATTCCCTCTTTCCCATTAGAGTTCATCATTCAATCCTTTGCACAAGCATTTACTCATAACTTTATTGCTTTGATTAAATCATGAACTCTAGCATTCATTGAGTTTTTAGTAGCACCCTTCATAGGGAAATCGTTGTGCTAAAACTCTTGAATGTTTAGCTCATGAGAATCTTCTCTATGTATTTAAATCATATCATTTAATAGAGAAGATCAGACAAAACCATAAACCTAACAACCTCGGAGTATTGATCGAAGCATCAGAAGCAGTTGCGGTTCAAGGGAGCTAAAGACTCTTCGTCAACAAGAAGATCATCTTCATGTTGTGCGAGAAAGGGACTCACTCACTTACTTGTAAGTATATAGAGTTCGTTAAGTCTGAAGCCCTTTCCTTGTGTAGGATTGTGATTCAGAATTTAAGTTAACAAACTCGCCAAGACCTTTCGTAGGCCTTCGACGGGAGAATACGTTGTTCTTGTGTAGGAAGTGTTGTCCTTGTGTAGGACGTATTACCTTGTGTAGGCATAGGTTGCCTTGTGTAGGCTCCTAATCGTGTCCTTGTGCAGGACTTGTCGCCTTGTGTAGGCATATAAGGTTACCTTGTGTAGGCTTCTTAATTAACCTTGTGTAGATTGTGAAGGTTCATGGTTAACCTGATTTAAAACCATTGGATAGTGAAATCCGGTACACTCTAGGAGAGATTACGTCAACCGGGAGTGGAGTAGGCAAGTAACCGAACAACTATATATGATAATGTTTGGGATTTTGTGCATTGATCTAATTATGCTTATGTTTATCAAATGATTATTATGATGCATGATTAAGTAAATGTCTAAGCATTGATATGAATCACATTCCACACACTCTCACATACACTATCTCCATAAACTAGTTGTTTTACATGTAAATCTTGAGTAGCCTATGTGTTTGGACCCTTTATTGGCTTGGAAGCCATAGAATTACTTTGCCTTACTTATCTTTCTTAAAGTTAGGCATTGTTTGGTATTATAAGAAAATAAAACCTTGAAAAGTCCTATTCACCCCCCTCTAAGACACTTGGACTAATTCCATACTTCTACTAAAGCGATTTTACGGCAATTTCACTCTCTTTAAGCTTTCTTCTGAATAATATCCAATTATATATGAAGAAAAGCAAGTGATATCTCTTGTACCATATTCGAGTATTGTTGGCAGTTAGATGTATACCAGGTCTCAGTGCACGTTTCGGGTCAGGTAATTGCAAAGCTGGAGTAGTGGAGTTTGGCGCATTTCTTTTGGGGATGGGCGGAAGGAAAGCGAAAATTGCATTGGATCACTTGGAAGAAAATCGATAGGCCCATTGGGGAAGGTGGGTTGGGAGTAGGAAAACTGAAAGATGTAATGGCAGCTCTCCAAATGAAGATGGCATGGGATGTAAAATTCGGCGAAAATGAAGGTCCCTGGGTAACTCTAATACGAGCTAAACACCACAGAGACCTTGTGTAGCGTTCTGGATTTTCATTATTTTGGATTTCCCAAAAAACCTTGAAAACCTTCGATATGACTAGCCTACTTTGTCACTTATTGACCCTTGACGCTCGAAGTGAGCCTATACGGGGGTGGTGTCAGTAAAGAACTACACAAATTTAATTAATCAACCCTAGAAAGCTAATGAATCCGCTCGAAGACTTAAGCACTGAGTATAACTTCGTGATTTGTTCACATAAGGCCCAAATCTAGCTGACCTGTCACTGACTAATCAAGTCGACCACAACTAAATTAAAGATCTACCCAAAGCCGAGACAACTAGCGGTCGGATCGTAATTAATAAACCAAAGTGACCCAATTATCCATTTAACCCATGAACCAACGGTTTAAAGTGATTATGACTGAATCGCCACTTTCACTAATTGCGAATAGGCCACACTATGAACATAGTTAATCCAGACCCTAATCATTGCACACAAGAAATCTTGATACCTAATTCATTCTAGAATTGCCCTAATTATCCAAACGAGCTCTAGACCACTCGTTAGCGGGTCATTAATTCTGAAATTATAGAATAATGTCCATCTCATTGGGCTTGACGTCCATTATGGGAGCCAAACTTGGATAGTGTCTAGGATCGCTCAACTTGAGCTGAAGGGCGGGTGCATGAGAAGTATAAATATCCTAGGAAAGAGCCTGAAACTTAAGTGATTTAAGTTGTACACTCTTTAGTAAAGTTGAGAATTTCAGACTGTCGGTTTAAGACCAAACTTCACACATAGAGTATGGATAATTTCCCGCACACATTCATATAACTGCGGCCCTGATCGAATATTATCGACTGTTAATCTGACATAGGCTTCCCACG
Source organism: Magnolia officinalis (assembly GCA_021015155.1). Lineage (NCBI taxonomy): Eukaryota > Viridiplantae > Streptophyta > Magnoliopsida > Magnoliales > Magnoliaceae > Magnolia > Magnolia officinalis. Next base: position 10,035,026 of record JAJHSJ010000016.1, on the reverse strand, counting down.
GCCAATCTGCGTATCCGATCGTGCCCAAACAGTGTCTCACCATAGATCCATTAGTTGGGAACCTACCATATGGTATATATGAGCCTGCAGGCCCTCCTGAGGGCCCCGTTAGTTAGCAATGACCACCCATAGGGTATAAGTATCAGATAGAGTGGCCCTATGGCCATTTGCACACCATCTGGAACATAAATAGCTCCCAAATCACCCCATTTCCTCCCAATCCAAAATTGAGAGCCTTAAGGTGAGAAAGAGAAGAGAAAGGAGAGAGAAAAGAGGAGAGATAGGAGGAGTGGATGCTAGAGGAGATTTCCCCTATTCCCTTTGGCCTACAAGCCTAGCTGCTACCACTTCCATTGTCGGAACTACTCCGACGACGATTAAAGGTAAGATTTCAAACATTCCTTGTAGATGTAAGTCTTCAAATGGGTTTTCCCCAACCCTAACGAACCCGTGTACTCATGTAGCTGGCCGGTGATCCTTCATTGGAAAGGTAATCCCAAGAACGACCCCAAGTCAGACGTACTAGCAATAGCTGTAGATCATAAGTGGTTAGGTTCGATTTATCAATGATACTTCTCCAGTTAATGATTTATGATTGCTAATGTAGTACGTACATGGTAACTTACATATATTTTAATTTATGTTCAATGGATTACAATTCGTAGTATAGCGATTGATCACACCCCAAGTATAGGGTTGTAAGGTAGTAATAATCTTGGTAAGACCGAGGTCGATTCCACAGGGACAGAACCTTGTACGTAATCTGAAACTAAGTATAACTAGAACTAGACTAAGATGAAATCTAAATCAAGTGAAATATGAGGGAATAATGGTGAAATATTACTATAAAACTTGTAAATTCAAAGATAAGAAATTAGGGATTCAGAGGATCCACTTGTAGATATCAGGAAGATCTTTATGCTTGATTCAAGAACTCAACTGGACTTAGAGTCCCATCTTCATCCAGTTGGAAGGTGGAACCATAAAAATCAAATATGAACTTCCTTTGATCTAGTTTTCAAGAGATGATAGGTATAAGGATTAGAATGGATTCTATCACCAAACCATGCCCATGAGACAAAGTAAATAACAAAATTAACCCAATTGATAACCAATCACAAAGATATATGAAGGTTAGGAAGGGTTCCATCATCCAACCATGCCTAGGAGACGATGGTGAATAACAGGGCTTCCTGACGTCATAATCATAATAAGGAAAAGGAAATACTCAAAGCCATCACAGATATATTGTAACTTAAGTCACAATAAACCATTAAAAACTGTAAATATTCATATTAATCAAACCAGAATCAAACATCAGTTCATAAACATGAATCCAAGCCGTAAAATCATTCCATCATGCTACAAGCTTCACCTCTTAGCCCTAACTAAGAGGTTTAGCCCAATATGATTGGACTAGCTCTCAAAAGAAATAATAAAAATAAACGGTAGAAATAAACAAATAAAAAAAATCTGAAATACTACTCTCTCTATCTCTCCTCGACGTCCCAGTTGGAAATTGAATGTCTTCCCTCTCTCTTTCATCTCTTTTTATAACAACAAGGAGTCAGTGGAGATACGCTGGCTGTGTAGCGAGGGGTGATGGAGAATGTGGAACAGCTTACGCAACAGCAGTCGGTGCGAAGCAACCAATGCAGTAACTTGCATTTTTCTTGCTTTTTTGGCCCATGGTCGTCTCACATGCAAGATCCGAGCCATTCAGGCTCCCTAAGCTTGGTCGGTGGTCCCATGGGATGGATTTGGACGGTTCGGATTGGTGGTCCAATCCCCTCTATGATCCTGCAACGGACAGAATGTCCGATTTTCTTAGACATTCGCAACAGGGCCTCCGAACGTAGTGCGTTGATAGTTGGTGGGGCCCATGATCGGGATTTTCAAAGGAATCCACTCCGTCCATTTGATGCAGCACGAAAAACCATTCAGATATGAACAATTTTGGATTGGGTTTGATGTGGCCCATGGACTCTTTCTTGGTGTCGTATACTTGACGTTTGAACGGCTGGGAACCCATCCTCGTTATCTTTTGAAATTATGTCACCTAGGTCTTAGTTGTTGGCTCACTCCACTTCGAATGGACGGACCAGATCAGACGTTTGGACCGAGATGATAGCCCACAAGGATCGCACGCAGGTCTCTGTTTCCATTTGCGCAGTGGGAAGAAGGATTTCCAAATCCTTTTAAATTTCATCTGTCAACAGTCTGCTGACCGGTTTGGTTGGTTCAATGCATAACACATTCACATGTGCTGCGTGCACACACGACCTAAGGTGGGGTCCTCTGTAATGTTCATAAGGCATCCACTCCATCCATTCGCTTTGCCACCTACTTTGAAGGGTTGACACCAAATTTGAAGTATATCGAGATATTAGGCGGGCCCTAAATTAGAGTTTTATGGGCTGATCTGTCCTTTAGGCCACTTTCACAAGGATCCAATGACTGATTTTCGACGTGTATGGTTAATTTATGGTCCTTAGGCCAAATATGAAGTTTTGTGTTGAGCAGATGGTGGGAACCCTGTGATCTTGCATTCTGGGTGACTTTCAGGCCCATTTAACGTGAGCGACTTGATTTCCTTTGATTTTCGGCATGTAATCTCCTCGATCTTGGTCCCATGGGGTCCATTCCTTGCCTTGGTGACTTCAGAGCGTTAAGTCCATGATTTTAGTACCCTTTTCCAGTCCAGGTTCCTAAATACACCTTGCATCACAAACACGATTAAAGCAGGGAGTTAAACGGTATCATGCTCGTAAAATTAGGCAACTAGGGTCTAGTATGCAATATTTGACCCTCAACAAAATTCCCAACTAGCATTTTGCTAGTCCCGAGCAAAGTATGAGAAAAATAAGTTGAGAATTACAGGACAATTTTTATAAACTCGAGTGATGTTTGAAAAACAATCCAGATACTAAAATTCTAAGATTCATGAATGTTGGGAATTACTTTCTCCTGGACTCAAGCGCAAGGTAAACTTCATTATCAAGTTCAAAGTATTAATCCATCAATTAGAAAAAAAATTCTAAACATTGAGTTCCATGGGTGTATAATGTAATCTCGACTTATCATCATTAAGAGATCCAATTGTCAATTTCATGGTATCATTAATAACCAACAAAAGCATTCATAACAACCAAAACCTAACCCAAAACTTGCTTCACAGATCATTCTTTCATTCTTCCAGTTTTTAATTTTTTCATTAAAAGTAACGCCAAAGAGGGGAATCAAATCTTCATCTATAAGGAGCAAACCTATAGTAAAACCAGTCACCCATCCCTTTCCGAATGTCAACCTTGGGGAATCAAACCTTCACCTATAGGGAGCAAACCTACGGTGAAGACCATTCGCCCAACCCTTTCAATTTTCTTTGGTTGGTTCCTTTCATGCTTAGGGATTACTAGGATATTTCTTCAATATCAAACTGAAACTTCAATGTGTAAGCGAGATGTGACATGTGAAATCATGACTCAATCAATGTTTAAAGCTTCTAATCATGAATTAATAATTCGAACTTAACTGTGAAATCTGATAGATAACTGAATCCAAGAGTCATAAATTACCAACCTTACGTATCTTATAATTCTAAATCAATGATGGTCGTCAAATCACTTCAAATTCACAAGAATTTCCAGAAATTTTTTTAAAAATTTCACAATTTTTGCTCAAGGACGAGAAAACACTGATTAGGTGACTTAATCACCCACTCCCAACCTGAAATCTACATTGTCCTTAATGTAAAAGAAGTAAACATGCAATGCACACAGGACAACGAAAGTAAAAGAGGAGTGATGGAAAGATAGTACCTGGACGAAAGAATTAAGAGGCTTTTCCATAAAGATCTCAGCATGAAAGCAAGTTAGTACAAGAGAAAAAAAAAAAGCAAATTAACCTAATGGCATAAAATCGACTAACATAGAACAGTATAAAGCAAATTACCCTAGTCCTATGAAAGTAGTAAGTTCTAATCCTCAACTGTGAAAGAACGAAAAATCTACTCAATCATGCATCCAAGTTCTTCCGTCGGTCAGTATCTTGGTAAATTTCTTAGAAAGTTTTTCAACAAGATCATCCAAAAGCTTGTTTTGCAGTAGGCTTGGATGCCCTGGAGCATGAATGTCCAGAGAAATTGAGGAACCTCAGTATAAAGTTTTCTTTTAATCGTTTGAATTGTCCAAAGTATATACGATTCACCTGTGGTAGAAAAAATTTCGAAGTTAGTACACCATGATGAATCAGAGACTACAAGTAAATGAAATTCAGAAAAAATTGTAGTAGGTGGTGTAGTCTCGACACACGCCAAAGTTTCACTCTTTAGTTCCATTTTCAGCTCCTCCTTTAATAGTAAACATTCAGGATCTGGGGGAGGAGGTACTTCAGAATAAGGGTTCTCTCGGTCCGTGACAGCTACTGAGGTATTGTCTTGCAAGGCATCCACTATTTCTGGTATCATGGGATTGTTTGAATCTGTAAAGTGTGTCAAGCAATCATCCAAAGAGTCGAAACATTCAGTTGAAAGGAGTTCATTCATCCTATCGAGATCTGTGATGATATGTCCAATAACTCTTTTATCTTCTTCGAGAGTAGAAATGAGCATACTCTCTTATTGGTTCTCAAGGTGGGATGAAATCACCACTGGGTATGTCTCTTCTTGACATAAATAGGCATATTCCAAATCAGAGGGTAAAGGTTTTGGGTAAAGCTTCAGTGCTTTAAGGTTAGACGGTAGAGACACTGCATCGGCTTGGGGCAACTCTTCAAATTGTGGCATCCACCAGTTAACTTTAAATATCAGCGCAATATCAAGCATGACACCCATCTCCCTAATCATGTCATCATTAAAATTATGGGAGTGGGCCAGACACATCTCTAGAGGGTTAGAGGATAAGGTCAGAGGTGTCCTATCTTCCACGAAAGAGTCAATCATGTTAATGTCATGGAAATCGTCATCATCCTCTAACTGTCTGCCTATATTGAAAAATATGTTTAACTCCAATATCATATTCCTAAAAGACATAGTCATGACACCATTTCTGCAATTGATAATTGCATTTGAAGTGGCAAGGAATGGGCAACCAAGAATGATGGGAATCTGAGTGCTCATGTTATTGATGGGTTCGGTATCTAAGATGATAAAATCTACAGGGTAGTAAAATCTGTCGACCTGGACCAATACATCCTCAATTATCCCTCTTGGTAAACAAATAGAGCAATCAACAAGTTGTAGTGTGGTTAAGGTAGGTTTTAATTTACTAAAACCTAACTGTTTGTATACCGAGTAGGGAATCAAATTGACGCTCGCTCCTAAGTCAAGAAGTGCGTGATCAATTCAATAGTCCCCGATTACACATGATATGGTTGGGCTACCGAGATCTTTGAATTTCTGTGGCACATCTTACTTTAGGATGTCACTCACTTTCTCAGTCAAGAAGATTTTCTTTTGAATATTACGCCATCTTTTGGTCATGCACAAGTCCTTCAGAAAATTGGCATATGAAGGTATTTGTTTTACGGTATCAGAATGTCGACCTTCACTTGTTTCAACACCTTTAGAATATCCTGAGAGTTAGAGAGAGGTTTTGGTGCAATCAACCGTTGGGGGAATGGAATAATCTGTTTCCCTTGAGGTTTCGGTTCTAATTCATGTGGAGCAATACTAGGTCTATCATCGTTGTCCTCTTCTGGAACCTTAGGCTTTTCAGCCCTAATTGGAATGGTTTTGTTAATGATCTTCCCACTCCTAAGAGTGGTGATGGATTTAGCTTGTTCCATCTGATTTGAAGAGCTTAGGGTTGCTTATTTTATATTGTGGTTTGTGATTAGGGAGAGGTTGAGCAGGAAGCATCCCCTTTCCCACAATTGCTAATTGTGACTCCATCCTTTGGACATACGACACAAGCGTTCCAATTGCTGATCTGATTTCCTAGATTGCTTGTGTCGTATTCTGATTAAGTAGCTCTTAGTCTTGAATGTGTTTTAGAATCGGATCCTCTTGAGGTTTCACTTGATTTGGGATTTGATTAAAGAAACCTTGAGGAGTAGTAGTTTGTTCATTCCTCCAACTGAAGTTTGTATGATTTCTTCAGCTAGGATTGTATGTGTTAGAGGTGGGTCCATTGAAAGGCCTTTGGTAATTATTTACAGCATTGGATTGCTTAGTTAGTACCTCTTGAAAGGTAGATATGGTTGGACAATTTTCAGTTGTGTGACTGTTACAACCACAAATACCTCAAACAACTTCCTTACCCTTGTCCTTCCTTGATTCCATGGCCTCGAATTTCTTTATGAGATTAGCCACTTTATAATTGAGATCATCATCCTCTTTTACAAGGTATACTTTGCCCATTTCCTTTGATTGAGTGGGCCTAGAAGTGGTATTTGATTTTGGGTATGTGTCCCATGCTTGTGTGCTTTCAGCAAGTCTATCCAAGTAATCCCACACAACATCGACATTTTTATTCATAAATTCTCCATTGCAAATTGTCTCGACCAATTGGTGCATGGAAGATGTCAGTCCATCATAGAAAAAGTGTGTAATGCGCCACATTTCAAATCCATGTTGTGGGCATGAGCTGACAAGATCGTTGAACTACTCCCAATATTGGAAGAATGTTTCATCCTCCTTTTGGGCGAAGTTCATGATTGACTTTCTAAGGGTGTTTGTTTTGTGATATGAAAAAAAAATCTTTATGAACTCCCATGTCATGCCATTCCATGTGCCAATAGATCGGGGACGTAGTGAATGTAACCACGTCTTAGCTTTCTCTCTCAAAGAAAAGGGAAAGAGTTTCAGCCTGACCGTGTCCTCAGACACGTTAAGAAAGAATAAAGTGGCTATGATTTCAACAAACTCTTTCAAGTGTAGATACTGATTTTCAGATTCAAGCCCATAAAACTTTAGAAGGAGTTGGATCAACCTTGGCTTGATATTCATCTGTCCCGTATTTTCAGAAAAAACCATGCATGAAGACATACTCACCCCCGCCTATTGTAAATAATCTCGTAAAGTACGAGGCGGGGGTGATTGATGCACCTCATTCTCATCCTAGATGTCCTCCACCCTAGGTTGGGATAGAAAAGGTTGATTTGCGGCCATAACCTCAGTTAATTCTGAGGATCTCAAGTGGTATCTAATCTTGCGATGGATAGATAACCCTTAACCAATCCTCCTTGAGACGTAGAGTGTTGTCACGAACCCACTTGGGCATGAAACACTCGCACCCTTCAATTCAAATTCTAAACCTATACCTAAAAGAAAGGAAGAAATACAAATCTAGAAAATAAGAGAAAAGAGTTGGAAAGAAGTTACCAAATTAGAAGTCTTAAATTAAGAACTTGCAAAACAAAACAAACCAAGTTAGTTTCTACAGATAGAAAGTCTAGAAATAGCAGGAGATCCTAAAATAAAAAGTAAACTAGTTTCTAAAAAAGGAGAATTTTCTAAAAGGGAAGATAGAAAGTTTCTAAAAACAAATTAGGAAAATTCTAAACCTAGAAAGAAAGTTCGTTTCTAAATTAGAAAAAATCCTAGAATTAGAAAGTTTCTAATGATAAAACCTAATCTAAAATAGAAAATAGAAAGACTAGAAAATTAGAAAGATATTACCAATTAAGAATGTGTATGTCAAGGTCCTACAAAACAGGAAAACCGGTTAGTTTCTAGAAATCAGAAAAATCTAAACCTAAAGATAGAAAATCATAATCTTATCCTACTTCTAAAACTAGTCAATTTCAGAAAAATGTAACCGACACTCCCCGACAATGGCGCCAAAAACTTGTTCACACCCCAAGTATAGGGTTATGATGTAGTAATAATCTCGGTAAGACCGAGGTCGAATCCACAGGGACTGAACCTTGTATGTAATCTGAAACTAAGTAGAACTAGAACTAGACTAGGATGAAATCTAAATCAAGTGAAATATGAGGGAATAATGGTGAAATATTAATCTAAAACTTATAAATTCAAAGATAAAAAACTAAGGATTCAGAGGATCCACTAGTAGATATCAGGGAGCTCTTTATGCTTGATTCAAGAACTCAACTAGACTCAGAGTCCCATCTTCATCCGGTTGGAAGGTGTAACCATGAAAATGAAATTTAAACTTCCTTCGATCTATTTTTCAAGAGATGAGAGGTATAAGAATTAGAATGGATTCTATCACCAAACCATGCCCATGAGACAAAGTAAACAACAGAATTAACCCAATTGATAACCAATCACAAAGATATATGAAGGTTAGGAAGGGTTCCATCATCCAACCATGCCCAGGAGATGATGGTGAACAACAGGGCTTCCTGACGTCATAATTATAATAAGGAAAGGAAATACTCAAAGCCATCCCAGATCTATTGTAATTTAAGTCACAATAAACCATTAAAAACTGTAAATATTCATATTAATCAAACTAGAATCAAACATCAGTTCATAAACATGAATCCAAGCCGTAAAATCATTCCATCATGCTACAAGCTTCACCTCTTAGCCCTAGCTAAGAGGTTTATCCCAACATCATTGGACTAGCTCTCAAAAGAAATAATAAAAATAAATGGTAGAAATAAACAAATAAAAAAAAATCTGAAATACTACTCTCTCTCTCCTCCACGTCCCAGTTGGAAATTGAATGTCTTCCCTCTCTCTTTCATCTCTTTTTATAACAACAGGGAGTCGGTGGAGATACGCTGGCTGTGTAGCGAGGGGCGATGGAGAATGTGGAACAGCTTACGCAGCAGTAGTCGGTGCAAAGCAACCCATGCAGCAACTTGCATTTTTCCTGCTTTTTCGGCCCATGGTCGTCTCACATGCAAGATCTGAGCCATTCAGGCTCCTTAAACTTGGTCGGTGGTCCCATGGGATGGATTTGGACGGTCCGAATTGGCGATCCAATCCCCTCTATGATCGTCCAATAGACAGAATGTTCAGTTTTCATGGACATTCGCAACAGGGCCTGCAAACGTCATGTGCTGATGGTTGGTGGGGCCCACGATCGGGATTTCCAGAGGAATCCACTCCGTCCATTGGATGCAACACAAAAAACCATTCAGATATGAACAGTTTTGGATTGGGTTAGGTGTGGCCCATGGACTCTTTCTTTGTGTCGTCTACTTGATGTTTGAACAGCTAGGAACCCATCCTAGTTATCTTTCGAAATTCTGTCACCTAGGTTTTAGTTGTTGGTTCACTCCACTTCGAATGGATGGACCAGATCGGATGTTTGGACCGAGATGATGGCCCACAAGAATCGTACGCAGGTCTCTATTTCCGTTTGCACAGTGGGAAGAAGGATTTCCAAATCCTTTTAAATTTCATCGGTCAACAGTCTGTTGACCGGTTTGGTTGGTTCAATGCATAACACATTCACGTGTGCTGCATGCGCACACGACTTAAGGTGGGGTCCTCTATAATGTTCATAAGGCATCCACTCCATCCATTCGCTTTGCCACCTACTTTGAAGGGTTGACACCAAATTTGAAGTATATCGAGATATCAGGCGGGCCCTAAATCAGAGTTTTATGGGATGATCTGTCCTTTAGGCCACTTCCACAAGGATCCAATGGCTGATTTTCGACGTGTACGGTTAATTTATGGTCCTTAGGCCAGATATGAAGTTTTGCGTTGAGCAGATGGTGGGAACCCTATGATCTTGCATTCCAGCTGACTTTCAGGCCCATTTAACGTGTGCGACTTGATTTCCTTTGACTTTCAGCGTGTAATCTCCTCGATCTTGGTCCCGTGGGGTCCATTCCTTGCCTTAGTGACTTCATAGCGTTAAGTCCATGATTTTAGTACCCTTTTCCAGTCCAGGTTCCTAAATACACCTTGCATCACAAACACGATTAAAGCAGGGCAATAAACGGTATCATGCTCGTAAAATTAGCGCATTGAGCACCAACTTCTTGACTTAGGAGCGAGCATAAATCTGATTCCCTACTCAGTGTACAAACACTTAGGTATGGGTGAATTAAAACCCACCTTAACCACATCACAACTTGCTGATCGCTCTGTTCGTGTACGGAGAGGGATAATTAAGGATGTGTTGGTCCAGGTTGATAGATTTTACTACCTAGTAGATTTTATCGTCTTGGATACTGAACCCATCAGTAACATGAGCACTCAGATTCCCATCATTCTTGGTCGCCCATTCTTTGCTACTTCAAATGTAATAATCAATTGCAGGAATGGAGTCATGAGTATGTCTTTTAGGAATATGACATTAGAGTTAAATATCTTTTTTAATACAGGCAGACGATTAGAGGATGATGACGATTTCCACGACATTAACATGATTGACTCTTTCGTGGAAGATAGAATGCCTCTGAGTTTATCCTCTGATCCTCTAGAGACGTGCCTGGCCCACTCCCATGATTTTGATGATGACATGATTAGGGAGATGGGTGTCATGCTTGATACTCGTCGGTACTTGAAGTTAACCGATGGAGGCCACAATTTGAAGAGTTGCCCTAAACTGGTGAAGTGCCTTTACCATCTAAACTCAAGGCATCGAAGCTTGACCTAAAACTTTTGCCCTCTGATTTGAAATATATATATTTAAGTCAAGATGAGACATACCCATTAGTGATTTCATCCCGCCTTGAGCAAGAACAGGAGAGTATGCTCATATCTACTCTCATTGAGCATAAAGGAGCCCTTGGATGGATGATTGCGGACCTCAAGGGAATTGACCCTTCGATTTATACTCACCGCATTTATCTTGAGGATAATGCGAAGACCTCTCGGCAATCACAACATATACTAAATCTAAACATGAAGGAAGTGGTTAAGGCCGAGATTCTTAAACTATTGGATGTGGGTATCATATACCCTATATCCAATAGTCAATGAGTGAGTCCAACTCAGGTGATTCCTAAGAAGTCCAGAATCACCATTGTAGCCAATGCCAACAATGAACTCGTGCCAACTAGAGTTACTACTGGTTGGAGAATGTGCATTGACTACAGGAAGTTGAATACCGTCATGAGAAAGGACCACTTTCCTTTGCCCTTCATTGATCAAATTATGAAAAGGCTAGCTGGTCACTCATACTATTGTTTCCTTGACGGGTATTCGGGGTACAACCAGATAGATATAGCCCCTGAAGATCAGGAAAATATCACATTTACATGTCCTTACGGCACCTTTGCTTACCGAAGAATGCCATTTAAACTATGTAATACCCCTGCCACTTTTCAGTGATGCATGATGAGTATTTTTTCTAATATGGTAGGGCAATATCTAGAGCTCTTCATGGATGACTTATCTGTCTTCGGTCCATCTTTAGCGATTGCTTAAAGAATCATAAATATGTGCGGAAAAGATGTGAAGAAAAGAATTTGGTACTCAATTGGGAGAATTGTCATTTCATGTTTCGTAAGGAAATGTCCTTGGACATATCATCTCGTCCAAAGGAATCGAGGTAGATAAGGCAAAAATTGATCTTATCTCTAACCTACCTCCACCCAAGAACATACGAGACATGCAATCCTTTTTAGGACATGTCAGGTTTTATAGAAGATTCGTAAAGGACTTTAGTCTTCTCTCTTGTCCTTTATGTAATCTATTTCAAAAGGATGCACCAAACGAGTGGACTGAGCAATGCCAGGAAGCTTTTACGAAGCTTAAGGGCATGTTGACCACTGCACTATCATGCAGTCACCCGACTGAAGCCTTCCTTTTAAACTTATGTGCGACGCGTCTGATTATGCTCTTGGGGCGGTTTTAGGCCAGAGAAAAGAAAAGAAGCCCTACTTTATCCATTATGCAGGTAGAGCTCTAAATCCTGCCCAAGTGAACTACTCAACTATGGAAAAGGAACTCTTGGCCGTAGTGTTCTCTTTGGTCAAATTTAGGTCCTACTTTATCGGATCCAAGATCATCGTTTGCACAGATCATGCAACACTCAAGTATCTTCTTTCTAAGAATGATGCTAAGCCCCGCCTGATAAGATGGATCCTCCTACTCCAAGAATTTGATTTAGAAATAAAGGATAAAAGGGGAGTAGAGAACGTAGTGGTTGACCATCTTTCCCACCTTAATTCCTCTGAATCCCTTGAGACGACACATATTAATGACATGTTCTCTGATGAACAATTGTTCAAAGTCTCCCATTCACCTTGGTTTGCTGATATTGCCAATCATCTTGCCACAGGTTTCACACCGACACAATGGACTGCACAAGATAAGAAGAAAATTTTCACTGAGGTGTGCAAATTCTTCTGAGACGATCCGTATTTATTTAAATATTACCCAGACCAAATCTTAAGGAGATGTGTGCCAGACAATGAGCATCAAAGTGTCATCTCCTTTTGTCACTCTTAGGCATGTGGTGGTCACTTTTCTATTGAAAATACCATGGCCAAGATTCTGCAATGTGGCTTTTACTGGCCCACTAAGTTTAAGGACACTCATGAGTTTTATAAGGCTTGTGAGCGTTGTCAGAAATTGGGAGCATTGTCCCGTCGAAATATGATGCCCTTGAACCCCATTCTTATCATAGAAGCATTTGATTGCTGGGGCATCGATTTCATGGGACCATTCCCCCAATCCTTTGGAAATCTATACATTTTGCTCGCCGTAGACTATGTCACTAAATGGGTCGAAGCAATTTCGTGCCAGAACAATGACTATCGAACGGTTATTAAATTCTTAAAAGAAAACATCTTTTCTTGGTTCGGAACGCCTCGAGCCATCATTAGTGATGGAGGTTCACATTTTTGTAATAGGCCATTCAAAAAATTAACGAAAAAATATGGTATCTCTCATAAGGTGAGCACTCCATACCACCCACAAACAAGTGGGCAAGTCGAGATTTCCAATAGGAAAATTAAACACATTTTGGAAAAGACGGTTAACCCTGATCGTAAGGATTGGTCAATTCGAATGACCGATGTCTTATATGCTTATCATACTGTATTTTAAACCCATATTGGAATGTCTCCCTTTAGACTTGTCTATGGGAAGGTCTACCACTTGCCTGTGGAGTTGGAACATAGAGCCTACTAGGCGATCAAAAATCTGAACTTCAATCTGGACAACGCTGGCTCGCTACGCAAACTTCAGTTGAATGAACTCAAAGAAATCTAGAATGATGCGTACGAGAACTCGAGAATTTACAAGGACGGGATGAAGGTGTTTCATGACCAACACATTCTTCAAAAATCATTCATGACAGGTCAAAAAGTCCTATTGTATATTTCTCGGTTACATCTCTTTCCGGGTAAGCTTCGATCTCATTGGACCGGCCCTTTCACTGTTATCAATGTTTATCCTCATGGGGCTATCGAGATTCGGAATCCAGACAATGAAAATGAATTTAAAGTAAATGGACATCGATTAAAGCCATTTGTCGAGAAATTTGATTCAAAGGACATGTCCATACCTCTGACGAATCTTGTGTACCAGGATTGATCTCCTAGTCTGACGGAGGTACACGTAGGTTTACTGCTTTCATAGGACTATGGTAGTTTGTTTTTTGTCATTCTTGAATAGTCGGCTTTATGCTGTTAGGATAGTTTGCTTTCCATTTATTCTAGAATAGTTTGGATTTTTATTGTTTAACTCTTGTGTCGAGCCACGTTCACGCTGAGATCTCTTTGGAAAAAGTCATTCAATTTCCTCGTCAGGTACTATCTTTCCATCACTTCTCTTTTAGTTTCGTTGTCTCATGTGCATTGCATACGTATATCTTTTACATTGAGGACAATGTAGATTTTAGGTTGGGGATGAGAGATTAGGTTACCTAATAAGTGTTTTCTTGGTCTTGAGCAAAAATTGTGAAAATTTTTAATTTTTTTTTTTTATAAAATTCTTATGAATTCGAAATGATTTTGACGGTCATCTTTGATTTAGAAGTATAAGATACGTAATGTTGGTAATTTATGACTCTTGGATTCAGTTACCTGATAGATTTTACAGTTAAGTTCAAATTATTAATCCATGATTAGAAGTTTTAAACATTGATTGAGTCATGATTTCACATGTCACATCTAGCTTGCACATCAAGGTTCAGTTCGATATTGAATTATTAACTTGGTAATCACTAAGCATGGAAGGAACCAACCTGAGAATTTGTCCATCATGTTCATTTTTTTTAAAAAAAAAGGAATACCCAGCTAAAAAATAGTTGTCATAAAAAACGGCTACCTATTAAAATCTTTAAAAAGGTTGACACAGTGTGAACCCATTGATAGAAAAATCAAAAGCTGGAAGAATAAAAAGGTTGAACTGTAAGGTAAGTTTCGGTTTAGGTTGGGTTATCCAGGAATGCTCTGTTTGATTATTAACGTTATCATGAAAATTGACGATTGGACTCTCAATGATGATAAGCCGAGATTGCACTATACACCCATGAAACTTAATGTTTCAAATTGTTCTAATTGATGGATTAATACTTTGAACTTGACTATGAAGTTTACCATGCGCTTGAGTCTAGGAGAAAGTATTGCCCAACATTCATGAATCTTAGAATCCTATTGATTGGGTTGTTTTTCAAAAATCACTCAAGTTCATAGAAATTATCCTGTAATTCTTGAAATATTTTTCGCATACTTTGCTCGGGACTAGCAAAATGCTAGTTGGGGATTGTGTTGAGGGTCTAATTGGCTGAGTTTCGCATACTTTGTCATCTAATTTGAGGGGTTGAGACCAAAATTGAAGCATATCCAGTTATTGCATGATTTTATGAACATGATACTATTTAACATCCTATTTTAATCATGTTTATGTCGCAAGGTGAATTTAGGAGCTTCGACTGAAAAATGGTACTAAAGGCATGAATTTAACGCTAAAAGAATCACCAAAGCAAGGGACGGATTCTAGGGGACCAAGATCGAAGAATTTATACGCCAAATATCTGAGAAGATCAAGTGATTGAAGTAAAAAAGGGCTTGAAAGTTATCTTGAATGCAAGATCACAGGGTTCCCAGAATCCCTTTGGCTTGAAACTTTATATCTGGCCTGAGGACCCTAAATTAACCATACACGTCTAAATTAAGCCATTGGATCCTTGTGGAAGTGCCCCAACGGATAGATCAATCCATAATTCACTTATTTGAGGCCCACCTGGTATCTGGATATGCTTCAATTTTGGTCTCAACCCCTCAAATTAGATGACAAAACGGATGGACGGAGCGGATTTCTCATAAACATCATGATGGACCCCACATGGGACGTGTGTGTACATAACACATGTGCACGCGAGCCGAACCTGACCCCAACCTTGGTCGAAGTCGAGTTGACCCGACTCTTCTTACCAACCGATGGACCTGCGTCCACTAGCATGCATCAGTGGGCCATCCCCATCATATTAATGGATGATCTGGACCGTCCATTCGATCCAGGACGTGGGACCAACTGCATCCATGTTGATTTCTTAGTCCCACGCACATGTACACACGTAGATCATCATAAAATGTACGATGAATGGCGGGAAGATTTGATACAGTGGACCGCACCAAACTTAACCAAAACCACCCCTTTCCGACCGAAATCACGCTAGGAATCCAATGGATGGAGTGGATTTCTCCGAAAACATCACTGTGGGGCCCACCGAACACGTCAGCGTAAGAACCTTTGCATGGCCTGGGTCCGGGAAAATCGGATCTTCAAGGCTGTTCGACGATCTTAACTGGGATCGGACCAATGATCCTAGCCTTTCAAATCACTCCCAAGGTAGGGCAGACCAGGGCTAAGAAGCCTGAATGGCTCAGATCCCGTAATTGGAACATCCACCGTCCCAAAAACCTGGCCCAATGTAAGGTTTCTTGCCGCTTTCATTACGCATGCTGCAGTGCTGCGTAAAGAAAGTTTCTAAAGGAGTTTTCTCCACCGACTCCTTCACTGACTGCACGTGGTTATAAAAGGGAGAGAGAAAGAGAGTGGAAAAGCATCTTGGACATGAAGAGAAGAGCGTGGAAAGAGGAGAGAAATGGTGTGGATGGTGACGACTTCATCAACTTCCCTCCTTTCTTTCCTTCCTGCTTTGTTTATAGCTTTCCTTTAAGAGATTCTAGTTCATCATGTCTATGATGAGCTAAAGCTCTTAGATAAGGCTAAGAGATGAAGCTTGTAGCGTGATGGGAAGTTTTCTATGCCTTTAATTCATGTTTAAGTTGAACTATCTTTGGTTTTGGTTTGATTATGAGGAATATTCGTAGTTTTTTATGGTTTATTGTGACTTAAATTATATTGGATCTGCGATAGCTTTAGGAATGTTCTTTGCATTACAGGGATTGTGAATGTGGGTACCCTGTTGTTCACCATCGTCTCATGGACATAGTTGGATGATGGAACCCTTCCTAACGTTCATAACTCCCTTAGATTGGTTGTGGATCAATTCAATTCTGTTGTTTGCTTTGTCTCATGGGCATGGTTTTGTGATGGGATCAAGTCTAATTCACATCCTTCTTATCTCTTGAAAACTAGATCAAAGGAAGTTCATATTTGGATTTTAATGAAATATCTTCCAATTGGATGAAGATGGGACTCTAATTTCAATTGTGTTTTTGAATCAAGCATAGATCTCCCTAATCTCTACAAGTGGATCCTTGGCATCATAGTTTCCCACCTTTGAATTTTACACATTTTAGTTAATTAGTTCACCATTATTCTCTTAAATTTACCTGATTTAGATTACATCTTCTCCTGGTTCTAGTTTGAGTTACTTTCAGATTACAAACAAGGTTCAATCCTTGTGGATTCGACCTCGGTCTTACCGATATTATTACTACAACGCAACCCTATACTTGGGGTGGTGAACAAGTTTTTGGCGTAGTTGTCGGGGATTGACGGTTACATTTTTCTAAGATTAACTAGTTTTAGAATTAGGTTAAGATTAGGGTTTTTCTAGTTTTTAATTCTAGGTTTAGGTTTTTCTATTTGATTTTAAAAAACTAACCTA
This sequence comes from Magnolia officinalis, assembly GCA_021015155.1. Taxonomy (NCBI): domain Eukaryota; kingdom Viridiplantae; phylum Streptophyta; class Magnoliopsida; order Magnoliales; family Magnoliaceae; genus Magnolia; species Magnolia officinalis. Next base: position 10,018,122 of record JAJHSJ010000016.1, on the reverse strand, counting down.
ACTTTCCTGTTTTGAAGGACCTTGATATAGGCTTAATAAAATTGGTAATATCTTTCTAATTTTCTAATTTTTCTATCTTCTATTTTTAGATTAGGTTTTATTTTCTATTTTTAGAAACTTTCTAATTCTAGGATTTCTTTTAATTTTAGAAACTAACTTTCTTTCTAATATAGGTTTAGAACTTTCCTAATTTGTTTTTAAAAACATTCTATTTTCTTTTTTTAAAGGAATTTTTCCTTTTTAGAAATTAGTTTACTTTCTATTTTCGGTTTTTAGAAATTAACTTTCTATTTTAAGAACTTCCTGATTTTAGACTTTCTATTTTTAGAAACTCACTTGTTTTGTTTTGTTTTGCAGGTTCTTTATTTAGGAACTTCGAATTTGGTAACTTCTTTTCAACTTTTTTCTTTCTTTCTAGATTTCTATTCCTTTCTTTCTCTTAGGTTTAGTTTAGAATCTAAATTAAGGGCTGCGAGTGTTTCATCCCCAAGTGTGATCGTGACAACACTCGATATCTCTTGACTGAAGGAGGATTGGTTAAGGGGTTGACTATCCATCGCAGGACTAGACACCACTCGAGATCCCCAGAGTTGATTGAGGTTATGGTTGCAAATCAACTGGCCAATTAACCAGAAGGACTACCTCAACCTAGTGTTGGGGAAGTCCAGGATGAGAATGAGGTGCATCAAGCACCCCCGCCTCGTACTTTACGAGATTATTTACAACCGGAGGGGGTGAGGACGCCCTCATGCATGATTTTTCCAGAGAATACGGGACACATGGATATCAAGCAAGGGGTGATCCGACTTCTTCCTAAATTTCATGGGCTTGAGTAAGAAAATCCATATTTATATCTGAAAGAGTTTGAGGAGATCATACCCACTCTATACTTTCCTAAAGTGTCCGACGACACGGTCAAGTTGAAACTCTTTCCCTTTTCTTTGAAAGAGAGAGCTAAGACGTGGTTGCATTCACTTCGTCCTCGATCTATTAGCACATGGAATAACATGATAAGGGAGTTTATAAAGAAATTTTTTCCACATCACAAAATGAACACCCTTAGAAAGTCAATCATGAACTTCGCCTAAAAGGAGGATGAAACATTCTTCCAATGTTGGGAGCGGTTCAAGGATCTTGTCAATTCATGCCCACAATATGGCTTTGAAACGTGACGCATTATACAGTTCTTTTATGATGGTCTAACATCTTTCATGCACCAATTGGTCGAGACAATGTGCAATGAGGAATTCATGAATAAAAATGTCAATGAGGTGTGGGACTACTTGGATAGACTTATTGAAAACGCACAATCATGGGACACATACCCAAAACCAAGCACCATGTCTTGGCCTACTCAATCCAATGAGAGGGGTGGAATGTATCTCCTGAAAGAGGACGATGATATCAAGGCTAAAATGGCTTATCTATTACTAAGTCTCCACCCTTTGATGGCTCAAACTATGCTTATTGGAAAGCTAGAATGAGGATTTTCTTGAAATCCATTGATGAAAGCGTGTGGCAAGCCACGGTAAAACCAAATGGAAACCACCTGTGTTTGAGATTCTAGGCAATGATGGAACCAAGTCCATTAATTAATCACCTTATTATTTATGAACCACACCTTAGAAAAATGAAAGCAATGCGAATGCTAAGGCTTTAAATGTAATTACATGTGCTCTATCACTTAATGAATTCAAAATAATCATTTCATGTGATACAATGAAACAAGCCTGGGACATTCTTGAAATGACACACGAAGGAACGACTATTGTCAAAAAGTCTAAAGTACAGATCCTCACTACTAAGTTTGAGAAAATTCATATGGAAGAAAATGAGTTTTTTATGGACTTCTATACGAAACTAAATGACATAGTCAATTCTATGTGAGGCCTAGGAGATGGTGTAAGACCCACATCCTAGTCTGTACCGTTCCGTAGGCTTCCGCGATCCTTCCGGTCGAATTTCGGCAATCCTCGACCCGTATCCGACGTTTGTGTACGATTCTAAGCCGAGACCTGCATGCCAAAGTCGACTCAAACCGAGACTTGTATCTTAGTGATCGCGCCGTCGCCGCGGTTCCAACGCCGCGACTCGCACACCGATCCGATTCCTAAGTTAAAGGATGTGGGCCCGCGTTCATCTCGAGGAAAACACCGCGCGTGCGAATTCTGAGAGAATCTCTACGACCTATCCCATCAATCAAGTACACATCACACATCAAGTTAAGTACAAGCAACCCGTACCCTATCCTTACCTCTCTCTCACACAAGCTACCTAAAGTCAACTCTCTCTCTCTCTCTCTCTCTCCACCCATCCCTTTCTTACAACCCATCACTCATCACACCTCACCCATCCTTTGCACCCATCACTTCTCTCTCTTCTTCATTCTAAAAAAAAAAAATCTCCCAAGCAACAAGCTTCACACGTCCAAGCATTTCCAAACTCTTCTCCAAAGCCAATTGTGGCCCACTTTCCCTACCCTCTCATCTCTCATCCCCACCATCAAAACCCCATCAACCACCATCAAAAGAGAAGGCAAGGAGCTAAGGAGGCTAAGGGACCATGGAGAAGGCCTAGAGGTGGGTGATCCACCGTTGATTTCTATTTTAAGGACCCACTTATTGTGGGACCCATAATGATGTATGTAATGTACTGAGGGGCCCATAGTGGCGGGGTCCCTCTATCTCACTGGTTTTCTCTTTCTCTCTCTCTCTCTCTCTATCTATCTATATATTATATATATACACATATATATATATATATATCTCTCTCTCTCTCTCTTTTGCTATGGGTGTGGTCCACTAGATCCACACTGATCGTGGACCCACCATGATGGATGTATTTTATCGATGTCATCCATCTACCTTATCCATGTCATCCGGTGGGCCTAGATGATGAGAAATCACAAATATCATGTTGATCCAATAGGTGGGCCACGTCCATGTGGGACCCATCATGATGTCTATGACTACCCACGCCGTCCAGCGTCCCTGGACGCTGGACATAGGTCGTGGCTAACATGGGGTGCGTGTACTGACATGGGTGTGTACTAATAGCTAACAGAAAAAAAAAGGGACTTTTAAAAGTTTGGGGTAGGCTACCCAAGTAGGCCCCACCTTGATGTAAGCCTCGAATCCACGCCGTTCATCCTATTTCTTGGCCCATTATAGATGTTGAGCTCAAATATTATGCCAATCTGATTATTGAGCGGGCCATACCATAAGAATTAGTGGTGTTTACTGTTAAAACCTACTTTGATGTTTTTACTTGCCAAAATATGTTGCATATTGGGCTCATTAGGACGGTCTTGGGCCATGGAATCCAATGGGTGGAGTGGATTCATCTGATGTGGGCCCCACATGGAAAAAACCGCAGAAAATCCATTTTTTTTTTAAAAAAAGAAAAATAAAATGCAAGAGGCAGCAAGTGCTGCTGCTGGCACTAGAGGACACTGCGCAGCGTCCTGCTGCGCTCCTGCGTCTGGCATGAAAAGAGGCAGGGACCCACGGTACCAGTCGTGGGCCCTAATGTGATGTGTGTGAACATCACCACCGTCCATTTGATAGCCCCTTCTGGGACCGTGAGCCATCCCAAAATCAGCGGTATGTGGTGCACAGGTGGCCCACATCATAGAAAACAGTGGATTGAACGTCTGTCGTTCAAACCCCTTTTGGGGCAGTTTTGGATCAAAATGAAATTTAATTTTCCTCCTCAATCTAGGTCCGTGTGACCTTATCAACTGGTTGGATGGAAAACAAACATTACAGTGGGCCCTAAGTCCACGTGACCTTATGAACAGTTTGGATTGTAGATAAGCATTATAGTGGGCCCTAGGTCCACGTGACCTTATGAACAGTTTGGATGGCAGAAAAATATTGCGGTGGACCCCAGGTCTGTATGACCTTATTAACAGGATTGGCTGGAAAATAAACATTGTGGTGGGCCCCACGCGGGACCCACTAATGTGTGTGTTCCACACCTTCCATCAGCGTGGTCCCCACCATGAGGTATGTGTAATACCGATGTTATCCATCCCTATAGGACCCACCATAATGCATGTGTTGCATCCAACCCGTCCAACCATTTTTAAAAGATTATTTTAAGGCTTGAGACTAAAAATAAGACAGATCTAGGATCAGGTGGACCACATTATAGAAAATAGTGGGTTTGAACGCCCACCATTACACCCTTAGAAATTTTAATGGTGGAAGTCCCTACCACCACTTATATTTGAGTGTGGCCCATCTGATATATATGTGGCCCATGTGGTCTGGCCCACTTACAATATTATGGACCATTGTTGAGGCCCACCTTGATTTGTATGAGGCTCATATTATGAGGCCCATTGTGACGCATGCAAGGCTCATGTGATTAGGCCCAACTTGATGTATTTGTGGCCCGCCCACTAACGCCCATTTTGATATATATATATATATATATATATATATATATATATATATATATATATATATATATATGAGACCCATGGTATGAGGCCCATTTGACGTATTGGCGGCCCATGGGTCGAGGCCCAATGAGATGTACATAAGGCCCATTGTAATGTGTTTCCACTGTAGTTCTTATGATGATCTCGATGGCGGGCTGTGCCTTGGGAGCAATGATGGTTTGACATCTACATTGTAGGATGATGTTGGTTAAATGTCTGCATTATCACTCGCCCTAAGGCCCATTGATAGGCCCATACTTGCGGTGTGTAGGCCATCTAGGCCCATCTTCGCTATGTACAAAGTCTATCACTGTATCACATAATTCATAATCATATGCATCATATGTATGCTTGATATGAGGAGTGACTGATCATTGCATATGCCTTTGGGCAGATTGTTTATGGGCTCCCTGATAGGAGAAGTTACCCTACATGAGCGTGTGGTACATGCAGGACTGTTGCATGACTAGTAGTGTGATTCATGCACTTGCATTTGTGTGATTGTGGTTACTGTATGCCCTAGTGACATCAGGGCCATAACCTCCATAGATACATCGTGGATGGCCGGATTGGACACCGAAAATACTGTTTCTAGCATCGGGGCGCCATAGATGTCCCTGGGTGAAAATCACTAAACCCGATGGTACCAGAGGATGACTCCAATGTCGAGACCTAGTGGATACACAAGTGCGCGAGGGCCGTATACCAGTAGGCCGCGTCTCCCACTATGTCGTGGTTGGCTGGAAAGGGGTGTGACCTTACTCGCCTGAGTGAGGGGGCAATTTCTAGGTTGAGTTTGACCAGCTTGAGGAATCGGTCCACTATCGACGAGCCGAGCCCAATATTGGCAGGCGAATAGTGACGTCTCTTCCACTCTCCCAGTTGTGCATCCGGATAGGGGCGACAAGATGGTGTAGAGTGTACTAGACCCCGGTGATTTTCCAGAATGAGAACTGTACTGATATTTGATGAGCCGTATGTAGATTGACATGCTTGACTTGCATTATACATCGCATGGCCTTGATATGACCGATAGCATTTATATTCTGCACCGCATAGCCTTGGTACGGCTGATTGCACTCATATACCCATCAGTATGACTCTGCATTACTCTGACCTTGCATTCTGAGCATGCCTATATTGCGCACACACTTACACCACCCTCTAAGCTTTCTATAAGCTTATGCACAATTGATGCGTGCAGGTGACGCCAGGGCGCAGCCGTAACATAGTAGCAGTAGGAGTGTACAGTCGAGCTTTTGGAGTTTCATTTATTAGTACTATCTTGTATTTCCCTTCTTATGCATTGTACTCAAAAGTTTTTTATCATACTGTTCCACCGCCAGAGATCCCTGCTCCTCTGCCTGAGGATGACATTCCTCCACCTGAGATAGGTGCAAATCCGACTGTACCTGTGAGTACCTCTCAGTTACAGCAGATGTTGCAGGCTGTGACGACTGCACTTTAGGGACAGGACAGGTGCCCGGATGTTTCTCCAGCCCAGGTCGAGCAGGAGCGCGCGAGCGCCCTTCTTCGTGAGTTCAGACAGCTCGATCCTCCGCATTTCCAGGGCGAGGCAAATCCGACTGTAACCGAGAGATGGCACTCCGATGTGGAGAAGATCTTCGATAATATGGCATGTACGACCCAGCAGAGAGTCTGGTTGGCTGTATTCCTTCTCCAGGGTGAGGCAGAGAACTGGTGGACCTCCGTTACCCGCGTTGCAGGACCTGATTATATCTAGACATGGGAGGACTTTATCAACTGATTTGAGGAGCAGTACTTCCCTGACCACATTCAACGTCAAAGAACACTGGAGTTCGAGACTCTGGTGCAAGGGGACATGACTGTGGCACAGTATGCGACCCGTTTTGTGGCGCTATCGAGGTTCACGCCGTATTTGGTTGTTGATGAGGGCCGGAAGGCCCGCCGTTTCGAGAACGGCTTACGTTACGGTCTTTGAGGCTGTGTTATTGGGCATGAGCTCCCGACTTTCTCGGCCGTAATGCGGAGGGCTCAGATTTATGAGATTGAGTGATCCGACATGCATGCCGATCGAGATCAGAGGATGAGACAAAAGAGGTAGGCCCCCTCTAGTAGTTCCCAGCAGCATCGACGACCGCAGAGATACAGGAGCCACCTATCCGGCAAAGCACCAGTAGCACCATCGGCACCCCCAGTGACACCACCTCAGAGGCAGCTTTCTGATACCTACTATGGATGCGGTGGGATAGGACACCGTAAGTGGTAGTGTCCCCGACCTCAGCAGCAGCAGCCGAGAGCACCACATCAACCTCCACAGCAGCAATTAAGAGCACTGCAGTAGCCTCCACAGAAACAGCGACAACAGTCCCACCACCGAGACTCCCTCAACAGCAGCATCAGCACTAGCCTCCTAGACCGAAGCAGCATAAGCAGCAGTTTCGAGCGCCTCACCGACATCAGCAGCAGTAGCATGCTCCAAGGGGACAAGGATCTCCCCAGCCAGCCCAGACTAGATTCTATGCGGCTCAGTAGGACCCACAGTCATCCGGAGGAGTCGTTGAGGGTATACTTCCAGTCTCTTCATGCATCACCCAAGTACTATTTGATTTCGGTGCTTCGCACTCATTCATGTCTGAGGATTTTTGCCAATCGACTGGATTACTGACAGAGTCTGCTAGTGAGGGATTGATCGTATCGACGCCCTTGGGGAAGACCATAGTATTGGACCATTTTTTTCGTCTTGCCCTGTTCTGGTCGGTGATATCTTTTTGTTCGTTGACTTGTTTGTGCTGCCGATGACAGACCTCGACGTTATCTTGGGCATGGATTGGCTTGCCGAGTACCATGCCATTTTGGACTGTTCCGCGAGGACAGTCATATTCTGCATACCCGGCTTGCCACAGTTTCAGTTCATTACAGAGCCCCGAGGAGAGCCATTGTCTTGTTTGATGTTCTGCACAGTCGAGGAGCCCGTTGCCTTATGTATCGATCAGTTGCCGGTGGTTTGTGATTTCTCTGACGTGTTCCAGGAGATTCCGGGGTTGCCGCCGCACCATCATATTGAGTTTTAGATTGATCTTGTGCCTTGTACCGCACCTATCTCGAAGGCCCCGTACCGTATGGCACCGATGGAGTTGTGTGAGTTACAGCGATAGTTGGACGAGTTGCGTGAGTTGAGATTTATTTGTCCGACCGGTTCTCTATGGGAAGCGTCGGTACTCTTCGTCAGGAAGAAGGATGGCTCATTGAGGCTCTACGTAGATTACTGCAAGCTCAACCGAGTCACGATTAAGAACAAGTACCCGCTTCCGAGGATAGACAACTTATTTGATCAACTGCAGTGCATAGTTCTTTTCGAAGATTGACCTGCGTTCCGATTATCATCAGATTCGTGTCCAAGAGGAGGGCATCCCGAAGAGTTTTGAGTTTCAGGTCATGTCCTTCGGGTTGACTAATGCACCTGCGGTCTTCATGCAGTTGATGAATGAGGTCTTCCGTCCATATCTTGATTAGTTTGTTGTGGTCTTCATCAACGACATTCTGATATATTTGAGGACCCGTGAGGTCCATATGCAGCATCTAGAGATCTCATTGCAGACCCTCCGTGCCCACCAGCTGTATGCGAAGTTGGAGAAGTGCGAGTTCTGGCAGGAGGAGGTGAGATTCCTCGGTCACGTTGTGACGAGGGAGGGTGTCGTAGTAGACCCCTCGAAGGTTGAGGCAGTATGTCAGTGAGGCCAGCCCACGACTGCGTCCGAGATCCGCAGTTTCCTTAGTTTAGCGGGTTACTATCCGCGTTTCATTGAGGGCTTCTCACGTATCGCGACCCCTTTGACCAGGTTGACTCGGAAGGGCGCAGAGTTTATTTGGAGCGATGCCTATGAGCGAACATTTATGAAACTTAAGGACCGTCTGACGTTCGCTCCCGTCCTCACTCTTCTCTCTAGGAGTGATGAATTTGTTGTATTTATCGATGCCTCACGTATCGGTTTAGGTGTTGTCCTGATGCAGCACGGCAGGCCTGTAGCCTTCGCGTCTCGTCAATTCAAGGTCCATGAGCTAAAATACCCCATGCATGATTTGGAGCTGGCAGCAGTCGTCTTCGTACTGAAGGTGTGGAGACACTATCTTTATGGGGTCATGTTCAAACTCTTCTCTGACCACAAGAGCTTGAAGTATCTATTCTTTCAGTCCGAGCTAAACATGTGACAGAGATGCTGGATGAAGCTTCTGAAGGACTATGATTTTGACCTCCAGTACCACCTAGGCAACGCGAATGTGGTGGCAAATGCTCTCAGCTGTCAGCCACGAGACCTGGTGGCACATATGATGATTCAGGAGTGGAGGATGCTCGAGGATATAACAGAGTACGACTTTGATTTTGGTCTGCAGTCTTCTATTGTTCAGCTATCGAGCCTGTCGATTCAACCCTCTCTTATCGCAAGGGTAATCGAGGCTCAGCAGACAGACGAGTCGTTATAGGATTACCGAACAGAGGCAACATCTGAGAGTCAGACAAAATGTCAGATTGGTTCTGATGGTGGACTTCGCTTCAGAGGTCGGTTATGTGTCCCGGATATTTTTGAGTTGCGCAGAGATTTTCTGACCGAGGCACATCGATCGCAGTTTTCTATCCACCCTGGCTCGACGAAGATGTATCGTGATATGAGAAGACAGTATTTTTAGGCAGGGATGAAGCGCCAAATCGCCAGTTTTGTGGCCGAATGCGACACATGCCAGCGTGTCAATACCAACCATCAGAGACCCCCTGGTCTATTGCAGCCGTTGAGCGTCCCAACGTAGAAGTGGGAGCACGTATCTACAAATTTCATTATGGGTTTGCCGATGACTCAGCGCGGTCATGACGCCATCTAGGTCGTCGTTAATCGTTTGACGAAGATGACACATTTTCTTACGATTCGTGCGACTTGGTCTTTGGATCGGCTTGCGAGGTTATTCATTGAGGAGATTGTGAGACTGCATGGCGTTTCAGTCTCAATCATTTCTGACCAAAACCCGAGGTTCACGTCTCAGTTCTGGAGGAGCTTTCAGAGAGAAATGGGCATTGATTTGCAGCTCAGCACTGCGTACCACCCGCAAACCGATGGCTAGACCGAGAGGGTCAACCAGATCCTTGAGGATATGCTTCGGACCTGCGTGATTGACTTCAGGGGTAGTTGGGATGAGCATCTGCGATTGGCTGAGTTCGCATACAACAACAGCTATTAGGCGACCATTGGCATGACTCCTTTTGAGGCATTATATGACAGACCGTGCAGATCTTTGAGTTGTTGGACCGAGATTGGAGAGCGGCGTATCCTAAGTCCCGAGCTTATGTTGTAGACGTCAGAGGCTATCGATATCATCAGGCAGAGGATGCGCATAGCTCAGAGCCGGCAGAGGAGTTTTATTGATCGCTGGCGTCGTCCCTTGGAGTTTGATGTAGGGGACCATGTGTATCTCAAGGTCTCGCCCATGAAGGGCGTAGTTCGATTTGGAGCGAAGGGCAAGCTTACCCCGAGAATTCATAGAACCTTTCGAGATCACTAAGCGCATTGACGCTGTGGCCTATCGGCTTGCCTTACCATCTCAGTTGTCTGGCGTCCATAACGTTTTCCACGTCTCTATGTTGAGAAAGTATGGGTCAGACGTAGTTCTTATTATCAATTGACAGCTGTTGGAGGTTCTGGAGGACGCTTCTTACATTGTGCAGCCAGTTCATATCCTTGATATGAAGGAGCAGGTCCTCCTGACTAAAGTCATTCCCTTGGTGAAGGTTCAGTGGGGTCACCATTCGGTTGATGAGGCATCTTGGGAGCGCGAGGCCGAGATTCGAAAGCGCTATCTTCATCTCTTAGATGATTGATCATATATTGTATCTTGTATGCTGTCTCCGATTTTAAATAACAATGCCTTGTTTTCTCTTCTATTATGAGTTATGTTTACTTACGATGATTATGCAAATTTCGAGGATGAAATTTTTATATGGAGGGGAGAGCTGTAAGACCCGTATCCTAGTCCGTACCGTTCTGTAGGCTTCCGCGATCCTTCTGGTCGAATTCCAGCAATCCTCTACCCGTATACGACGTTTGTACACGATCCTAAGCCGAGACCTGCATGCTAAAGTTGGCTCAAACTGAACTTGTATCTTAGCGACCGCACCGTCGCCGCGGTTCCAACGCCATCACTCGCACACCGATCCAATACCCTAGTTAAAAGATGTGGGCCAGCATTCATCTTGAGGAAAACGCCCTGCATGCGAATTCTGAGAGAATCTCTACGACCTATCCCATCAATCAATCAATCAATCCCATCAATCAAGTACACATCACACATCAAGTCAAGTACAAGCAACCCATACCCTATCCTTACCTCTCTCTTACATAAGCTACCCAAAGTCAACTCTCTCTCTCTACCCATCCCTTTCTTACATCCCATCACTCCACCCATAACTCATCGCACCTCACCCATCCTTTTCACCTATCACTTCTCTCTCTTCTTCATTCTCAAAAAAAATCTCCCAAGCAACAAGTTTCACACGTCCAAGCAATTCCAAGCTCTTCTCCAAGGCCAAGTGTGGCCCACTTTCCCTACCCTCTCATCTCTCATCCCCACCATTAAAACCCCATCAACCACCATCAAAAGAGAAGGCAAGGAGCTAAGGAGACTAAGGGACCAAGGACAAGGCCTAGAGGTGGGTGATCCACCGTTGATTTCTATTTCAAGGACCCACTTGTTGTGGAACCCACAATGATGTATGTAATGTAGTGAGGGCCCATAGTGGCGGGGTCCCTCTATCTCACCGGTTTTCTCTTTCTCTCTCTATCTCTCTCTCTCTCTCTCTCTCTCTGTTTTGCTATGGGTGTGGTCCACTAGATCCACACCGATCGTGGACCCACCATGATGGATGTATTTTATCGACGTTGTCCATCTCCCTTATCCATGCCATCCAGTGGGCCTAGATGATGAGAAATCACAAATATCATGTTAATCCAATAGGTGGGCCACGTCCATGTGGGACCCACCATGATGTCTGTGACTACCCATGCCATCATGCATCCCTGGACACTGGACATAGGTCGTGGCTAACATGGGGTGCGTGTACTGACATGGGTGTGTACTAATAGCTAACAAAAAAAGGGGATTTTTAAAAGTTTGGGGTATGCTACTCATGTAGGCCCCACCTTGATGTAAGGCTCGAATCCACGCCGTCCATCCTATTTCTTGGCTCATTTTAGACGTTGAGCTCAAACATTAGGCCAATCTGATTATTGAGCGAGCCATACCATAGGAATTAATGGTGTTTATCGTTAAAACCCACTTTGATGTTTTTACTTGCCAAAATATGTTGCATATTGGGCTCATTAGGACGGTCTTGAGCCATGGAATCCATTGGGTGGAGTGGATTCATCTGATGCGGGCCCCACATGGGAAAAACTACAAAAAATTCATTTAACAAAATAATAATAATAAAATGCAAGATGTAGCAGGCGCTGCAGCTGGTGCCAGAGGACGTTGCACAGCGTCCTGCTGCCCTCCTGCATCTGGCGTGAAAAGAGGCAGGGACCCACGGTCCCAGCAGTGGGCCCCACTGTGATGTGTGTGAACATCACCACCGTCGATTTGATAGGCCCCTTCTGGGACAGTTGCCCATCCCAAAATCAGCGGTATGTGGTGCACAGGTGGTCCACATCACAGAAAACAGTGGATTGAACGTCTGTCGTTGAAACCCCTTTTGGGGCAGTTTTGGATCAAAACGAAATTTATTTTTCCTCCTCAATCTAGGTCCGTGTGACCTTATCAACCGGTTGGATGGAAAACAAACATTACAATGGGCCCTAAGTCCACGTGACCTTATGAACAGTTTGGATTGCAGATAAACATTACAGTGGGCCCTAGGTCCACGTGACCTTATGAATAGTTTGGATGGCAGATAAATATTGCGGTGGACCCTAGGTCTGTATGACCTTATCAATAGGATTGGGTGAAAAATAAACATTGTGGTGGGCCCCACGCGGGACCCACTGATGTGTGTGCTCCACACCTTCCATCAGTATGGTCCCCACCATGAGGTATGTGTAATACCTATGCTATCCATCCCTATCGGACACACCAAAATGCATGTGTTGCATCCAACCCGTCCAACCATTTTTAAAAGATTATTTTAAGGCTTGAGACTAAAAATAAGACAGATCTAGGATCAGGTGGACCACATTATAAAAAATAGTGGGTTTGAACATCCACCATTAAACCCTTAAAAATCTTAACGGTGGAAGTCCCTACCACCATTATATTCGAGTGTGGCCCATCTGATATATATGTGGCCCATGTGGTGTGGCCCACTTACAATATTATGGACCATTGTTGAGGCCCACCTTGATTTGTATGAGGCCCATATTATCAGGCCCATTGTGACGCATGCAAGGCTCATGTGATTAGGCCCAACTTGATGTATTTATGGCTCGCCCACTAAGGCCCATTTTGATATATATATATAATATATATTATATATTATATATATATATATATATAATATATTATATATATATATGAGACCATGGTATGAGGCCCATTTGACGTATTGGAGGCCCATGGGTCGAGGCCCGATGAGATGTACATAAGGCTCATTGTAATGTGTTTCCACTGTGGTTCTTGTGATGATCTCGATGGCGGGCTGTGCCTTGGGAGCAATGATGGTTTGACGTCCACATTGTAGGTAATGTTGGTTAAATGTCCGCATTATCAATCGCCCTAAGGCTCATTGATAGGCCCATACTTGCAGTGTGTAGGCCGTCTAGGCCCATCTTCACTATGTACAGAGTCCATCACTGTATCACATAATTCATGATCATACGTATCATATGTATGCTTGATATGAGGAGTGACTAATCATTGCATATGCCTTCGGGCAGATTGTTTATGGGCTCCCTGATAGGCGGAGTTGCCCTACATGAGCGCGTGGTACACGCAGGACTGTTGCATGACTGGTAGTGTGATTCATGCACTTGTATTTGTGTGATTGTGGTTACTGTATGCCCTAACGACATCAGGGCCATAGCCTCCACAGATACATCGTGGATGGCCGGATTGGATACCGAAAATACTGTTTTTAGTATCGGGGCGCCATAGATTCCTTGGGTGAAAATCCTTAAACCCGATGGTACTAGAGGATGACTCCAATGTCGAGACCTAGTCGATACATGAGCGCGCGAGGACCGTATACCAGTAGGCCGCGTCTCCCACTGTGTCGTGGTCGGTTGGAAAGGGGTGTGGCCTTACCCGCCTGAGTGAGGGGGCAATTTCTAGGTTAAGTTTGACCAACTTGAAGAATCGGTCCACTATCGACGAGCTAGGCCTGATATTGGTAGGTGGATAGTGAGGTCTCTTCCACTCTCTCAGTTGTGCGTTCAGATAGGGGCGGCAAGTTGGCGTAGAGTGTGCTAGACCCCAGTGATTTTTCAGAATGAGAACTGTACTGATATTTGATGAGCCGTATGTGGATTGACATGCTTGACTTGCATTATGCATCACATGCCTTGATATGGCCGATAACATTTATATTCTGCACTGCATAGCCTTGGTACGACATATTGTATTCATATACCCATCAGTATGACTCTACATTACTCTGACCTTGCATTCTGAGCACGCTTATATTATGCATACATTTTCACCACCCTCTAAGCTTTCTATAAGCTTATGCACGATTGATGCGTGTAGGTGACGCGAGGACGTAGCCGTAGCATAGTAGCAGCAGGAGCGTACAGTCGAGCTTTTGGAGTATCAGTTATTAGTACTATCTTATATTTCCCTTCATATGCATTGTACTCAAAAGGTTTTTATCATAGTGGATTTTGTGATGGTGTTCTTGTGGTATTTGTTCATGGGTTATGCTCATTACAAATCAAATTGATGATTGAAAATCCTCCTTGTTGCATCCCAGGATTGGAACCTGGTGTATGGGTGCCGGGAGCCGAGAATGGGGTACTACGGAGACTGTCGGCGCCGGATTCGGCGATCGAAAATTTTGTGAGTCCGGTTTCCGAGTTCGGGGCATGATAGATGGGATCCCAGCAAGCAAAGTCTGTGCTAAAATATTGCGATCACTTCCTGAGAGGTTTAATTCCAAAGTTATTGCCATTAAGGAACTAAGAGACACAAATCAAATGAAGGTTGAGGAGTTAGTTGGATCACTTCAAACTTATGAGTTAAATTTTAAAGCTCCCAAAGGTAATTCTATAGCTCTTAAATCATCCAAATCTATTTCAAAAGAGAGCGATTCTGATTTTGAAAACTCAGAGGTTGATTTGGCTTTACTTGCTAAGAAGGTTTATAGGATTTTTAAAAGTAAGAAAAGAGTAGATTTTCAAAAACCCTCTGAGAAGAGAAAGGGAAAATCTAAAAATTAGAAATCTCTAAAAGACAGTCAGTGTTTCAACTGCCAAGAAATGGGTATTTGTCAAATAAGTGTCCAAAAAGGGACAAGCCAAAAAGAAAAGGCATGTTAGCCACTTAGGATGAATCATCCAGCTTTGAAGCTTTTTCTGAGTCGGATGAATCAGAACAAGAAACTTCAAATGAAGTAAAGGCTCTGATGACTATAGCCAGAGTCACCTCCTCGGATAGTTGCAATTCATCTGATTATAAAAATCTCAGGAGTGACCCTAAAAATGAAAATGAAGAAGATCTTCAGGATGCCTGTAATGCCCTATACAGGGAAAGTTGTAAGATTGTTGTCAAGTTAAAAATTCAAAAAGAATTTTTTTTTAAAATTAAAACAAGTACTTGAAAATTCTGTTTTGGAAAAATCTCATCTTTCTGACTGTTACTAAAAACCTAAATGTGATTTAAGTTTCAAAACTTCTGAACTTGAAAAAATCATTACAGAAAATGAGAAACTAAAGCTTGAAGTTTCTTCCCTATTGAGTTTTAATGATACTTGGAGGTATGCCCGTGGAGACCCTAACTTTGAAAATTTATTAACCGCATCCAGAAAATGTGGTGATAAAATGGGTCTGGGTTATATCAATGATACACCTTTGAAACATAAGAATGTATCTCCTATATTTGTTAAAGGAGAATCCTCAAACTCAAAAGGAAAGAGCTTAAAAAATAATTATCAAAACAACTTTAATTCAAAACCTTTTCAAGCATCTAAAGTCAATCTAAATAACTTCAGCTTTCAAAAACAAAGTTCTAATCTCTTAGCTGAAAAGATTGTGGACTTACTAAGGAGCTTCTCAAATCTAATATTAGAGTTGATAAATAGAGAAATTTCAATTCTACTAAGGCAAGGAAAACCAAAAGTACTCCAAAACTCAAAACTACAATGAAATGGGTTCCTAAAGTTACTTGTCTTGTTGCTCACACCACCTTCAAGGCTTCTGGGCATTCAAAGTGGTACTTAGATAGTGGCTGTTCAAGACACATGATAGGTAACAAAGATATGTTCACCAACTACAAAGAAATGACTGATGGCTCAGTCACTTTTGGTGATGGAAGCAACTGCAAGATTATTGGCCAAGGTACCGTACAAATTTCTAACCTTCCTCCTTTTGAAAATGTCTTATATGTTGAAGGTCTTAAGCACAATCTTTTGAGTATATTTCAAATCTGCGATAACAAAAATAGTGTTAAATTTACTAATCAAGGATACGAGATTTCAAATAAGAAAGGTCGTGTGATATTAAATGGTCGTAGAATATCTGAAAATTGCTATATCATTAATGAATCTTACTTGTTTACATTCTCATGTTACATGGTCTAAACTGATGAAACTGAATTATGGCACAAGTGCCTTGGACATGTTAACTACCAAAATCTATATAGATTGAGCAAAATCAATTTGATTAGAGGTCTACCCAAATTAAAGAAAATGGATAAAATATGTGATGCATGCCAGATTGGCAAACAAACAAGGAGTAGTCACAAGAAAGTGAACTCCTCTGCCACATACAAACCCCTTAAACTTCTCCATATGGATCTTATTGGACTAACTAGAACGAAGAGTAGAGCTAGTAAAAGTATTTTCTGGTGATTGTTGATGACTTTACCAGATTTACTTGGGTAGCATTCATTAGTGAAAAATCTGATACTCTCGATGAAGTTAAAAATATTCTGAAACAAATTCAGACGGAAAAAGAATTGAATGTTATCAAGATCAGAAGTGATCATGGGTCAGAATTCGAAAATGGAAATTTTGAGAAATTCTATACCGATCATGGTATATCGCATGGGTTTTCAGCTCATAAAACACCTCAAAAAAATAGGGTTGTTGAAAGAAAAATGTAATGCCCTGAAATTCGGGAGTCGAGTATGAACTCAACTCCCGAGTTCCAACGCATCACTTATGCAACATAATTAATGATGGTTAAATGTTGTCTGAGTTAGGGCAATAAACATGAGTGAGATTATACCAAAGCAGTAATTCATACTCCAGTTCAATTGTATAAAGGCAAGCGGAAGACTGAAATTGTATATATAAGGTATGTAAAGAAACAAAAAATTTTATGAACATCAGAGTATGAACACTAACTGAGTACCCATATACATGTACTGTTTCTGAGTCAAAATCAAAATACAATCTAAAAGATGAGTCCTGAAATCCCCGCGATGCAGTCGGCCTAAGCAAAGCCGTCAGAGTACTGCATAAATGAGAACTCATCCTAGTCCTCGTCGAAATCGGGCTCCGGCTCCTAAACCGACGCGCCGTCTATACCTGTGACAGAGTTTGGTTAGTGTGTACAACACCGTCCCGTAACGTGGGAGTAAGTATCTAACTCAGTGGAACAATAAAGCATAAGTTAACATGTTATCAACTCAATCAAGCAGTAATGATAAAGCAGTACAATCAAACAAGTTTAACTACTCTTATTAAATGTAAGTATGAAATGACATGATGATGTATGCCCTTGCCAAACCACCCTCATGCGACATCATCTTACGTTCACGAATGCATACCTCCCTCAATGCTCCACATCTACTAGGCACATGCGGTGCAATATGATGAGCATGATTACCGAGTTATTATTAGTCCATTTCAAACAGCAGTATTGGGAAACTAAGGTACCTCTCTTGTATCATTCCCAAACATGATCCATTCTAGGGCCATCAATCCTAGTTAATCTCATACGGTATTATGGTTCGAGAGGCATCGCGAAGGCATCGCAAAGGGCTCGTCACCCGTCAGCACGGATACAGATCTCACCATATGCGGCTCAATTGCTGACCGTCAGCTCGAGTACAGGTCTTACCGTACTCGGCTCAATCGCTGGCCGTCAGCTCGAATACAAGTCTCACCGTACTCGGCTCTACTCATACTCTAGTTGCTGTGAAGGGCTCGTCGCCAATCACAGACCTTTGGAGTATACTCGAAGATACTACAGAGGACTCGTCGCCCGTCAGCACGAGTACAGGTCTCACCGTACTCGGCTTTCGCCATAAGTATCGACAGCTCGAATACAGTGTCCCATACCACCGTATTCGGCTCACAAGTTTGGGTTGCTCAATGGTCACTACGGGGAGGCACTTGGCCCTAGCATAGGCCGACAGCTCGGCCACGGTGTCCCATACCACCATGTCAGGCTCATGAGTCTTAGCGGATCGAGGTACCATGGTTAACGGGATTGCCACTGGTAAGTTTGGTACCCTAGGTTCAAACAGTAATGACCAAACATGGTGAAAACACATTCGACATATCGGGTTACTTGACGAGCCTGACTAGCTCGAGCGCACAACAAGTTGGGCGATATGAAGCGCAAAAGCACTCCGTGTGGCCAACCACTATCGCCAACCGATGTACGACTCGGGTTCGTCAGACACATCCCTTGTGGCGACATGAACCTCAGCCACAACCTCAAGTCTGGTACCGAATGTCTGGACTATAGACATAGTCCCAAACTCAATCAATTCTCATCCGTAGCATGTGGAGTAAAGCATGACAAACAAAGTAATACAAGCATGCTAGTAGGCATGTCATAAGGCATGTTATAAAGCATGATATAAAGCATGTTGTAAAGCATGTTATAGAGCACTATAAAAATAGGGATACAAATACATATACATCATAAGTGAGTGGTTAGAGTAAACAACCACATGGAGGGAATCCTACATGTCACTAAGGTAGTCGAGAATTCCATCTCAGCACCGACCTACGGTACTAACACCTAAGCATTTACACTCACAAGCATTTACACAAACACTTAGAGTACACTATTTCAACATACATGACGTATGTTAGTAAAATATATATTAGGGCTATCCTTTCGCCAAGCGAGTATTTTATCCATGTATATCATAATCATACAGCAATTAATCATGACAATTGCATTTCCAAAATTTACACATATACGGTATTTCTAGAATACACATTGTCAATATACATAGTGTTTATAAGCAAACATGTATTTCGGCGATTCCTTTTGCCAACCAAGTATTTTATCCATATATCATATAACCATACATCAAATAAACATGTCAAACACTTTTCAAAAAAAAATACATATACGGTATTTCTACGTATACCTAGAGTATGTGAAATTCCATATTCTACAACTTTAATCGAAACAGAAAACGGAAAGCACTTTGTACATGTGCAATTGCATGCAGATCATGAATCTATCATTATCTGACATTGAAAGCGTTGAAAAACGTAACCTATACACCTAAAGTCCTCACCTTGCTCCTTGGAATCTCAACGGATCAGCAAGGTTTGATGAGCTTCCGTATTCGGGAGTTTTCTAGCCTAAAGAGTGAAATCGGTTAGCTATTTCATAACCTATAGCCTATACACCTCAAAACAGATCTAGGGTTAGGGTTTCTCACCTTAAAACGGAGTTGGTATCACCGGAAAAGTGTCTAGAAAGAGCCGGTGCAGCCCGTGTGATGATCGAAAGCAGTAGGAGGAAGGTGCTCCCACAAATCCCAAGCTTTCTCTCCCTTTTCTCTCTCTCTCTCTCTCTAGGGTTTTATCCCAAATTCGTATGGCTGTGAGAGGGGCTGTTCTAAGGCCCTTATATAGCCTAAAACCTCTCCGAAATAGACTCTTATTCAAGGGGTACGTCTATTATAAGCATTTCGGCGTTGTTCCAGCTCAAAAGAGGGTTTCTGGCGGCCCCCCTTGAGCCAAACGTCAGACTTAAGCTCATAACTCATGGATCTATGTGGGATTATGTTTTCATCTCGGTTGGATTCCCAGATCACACGTGGCGGACCATTCTCAGTTCAATGGTCAGTGGGCCACGATCCGAAATTCCAAGTACATGTAAATGTTCCTGAAATTTTTCCTGATCCGAGGGTGTAATTTGGTCTGATTCTGACGGTCTGGTTGCTTAATACTGATGCGCAAGTGAATGGTGCCAGATCACTATTCAAGATATTTATTTTGTAAAGAAAAGAGTGGTTTTCACACTCCCTCGCTCCGGACTCAAGCGAATGGCCGTGGGACATCGACTGGACCTGATTTTCGAGGTGGTTGTCAAGCCTAGTGAGGCGGTCCTAGTTCCTTAACTTCGTGTTAATCGGACTTCCGATGTGCGGTCTAGACATAATACGGAGTTTCAAGTCATTCCCGAGAGTAACCGGGTAATGAGTTTGATCCTAAACTTTAGGGTAACCTAGAGTCAATGATTTTGCAAGTTTTGGGTCTTGCAGATCGTATTTAAAGCGATTCCAACGGATTTCATGGCTAATCGAGTTTTGCACTTAGTTAACTTTGTTAAATTTCCAAAGGATTTAATCCTAATTGATTTCTAGTCGAGGTGGTACTCGAGCCAAAGTACGGAAATTTACGGGTCGTTACAAAAAAATAGAGTACAACAAGAGATGTCCAGTGTTATATTAAATAGCATGAAGTTACCCAAAAATTTGTGGGTTGAAGCTGTAAATACTGCGTGCTATACTATAAACCGTGTGCACATCAGAAAATCTAAAGATAAAACATCTTATCAATTATGGTTTAATAAGAAACCTACTATTAAATACTTTCAAATTTTTGGAAGTAAGTGTTTCATCGTACATGACCGTGAAAACTTAGGGAAGTTTGAAGCCAAAAGTGATGAAGAGATATTTTTAAGTTATGCTCAGAATAGTAGAGCATATCGTGTTCTTAATAAGAGAACATGTGTAATTCAGGAATCTATAAATGTGGTAATTGATGATCACCTGAACACACCTCCATCTAGTTCAAAAGATGATGAAGTCAATATAATCGAGAAATTTAACTCTTCATCTAGTCCAGTCGATACTGAACTAAGATTAGTCAAAGATCATCCTACTGATCAAATACTAAGTAACTCTCTCACTGGCGTATGTACTAGAATACAATTAGAGAATATTGGCAAATACGTTTGCTTTACTTTTTAAGTTGAACCAGCCAACGTAAAAGAAGCTCTTACTGATGAAAATTAGATTGTTGTTATACAAGATGAATTAAATTAGATTGTAATGAATGATGTTTGGTATTTGGTTCCAAGACCATCTAATAAACACATAATTGGAAGTAAATGGATTTTTAAGAACAAATTTGATGAATTGGGAAATATAATCAGAAACAAGGCTAGATTGGTTGTACAAGGGTACACTCAAATAGGAGTTGATTATGATGAAACCTTTGCTCCTGTAGCTCGCCTTGAATCTATCAGACTATTTATATCCATTGCATGCTTTAAAAAGTTTAAGATATATCAAATGGATATTAAAAGTGCTTTCTTAAATGGTGATCTACATGAAGAGGTATATGTTGAACAACCTAAGGGCTTTGAGGACCCTAAACACTCTAATCATGTTTATCATCTTAAAAAGACACTTTATGGTTTGAAACAAGCTCCTAGGGCATGGTATGAGAAGTTGACTAAGTTCTTACTCAGTCACAATTTTGTTATGGGAAGTGTTTATAAAACCTTATTTGTTAAAAAATATAATAAACACATACTACTTGTACAGATATATGTTGATGATATTATCTATGGTTCTACATGCACTAACCTATCCATTGAGTTTGCAGAGCTTATGAAATTCAAATTCAAGATCAGTATGGTGGGAGAGTTGAACTACTTTCTAGGTTTACAGGTTAAACAGCTAGAAGATGGTATCTTCATTTCTAAAACCAAGTACACTTTAAGTCTGGTTAAGAAATTTAGATTCGAAAATGGTAAGAAATTTGATACTCCTATGAGTACAACTCTTAAGCTATCCAAGGATGAAACAGGTAAAAGTATAGACTCTCAGTTATATCGCAACATGATTGGTAGTCTCTTATACTTAATTACAAGTAGACCAGATATTGCATTCAGTGTAGGTATCTGTGCTAGATATCAATCCGATCCAAAAGAATCTCATCTTATTGCTATTAAGCACATTATTCGATATGTCACAAGTACTGCTAATTTAGGCCTCTGGTATCCATATGATACAAATGTTCAATTAGATGGATATACAGATGCTGACTGGGCAGGGAACATCGATGATAGAATGTCTACCAGTGGTGGATTGTTGAGGGTCAAATATTACATATCAGACCCTAGTCACTGCTTGGATTTTCGAACATAATATTGTTTAAAGGCCGATTTAATCGTGTTTATGCTGCAGGTTGAATTTAGGAGCTTTGATTATAAAAGAGCATTAAAAGTGTGGATTTGACGCTCAGAATTTACCAGAGCAAGGGATGAACCTCAGGGGACTAAGTCAACGAAATTACATGCCAGAGACCCGAGAAAATCGAGAACTGAAGCTCAAGAGGCCCGAAATTGATACAGAATGCAGGATCACAGGGTTCTCGCCATCCAATTGGCTCGAAACTTCATTCATTGCCTGAGGACCACAAATGAACCGTACACGTCAAATTTCAGCTCCCGGATCACTGTGGAAGTACTTTAAACAACAGATCATCCCATAAACTGTTAATTCTAGGCCCACCTGATCTCTGGATATGCTTCAATATTGGTCTCAACGTGTTAAATGGAATGAGGAAAGGAATGGACGGAACGGATTTCTTACACACATCATGATTGGGCCCATTGACCATGGTTGTGCACGGTGCACAAGTGCACTCGATGTGCACTGGATCTAGATGATCGGTCAGCGCCCGCTGACTCGATCCGTCTCACAAACGGAAACAGCATCCACACTAACCGACGCCGGGTCCTCTCAGTGGGGTCTACTACTTGTCCATATCAACAATCTGGACCGTCCATTCGTTCCATAGGGCAGCCATAACCCACTCCTAGGTGGCGGAATCTCCGAAGACAATGGAGATCTTCTTTTTGTCCGTTCAAAGGCAAGATGGACGGTGAATGGAAACTTCATGGGCCACACCAATTTTTCTCCAAAAATATGCTTTCCCGGACGGTTTTTCGATGTCGATCGAATGGACGGATTGGATTTCTTCAAAAGACATCAAGTGGAGCCCACCAGCTTCATCAGCGCAAGTGAGGAGATCTGCTTCACAGCGCCTTGCGAACCGACGCCGATTCTGCGTTGTGGGTCCCACTGATGGCTCAGATCAATTATCTGAACTGTCCATTAAGTCGGGAGATAGGGTGTAACCTACGCCTAGGTGTCCGTTTCCTTCCATGCATGCCATCAGAAGATTCTAGCTGTCAAACGGAAGGTTGACGGTGGAAATGTTTGAGATGGTGGGCCACATTAAACTTAAGAAAAAATACACATTTCTCAGTTATTTTCCGCCACGAGTAGAATGAATGGAGTGGATTTCTTGTTTGACATCAGTCCTGGGCCCATCAATCAATGTAGTGTGTAAGAGCTTTTCTTTGTGTAAATAGAGGGTTTCCGACTCTGTTACTGAGTCGACCTCCTTGCGCACAACTGACCAACGTTGGCAGCTATAAAAGGAGGAGGAGAGGAGGAAAGGAGGGAGGAGCAGAGCTGGGAGCTTGGGTGTGGAGCACAGGGAGAGACAAAAGGTTTCAAAATTTTTTATTTCATTTTCTACTTTCTTTTTATGCATTTCATGGATTTTACTCTATCCATGCTAGGCTAAACCTCTTAGCTAGGGCTAAGAGGTGAAGCTTGTAGTGAGATGGGAGTGTTTTCTATGCCTTTAATTTAATGCGAATTTAAGAATTGAATTTGTTATTAGTTTGATTATTAAGGGAATATTTTTAGTCTTTAATGGTCTGTTGTGACTGAAATTGCAATGGGTCTGCAATGGCTTTGAGTATTTCCTTTTCCTTTTGATGTTTATGACGTTAAGAAGCCCTGTTGTTTACCATCGTCTCCTGGGCATGGTTGGGTGACGGTACCCTTCCTAACCTTCATAAACATATTGACTGGTTGGTAATTAGTTTAATTTTGTTATTTGCTTTGTCTCCTGGGCATGGTTTGGTGATGGAATCCATTCTAATTCATATACCTCTCATCTCTTGAAAACTATATCAACGTCAGTTCAGTTTAATTTCCATGATTTTTGAAGCAGGCATAAGATCTCCCTGATCTCTATAAGTGGATCCTCTGAATCCCTAGTTTCCTACCTTTGAATTTTCTAAAGTTTTAAAGTAATATTTCACCATTATTCCCACTTATTCACTCGGTTTATATTTCATCTTATTCTAGTTCTAGTTCTGGTTACTTTCAGATCACGTACAGGTTTCAGTCCCTGTGGATTCGACCTCGGTCTCACCGAGTTTATTACTGCATCACAACCCTACACTTGGGGAGTGAACAAGTTTTTGGCATCGTTGCCGGGGACTAACGGCTACGTATTTCTGAAATTAATTGATTTTAGAATTAGATTAAGATTAGGATTTTACTAACTTTAGGTTTAGGTTTTTCTGATTTATAAAAACTAACCTGTTTTCTTGTTTTGTAGACTCTGATAGACTTCTAAATTGGTAACTTTCTTCTTCTCTCCGTTCTATTTACAAAGTAGGATTTGTCTTCCTTTTTAGGTTTTTAATTTCTAATTTGGTAAGCTCTTTCTAACTTTTACTTTCTAATTCTCAAATTTCTTTCATTACTCATTTATTTCATAGTTTAGAATTTCCTAATTTGTTTAGAAGTTTTCTACTTTCTTTTTAGGGATTGCTCTTTTCTAAATTAGAACTTAGTTGATTACTATTTTTCATCTTAGGAATTTTTCACTCTTAGGCTCACTATCCTTAGAAACTAACTTGTTTTGTTTTATTTTGCAGGTTTTAACTTAGGGACCTCAATTTGGTAACTTCCTGCCAACCCTCTCTTCTTTCTAGTTTTTCTTTCTTTCTTAGGATTAGGTTTAGCAATCAATTGAGGGCTGTGAGTGTTTCATGCCCAAGTGGGCTCGTGACAACACTCGACGTCTCTTGACTGAAGGAGGATTAGTCGAGGGGTTAACTATCCATCGCAGGACTAGACATCGCTCGAATTTCCCTGTGTTAATTGAGGTTATGGCTGTAAATCAACCTCAAGCACTACCTCACCATAGGGATGAGGAAGTACATGATGAGAATGAGGTGCATCAAGCACCCCTGCCTCGTACTTTATGAGATTATTTACAACCGGCGGGGGTGAGTACGCCCTCATGTATGATTTTTCCTGAAAACACAGGACAGATGGACATCAAGCCAGGAGTTATCCAACTCCTTCCTAAATTCCATGGGCTTGAATCAGAAAGTCCATACTTACATTTGAAAGAGTTCGATGAGATTATAGCCACCTTATACTTTCCCAATGTATCCGAGGATACAATCAGGCCGAAACTCTTTCCTTTTTCCTTAAAAGAGAAGGCTAAGACGTGGCTACATTCACTGCGGCCTCGATCCATTGGCAAATGGAATGATATGCAGAGGGAATTCATAAAAAAATTCTTCCCACATCATAAAACAATTACCCTCAGAAAAACAATCATGAACTTTGCCCAAAAGGAAGATGAAACATTCTTCTAATGTTGGGAAAGGTTTAAGGATCTGGTCAGTTAATGCCCACAACACGGTTTTGAAACATGGCGCATTACAAATTTTTTCTACGATGGACTGACATCTTCCATGCGCCAAATGGTTGAGACAATGTGCAATGGAGAGTTCATTAATAAAGATGTTGACGAGGTATGGGATTACCTCGACAGTCTGGCTGAAAAAACACAATCTTGGAACTATTACCCAAAATCAAACACCACGTCTAGGCCAACTCAATCTAAGGAGAAAGGTGGATTGTATCTCTTGAAAGAAGAGGATGATCTCAATTATAAAGTGACTAATCTCATAAGAAAATTTGAGGCCATGGACGGAAAGAAGGATAAGGTCAATGAAATTGTCTGCGGCATCTGTGATTGTAACATTCACACAACTGAAAATTGTCCTACAATACCTGCCTTTCGAGGAGTGTTGAATGAACAAGTCAATGCCGTGAACAACTATCAAAGACCTTTTACTGGACCCAACTCCAATACATACAATCCTGGTTGGAAAAATCATCCAAACTTTAGTTAGAGAAATGGACAAACGGCTACCCCCCAAGGTTTTTTTCAAAATCCAAATCAGGGGAAACCTCAAGAAGAACCGGTTCAAAATTCCATACAAGAGCTGATTCAGGCGATGCGAGGACTTACAGATTTTATGCAAAAGATAGATTCTCGTATGACGGTTATAGAAAAGGGGATGCTTCCTGCACAACCGCTCCCCAATCCTAAATCGCAATACGAGAGATCCATCCCAGCTCTTCAAATCAAATGGGGCACGCTAAATCCATCACCACTCTTAGGAGTGGGAAGATCATTGATAAAACTCTTCCGGTTAGGCCTGAAAAGCCTCAAGAACCAGAAGAGGACAATAATGATGGATCTAGTGATACCCCACAAAAATTAGAACCGGAACTTCTAGAGAAGCCAGTTGCTCCGTTCCCCCAACGGTTGGTTGCACCAAAACGTCTTTCTAACTCTCAGGATATTCTAGAGGTGTTGAAACAAGTGAAAGTCAACATTCCTCTACTTGATGTCGTAAAACAGATTCCTTCATATGCAAAATTTCTGAAAGGCCTATGTACGACCAAAAGACGGCAGAGTATTCAAAAGAAGATTTTCGTAACTGAGAAAGTGAGTGCCATCTTGAAGCAAGACGTGCCGCAGAAATTCAAGGATCCCGGTAGCCCAACCATATCATGTGTAATCGGGAACCATCGAATTGATCACGCACTTCTTGACTTAGGAGCGAGCATCAATCTGATTCCCTACTCGGTATACAAACAGTTAGGTTTGGGTGAGTTAAAACCCACCCTAACCACACTACAACTTGCCGATCGTTCTGTTCGTGTACCAAGAGGGATTATTGAGGATGTGTTCATCCAAGTCTATAGATTTTACTACCCTGTAGATTTTATCATCCTGGACACCGAACCCATCAATAACATAAGCACTCAGATTCCCGTCATTCTGGGTCGCCCATTCCTTGCCACGTCAAATGCAATTATCAATTGCAGGAATGGTGTCATGACTATGTCTTTCAGAAACTGACATTGGAGTCAAACATCTTTTCAATCACGGCAACAACTCAGAGGATGATGACGATATCCACGACATTAACATGATTGACTCTTTAGTGGAAGATACGACACCTCTGGCCTTATCTTCCGACCTTCTAGAGACGTGCCTGGCCCACTCCCATGAGTTTGATGATGATATGATTAGGGAGACGTGTGCCTTGCTGGATACTGCACCGGTACTTGAAGTTGGAGGCCACAATTTGAAGACACAATGTTACCGAATCCACAAACTGATGTAGTGCCTCTACCGTCTAACCTCAAGGCACGAAGCTTGACCTAAAACCTTTGCCTCTGATTTGAAATATGCTTATTTAGGTCAAGATGAGACATACCCGGTGGTGATCTCTGCCCACCTGGAGAAAGAATAGGAGAGTATGCTCATAGCTACTCTCATTCAGCATAAGAGAGCCCTTGGATGGGCGATCGCGAACCTCAAGGGAATCGACCCCTCGATTTGTACTCACCGCATATATCTTGAGGATAATGTGAAGACCGCTCGGCAACCAGAACGTAGACTAAATCCAAACATGAAGGAAGTGGTTAAGGCCGAGGTTCTCAAACTATTGGATGTGGGTATCATATACCCTATATCTGATAGTCAATGGGTGAGTCCAACTCAGGTGGTTCTTAAGAAGTCCAGAATCACCATCGTAGCCAATGCTAATAATGAACTCGTGCCGACTAGAGTCACTACTGGTTGGAGAATGTGCATTGACTACAGGAAATTAAATACCGTCACGAGGAAAGACCACTTTCCTTTACCATTCATTGATCAGATCCTGGAAAGGTTAGCCGGTCATTCCTATTACAGTTTCTTGACGGGTATTCGGGCTATAACCAAATTGAAATCGCCCCTGAGGACCAGGAGAAAAGACCACATTTACTTGCCCCTATGGCACCTTTGCTTACAGAAGGATGTCATTCGGGTTATGTAATGCCCCTGCCACCTTTCAGCGATGTATGCTGAGTATCTTTTCTGACATGGTGGGGAAATATCTAGAGGTCTTTATAGACGATTTCTCTGTTTTTGGTTCATCTTTCAGTGAGTGCTTAGAGAATCTCAAATGTGTGCTGAAAAGATGTGAAGAAAAGAATCTGGTACTTAATTGGGAGAAGTGTCATTTCATGGTTCATCAGGGGATTGTCCTTGGACATATCATCTCGTCCAAGGGAATTGAGGTAGATAAGGCAAAAATCGATCTTATCTCTAACCTACCTCCACCCAAGAACATCAGGGACGTGCGATCCTTCTTAGGACACGCAGGGTTTTATCGGCGATTCATAAAGGACTTTAGTCTCCTCTCTCGTCCTTTATGTAATCTTCTTCAAAAGGATGCTCCATACGAGTGGACTGAACAATGCCAGGAAGCTTTCACCAAGCTTAAAGGTATGTTAACCACTGCACCCATCATGCAGCCACCCGACTGGAGCCTTCCTTTTGAGCTTATGTGCGACGCTTCTGATTATGCTCTTGGAGCGGTTCTAGGCCAGAGAAAAGATAAGAGGCCCTACGTCATCCATTACGCGAGTAAGACTTTAAATCCTGCCCAAGTGAACTACTCGACTACGGAAAAAGAACTTTTAGCCGTAGTGTTCGCCTTGGACAAATTTAGGTCCTACCTGATCGGATCCAAGATCATTATCTATACAGATCATGCGGCACTGAAGTATCTTCTTTCTAAGAATGATTCTAAGCCCCGCCTGATACGATGGATCCTTCTACTCCAAGAATTTGATTTGAAAATTAAAGATAAAAAAGGAGTAGAGAACGTAGTGGCCGATCACCTTCTCGCCTTAATATCTCTGATTCCCTTGAGGCGACCCATATCAACGACATGTTCCCCGATGAACAACTGTTCAGAGTCTCCCACTCACCTTGGTTCATTGATATTACTAATTATCTTGCTACAGGTTCCATACCGACACAGTGGACTGCGCAAGATAAGAAGAAATTCTTCACCGAGGTGCGCAACTTTTTCTGGGATGATCCTTATTTGTTTAAATATTGCCCAGACCAGATCTTAAGGAGATGTGTGCCAGATGATGAGCATCAGAGTGTCATCTCCTTTGTCACTCACAGGCCTGTGGTGGTCACTTTTCTGCAAAAAAGACCACGGCCAAGATTCTACAGTGTGGCTTCTATTGGCCCACTATGTTCAGGGACACTCATGAGTTTTGCAAAGCTTGTGAGCGTTGTCAGAAATGGGAGCATTGTCCCGTCGAAATATGATGCCCTTGAATCCCATTCTTATCATAGAGGCATTTGATTGTTGGGGCATCGATTTCATGGGACCATTCCCCCAATCTTTTGGGAATTTATATATTTTGCTTGCCGTAGACTATGTCACTAAATGGGTCGAAGCAATTCCGTGTCGAACTAATGACCATCGCACGGTCATTAAATTCTTAAAAGAAAACATTCTTTCCCAATTCGGAACGCCTCGAGCCATCATTAGTGATGGGGGCTCACACTTTTGTAATAGACCATTCGAGAGTTTAATGAAGAAATACAGTATCTCTCATAAGGTGACCACCCCATACCACCCACAGACAAGTGGGCAAGCTGAGATTTTCAATAAGGAGATCAAACACATTTTGGAGAAAACGGTTAACCCTAACCGTAAGGATTGGTCAATTCGATTGACCGATGCCTTATGGGCTTACCGTACTGCTTTTAAAACCCCTATTGGAATGTCTCCTTTTAGACTCGTCTATGGGAAGGTTGCCACTTGCCTGTGGAGTTGGAACATAGAACCTACTGGGCGATCACAAATCTAAATTTTAATCTGAACAACGCTGGCTCGCTACGCAAACTTCAATTAAATGAACTTGAAGAAATTCGGAACGACACATACGAGAACTCGAGAATTTACAAGGACAGGATGAAGGCGTTTCATGACCAACACATTCTACGAAAATCATTCACGCCAGGTCAGAAAGTCCTTTTGTATAATTCTCGATTACATCTCTTTCCGGGTAAGCTTCGATCTCGTTGGACCGGCCCTTACATTGTTGTTACTGCATATCCTCATGGGGCCGTCGAGATAAGAGATCCCGACAATGACAAGGAATTTAAAGTAAATGGACATCGCTTAAAGCCATTTGTCGAGAAATTTGATTCAGAAGACATGTCCATGCCTCTGACTGATCCTGTTTACCAGGAATGATCTCCTAGTCTGATGGAGGTATAGGTAGGTTTATCGCTTTCATAAGACTAGGGTAGTTTATTGTATTTGTCTGGCTGAAGACGGTAAACTTAGCACTCTTGGGAGGCAGCCCAGCTTTTCATTCCATTTTCCTAGTCCAATGTTTGTGGGTAACATTACTGCAAACCCTCACGAGACTACAACTCGTCCACTAGGGGCAACCTAGTGGTTTAAAGGCTTGTTGCATACGCTAAATGCAATCGAGAGCACCTGCGAAAGTGGTATAGGTAGGATTTTTATTTTTGTTTTACTTTCGATGGGTTTTACTCTTGTGCTGACCCGCTCTCATGTTGAGATCTCTATGGAAAAGTCTCTCTCGACTCGTTACCCAGGTACTATCTTCCCATCACTTCTCATGTACTTTCGTTGTCCCATGTGCATTGCATGTTTACATCTTTTACATTGAGGACAAAGTAGATTTTAGGTTGGGGTGGGAGATTAGGTGACCGAATTAGCATTTTCTTGGTCTTGAACAAAAATCGTGGAAATTTTTGAAATTTTTCTGGGATTTCTGGTGAATTCGAAGTGATTTTGACGGATATCCTTGACTTAGAATTTAAAAATTCGTGATATTGATAATTTATGACTCTTGGATTCAGTAGCTGTTAGATTTCACAATTAAGTTGAATTGTTAATCCATGATTAGAAGTTGTAAACGTTGATTGATTCATGATTTCACATGCCACATCTCGCTTACACATTGAGGGTTCAGTTCAATATTGAAAGATTGACCTGGTAATCACTAAGCATGAAAGGAACTAGCCTGGAACATTTGCTTAACATAATTGATTCAAAAAAAAAAAAAAAAAAAAAAAAAAAAAAAAAAAAAAAAAAAAAAAAAGAAAAGAAAAGGAAAGAATTACACCATAGGTTTGCTCCCTATAGGTGTGGATTCGATTTCCCATGATTAACAGTTAGAAAGAGTTGGGCAACTAGTTTCACCATAGGTTTGCTCCCTATAAGTGAAAATTGGATTCCCATCTTGACAAAATAAAAATAAAAATAAAAATAAAAATAAAAATAAAAATAAAAATAAAAATAAAAAAAATGAAAGAATGATCTGTGAGGCAAAGTTCTGGTTTAGGTGATGGTAGTTATGAATTTTCTAATTGATTACCAATGATATCATGAAATCGACAATTTGATCTTTTAATGGTGATAGGCCGAGATTTCACTATACACCCATGGAACTCAATGTTTAAAATTATTCTAGTTTATGGATTAATATTTGAACTTGATTATGAAATTCACCGTGCATGAGAGGCCAGGAGAAATTAATAATCAACATTCATGAATCTTAAGATTTCTCATAGCTGGATTGTTTTTCAAAATATCACTCGGCTTCACAAGAATTGTCTCGTAATTCTCAACTTAACTTTCGCATATTTTGCTCGGGACTAGCAAAATGCTGGTTGGGGGTTGTGTTGAGGGTCAAATATTACATATCAGACCCTAGTCACTGCTTGGATTTTCGAACATAATATTGTTTAAAGGCCGATTTAATCGTGTTTATGCTGCAGGTTGAATTTAGGAGCTTTGATTATAAAAGAGCATTAAAAGTGTGGATTTGACGCTCAGAATTTACCAGAGCAAGGGATGAACCCCAGGGGACTAAGATCAACGAAATTACATGCCAGAGACCCGAGAAAATCGAGAAACTGAAGCTCAAGAGGCCCGAAATTGATAAAGAATGCAGGATCACAGGGTTCTCACCATCCGATTGGCTCGAAACTTCATTCATTGCCTGAGGACCACAAATGAACCGTACACGTCAAATTTCAGCTCCCGGATCCCTGTGGAAGTACTTCAAACGACAGATCATCCCATAAACTGTTAATTCTAGGCCCACCCAATCTCTGGATATGCTTCAATATTGGTCTCAACGTGTTAAATGGAATGAGGAAAGGAATGGGCGGAACGGATTTCTTACACACATCATGATTGGACCCCATTGACCATGGTTGTGCACGGTGCACAACTGCACTCGATGTGCACTGGATCTAGACGATCGGTCAGCGCCCGCTGACTCGATCCGTCTCAAAAACGGAAACAGCGTCCGCACTAACCGACGCCGGGTCCTCTCAGTGGGGCCCACTACCTGTCCATATCAACAATCTGGACCGTCCATTCGTTCCGTAGGGCAGCCATAACCCACTCCTAGGTGGCGGAATCTCCGAAGACAATGGAGATCTTTTTTTTGTCCGTTCAAAGGCAAGATGGACGGTGAATGGAAACTTCGTGGGCCGCACCAATTTTTCTCCAAAAATATGCTTTCCCGGACGGTTTTTCGACGTCGATCGAATGGACGGATTGGATTTCTTGAAAAGACATCAAGTGGAGCCCACCAGCTTCGTCAGCGCAAGTGAGGAGATCTGCTTCGCAGCGTCTTGCAAACCGACGCCGGTTCTGCGTTGTGGGTCCCACTGATGGCTCAGATCAATTATCTGAACCGTCCATTAAGTCGGGAGATAGGGTGTAACCTACGCCTAGGTGTCCGTTTCCTTCCATGCAAGCCATCAGAAGATTCTAGCTGTCAAACGGAAGGTTGATGGTGGAAATGTTTGAGATGGTGGGCCACATTAAACTTAAGAAAAAATACACATTTCTCAGTTATTTTCCGCCACGAGTAGAATGAATGGAGTGGATTTCTTGTTTGACATCAGTCCTGGGCCCATCAATCAATGTAGTGCGTAAGAGCTTTTCTTTGCGTAAACAGAGGGTTTCTAACTCTGTTACTGAGTCGACCTCCTTGCGCACAACTGACCAACGTTGGCAGCTATAAAAGGAGGAGGAGAGGAAGAAAGGAGGGAGGAGCAGAGCTGGGAGCTTGGGTGTGGAGCACAGGGAGAGACAAAAGGTTTCAAAATTTTTTATTTCATTTTCTACTTTCTTTTTATGAATTTCATGGATATTACTCTATCCATGCTAGGCTAAACCTCTTAGCTAGGGCTAAGAGGTGAAGCTTGTAGTGAGATGGGAGTGTTTTCTATGCCTTTAATTTAATGTGAATTTAAGAATTGAATTTGTTATTAGTTTGATTATTAAGGGAATATTTTTAGTCTTTAATGGTCTGTTGTGACTGAAATTACAATAGGTCTGCAATGGCTTTGAGTATTTCTTTTTCCTTTTGATGTTTATGACGTCAGGAAGCCCTGTTGTTTACCATCGTCTCCTGGGCATGGTTGGGTGACGGTACCCTTCCTAACCTTCATAAACATATTGACTGGTTGGTAATTAGTTTAATTCTGTTGTTTACTTTGTCTCCTGGGCATGGTTTGGTGATGAAATCCATTCTAATTCATATACCTCTCATCTCTTGAAAACTATATCAACGTCAGTTCAGTTTAATTTCCATGATTTTTGAAGCAGGCATAAGATCTCCCTGATCTCTATAAGTGGATCCTCTGAATCCCTAGTTTCCTACCTTTGAATTTTCTAAAGTTTTAAAGTAATATTTCACCATTATTCCCACTTATTCACTCGGTTTATATTTCATCTTATTCTAGTTCTAGTTCTGGTTACTTTCAGATCACGTACAGGTTTCAGTCCCTGTGGATTCGACCTCGGTCTCACCGAGTTTATTACTACATCACAACCCTACACTTGGGGAGTGAACATGGATGTTTCTATGTTGGGAATTGTTTAGTTTCCTGGCATAGTAAGAAACAGAGTTCGGTATCTCTATCCATAGTTGAGGCTGAATATATCGCAGCTGGTAATGCTTGTACCCAACTTGTTTGGATGAAAAGAATGCTTAATTATTATGAAATTATGCAAGATACAATGATTTTATATTGCGATAAGTGTAGCACAATTAATATTTCCAAAAATCCTATTCAGCATTCTCGTACTAAGCCTATTGACATTCATTATCACTACATTCAGGAATTGGTTGAAGATAAATGCATTTCTTTAGAATATATCCCGATGAAAAATCATCTTGCTAACATTTTAACTAAACCACTTGATAGGAATAGATTTTCTAAATTGAAACTTGATATTGGTATGTGCAATTCAAATTAATTGAATTATGTTTGCATGTTATATATATATATATATATATATATATATATATATATATATATATATATATATATATATATATATATATATATATATATATATATTTGCCAACATTTCTGAAATTTTTAAATAAAAAAAATTAATTAATTTTTTCAATGTCTCACGACGGGTCAAGTACACACTCGACCAGTCGAGTCACGATGGGTAGAGCATGTACTCGACCGGTCGTGAAACGCGGGTAAGGTGTCTTATAAGAGGGAAATCGCTTCTTTTTTTTTTCCCCTCATTTCTTCATCTTCCACATTCAGCTCTTCTCTCGACTCGTCGGACTCATCAACCTAGGATCTTGGTAAGTGGTCCATTTTCATTTTCCTTCTAGATTTGGGTCATTGCATGCTTATATTGCTATATCTTGAAGTCGATTTGAGTTTTCCCATCCATTGTTGTAGGGTTTGATCAAAAAATCTGATCTCTTTGAAACCCATCAATCTTTTGTTGTTTTTCTCTATTACTTACATTTAATGGATGTTCAGTCTAAGAAGAAAGATACTCGTGCTTCTTCTTCTAAGGCAACTTCTCTTAGGGTGCGTACTCTACGGCCACCCGAGGAAGACCCGGAATATGTGCGGGATCTCCGGAGAAAGGAAGTAATTATTGAGCATACGGTCAATGCTAATCATTTGACTCCTTTCCATCGTCTTCCCATCCTTACCGTTGTAGGTTGGGAAAACATCCTAAATTGGGGCGGACCGGCATATCGCTTTATTGCTCAAGGGATGTATGCTTTAATCAGTGAAGCATCCCTCGATGATCTTACTATCTCTTTTAATTTTAGACAAGGGACATTCAAAGTTGATAAACATCTTATTTTGGGTTTATTAGACATCAATGTTAATGATGACGGTATACCTATACCAACCCTTGCTGATAAAATGTCTGAATCCAAGTGTTGTAAATTGACCCGCAAATTATGTCATTTTGATGAGGAGTGGAGTCCAGGTAATGCGCTCCGTGCCAATCATATGTCACCTAAATACAGGGTTCTCCATCGCATTTTTATTGCCAATGTGTATCCTCGTTTTGGGAACAAGGCTGAGTTAACATCGTTCATGGTTCACATTCTTCATTCAATTGTATTGGGCATACCCATTTGTCTTCCTTCATTGATTTGCTACATTATCATTCAATTCCATCTCCATCCTGGCCATAGTTATATACTATTTGCCTATTTGATGACTACATTAGCTCTTCATTGTAATGTGGTCATGCCATCTGCTGAGGCACCAATAGCAGTTCTTCCTTTCAATAATTCCAATATTAACAAGATGAACTAGAAGTTCTTACGGGCCAACGCGATGAGGAGGATGTCTAAGTTGAAGAAGAAGACACTCTGTCTGATGACACTATGATGAATGATATTTTTGATGAGTTGGAATCTGATGATGAGGTGAACCCTAATTTTCAGTCGTCTCAGTTTGATGAGAGTCTTTGCTCACTGGAGGAGAAGGTGGGTGAGTTGAAAATGTCTCAGGACAATCTGAATGAGAGTAAAAAATCTTCTGTGAAGTACATGCTTAAGTATTTTCATCGCATTACCAGGGGACTCCATCAGATTGACCCGTCCATTCCACCTCCTTCTTCTTTAGGTTCTGATTAGTTTCTGTTTTTATCTACTATGGATTTGTATAACTTTAACTTTCATTTTCTCTGGGATTGTATAATTTAATGTTGGTTGACACTCTCTTTATGTTACTCTCTATCTGCTACTCTTATATTTCACTCTTAATTATGTTTCTGATCTTGGATGTTTAATCATAGTACTTCTATTGTGCTTCGTTTCTTTATGATTCTGTTTTCCTTTGTCAAGTTGTGACAAAAAGGGGGAGAGATTTGAGGTTTATGATTTCATATTTTTTCCAATGTTTGGATTTTGTGGATGTTTGGATATATGTATATTTGCTACAGGTATTCTACATAATTTCAAGTTACAATTCCAAGTTCAGATTGAGTGGGAGTATGTGTTGTGCTCATATTAAGATAAAGTGTATTGTGTGAAGTTTGTATATTTGTTTTGAAAAGGCCTAGCTATATGTCCTAGAGGGGGGGTGAATAGGATTATGCCAAATAAATGTTATAACAGCGGAATTAAAAAAACAATATGATAGCCAAAATAAATCACAATGCAGGAAAGTAAAACAACCTCAAAATTTAGATCTTGAGAGGTTGATACAAATGTTGTTCTAAGGACAACCTTACACCAAAAACCAGAGTTTATTGTAGGACAACCTTATTTCTAGAAAGATCTTTGTATCAAATCTCAAACCAAAGAGGAATAAAGAAATAAATACAAACTGAATTGAAATAAATTGTAATCACAAATGTATTGTTCTAGGGACAGCCATACACCATAAAAATGGCAGGGCAACCTTGCTGGAACAACTTTAAAGGAAATTTAAATTCAAGTAGATAAAGGAATAGCAGAAAGTAAATTCTAATTATTACAAAATTCCCACAATGCTTGAATTAAACGATTATC
This sequence comes from Magnolia officinalis, assembly GCA_021015155.1. Lineage (NCBI taxonomy): Eukaryota > Viridiplantae > Streptophyta > Magnoliopsida > Magnoliales > Magnoliaceae > Magnolia > Magnolia officinalis. Next base: position 9,981,455 of record JAJHSJ010000016.1, on the reverse strand, counting down.
AACAACATTATCACCACACATACATCCCACAAATGAATATTAAAGATTAGAAATGTAAATCATTCAACCACAACACAAGGGATTATAGTGGTTCGCCTGTGTGTTCACCAACTATTAAACAACAGCCACACAAAATGCTACTCCACTCCTAATATCCTCACACAGGGGATATTAGCATTCACTAACAGAATAGGTTTTCCCAGGTTCACTAAAAACCTTTACAATTGTGTCTTTGTCTGTGGGCTTACACAATTAAAAAAACCCCACTTCTGAGTTTTCCTGGCTCTCCTCAGATAACCAATACAACAAGATTTTTCTGGCAAATCTTGAAAGAAACCAAAACAAAAAGGAATTTACAATTAAATGTAAAATACCTAATTATCTCCTTCGTTGTAGCAGCCCGGTAGAACCAAGTCAGAGTAGATGATTGAATGTCCAAGTTCAATGTCCAGTACTCAATTACAATGGTTCTAATTCTAATAGATTTTAAATTAAATCAAGTAGGGCTTGCCTTAATTGATTTTGATTCCAAAGAAAGGGAATAACAATTCCTCTTATCAAATTAGATTGGAATAGCAGAAATAAAATCAATTAAATAAAGCTAAGGAAAGAGAATATTAAATAAGCACACTTAGCTTAGATGGAGCACAGAATTATCTCTCAGAAGTTCGACGAAGATTGGCTTGAATGGATTAATTAATTCAATGATTACTTCTGAGATTCGTGATCTATTTATAGTTGAGCAGATCGTGTGTTCAACTGGTCTAGAGAGCTCTTCGACTAGTCGAAGCAATAACAGATATTTGAAAAATCAGGCGCGATAAGCTTTGACCGTTCTACGACTGGTCGAAGGACTCCTTCGACTGGTCATAGGTCACCTTCGACTGGTCGAAGGTCTCCTTCGACTGGTCGAAGAACTTAAAATTCATCGCTGGACTTTGAGTCGAAGACTTTCGACTGGTCGAAGATGCAGTCGACACTGTTCTTTCGACTGGTCGAACAGATTCCTGGACTAGTCGAAGCCTAACAGAAATTATCCAATTTTTGTAACAAACTTACTACTGAACGAGGAATTTTTTAGACTGGTCGAAGCAACTCTAGGACTAGTCGAAGAAGGCCTAGGACTAGTCGAAGAACAGACCAAACTTATGTAAAATAAACATTCGATTTATGTATCCAAAGTGACCTACTTCTAAGGTCAACCTAAGGTCAGTCAAACCTCAACCATGAAATAAGGACATTGAAACATTAGGAACTAGTGACCTTGAAGTATGAGCCTTGATATCTTGATGTAGTTCAATCTTGAAATCTTGATGTAGCTCAATCTTGAAAGTGTCTTGAGTTCTTTATGAACAGCCTTGTACTCTTCTTGAAGTCTTGCAGCTTGAGTCATGTCTTGTGAGTAGTTCTTGCATTCAAGTTTGATCTTTGTACTCGTGAACTTTGCTTGTTGTGAGCTTAGCTTGTTGTGAGTTTAGCTTGCTCATGAATGTTGATCTTTGAGAGAGCTTCACTTATGCAAGATATATAACAGTGATTTTGGCACCACAAATTTGACAACAAATAGGGATATAAAATATAGCACTTACAATCTCCCCCTTTGTCAAATTAGTGACAAAACACATAACCAAGATAAACATAGAATAAAACAACTGGTTAAAGAGATATGAACCAGTTCATATCAACTGGCTTACCTGCAAATCAACATTCAACATTCAACATTCAACATTCAACATTCAACCAGTTCAAACATACTCCCCCTGAGTAACATAACCAATGCTACTCCTCTCACAATCATATCATTAAGAATAAACCATTCTCTCCCTTTTTGTCACAATATGACAAAGGAAACAACAATAAAGGAGAACTAAATAAAGGGATATATGAGAGTAAACATGAGGAGTTATGAGATTATAGCAAAACAGAGATAGAGATACTCAACATAGCTTCACATAGAATAAATATCCAGCATAAAACATATATAATATCTTACTCAAACTCAGTCAACCAAGTGCTAAGTTAAAAAGTTATTACAGACCAGAAGTCTCATATAAACTAATCAGAACTAGAACCAGATGACGGAGCTGGAATAGAAGGATCAAGTTGGTGCATGCCTTTGTTCAATCGCCTAAGATATTTGCGCATGTACTTGAATTGTAAATCATGAGCAACAGACATGTTTTCCATCTTTACATTTATATTCTCAACTTTATCCTCTAATGCACTCAGACGAGCATCAACATCAGATGGTTCAAAATCTGGATCATTTGTTGAGTCAGATCCAGTTCCTCAAAGATATCATCCATATATCATATTAATGTCATCCCAGCTTTCTTCATGACCAGCACCACCACCATTACCACCTTGTTCAGGAAGTAATTCCAGCTTCATCTTATTTAGATTAGAGTTGTTGAAAATCAGATGATGGATTGGTGCCTCATCAACCGGCATATCGACTAACATGTGTGTAGCCAATACAGTCATTAAATAGGCAAAAGGAATGTCACTATGACCAGGATGGAGTCTAAACTGAAGAATGAAATAACAGATTAAGGATGGTAAACAAATCTGAGTACCTTTGGAGATAGCATGGATAACACAAACCATAAACGAAGTCAAGTTAGTTTTATTACCCGAACGAGAATACAGATTAGACACAAAGATTTTGTGGAGAATTCTGTACTTAGGTAACAAATACCTTGCGGGAAGCGCATTCCCTTTTTGTGTCTATTGAACATCCATGTTGCACAAGTCTCTAGTGAGCATGCGTTTTTCAGACATTGAGGGTTTATCAGTTAAGTTATGGATAGGAATACCCTCATCATTCACAGGAATGTCCACAAGGGCTGAAATTAAATGACGATCAATATCAAAAGGCCCTTCTCTAGTAGATATTTTAAAAGTTAAATTATCCTGTGAAAAAGCACTAATACATGTAAACATGGATTGGGCAATGGACCGGTATGCAGGCCCACCCCAATGTAATAAGTTAACCCAACCTACAGCTTCAAGAATAGGAAGGATGTCAAAAGGTGCAATATGATTAACATCAACAGGATGTTCAACAATAACATTACGTAATCTGATGTCCCTAACATAAGATGGATCATCATTGGGAACAAGAAGATGACGCTTAGAGATAATGGTCGATCTGGAGGAAGAAGAAGGACCACGGGAAGTAGTTTTTCTACCTCTAGAAGCCATTTGCAACACGGATATCAAGGAAATAAGAAGTTGCAAAGGATTGAGAAGTGGGTTTCCTTAAAACAGATTTTTCAAAATCCAAACCCCAAATCTCAATGAAATCCAAAATACAAAGCTTAAAGCTTGAAAAGTAAACAATCTAGACACAAATCTGCAAGAAAAACGTGATTTGGAACACTAACCTTGAAGAACATGAAAGATGGGTTCGACAAGTCGAAGCTTGGTTCCTTAGAGAGGAAAAACGAAATGAGGAAGAAAGCAAAAATCTCCAAATTTTAAGTGATTCCCGAGATCTACGACTGGTCGTGGATATCTACGACTGGTCTAAGGTCGACTGGTCGAGTATACTCACGACTGGTCGAAGGATGTCCAAAAATTCATATCTCTTGCAATTTATACAAAAATTGGAATTCAATTTAGCAAATATATACACTATGATACAAGTAGGCATAAATAATCATTTTAAAATGCACATGCCAAGATCAAATTTCATCTTGTTAAACCTAATTTTATCAAGAGATTTTGTGAAAATATCAGCTCTCTGATCTTCAGTAGGAATATATTCCAGAGATATAACTTTTTCTTCTACCAATTCCCTAATATAATGAAATCTAATGTCAATGTGTTTAGTACGAGAATGCTGAATAGGATTTTTTGAAATATTTATTGCACTGGAATTATCACAATGCAATAACATAGAATCCTGTTTAATTCCATAATCCCTTAACATTCGTTGCATCCAAACAAGCTGTGTACATGCATTACCAGCTGCGATATACTCAGCTTCAGCTGTTGAAAGTGATATAGAATTTTGTTTCTTACTAAACCACGAAACTAAACAATTTCCAATGTAAAAGCAACCACCACTGGTTGATTTTCTATCATCTAGATTACCAGCCCAATCAGCATCTGAGTACCCAACAAGTTGGACACTAGTCTCATGTGGATACCAGAGAACAAGATTTATAGTACTTGCAACATATCTAATAATCCGCTTAACAGCAATCAAGTGAGATTCTTTTGGATCAGATTGAAATCTTGCCCAAATACCAACACTTAAAGAAATATCAGGTCTACTAGCAGTTAAATATAACAAACTACCAATCATACTCTGATAAAGTTTTGAATCAATATTTTTACCATTATAGTCTTTTGAGAGTTTCAGGGTAGTACTCATAGGAGTATCGAAATTCTTGCCATTCTCAAATCCAAATATCTTGATTAGATTCAAGGCATACTTAGATTGAGAGATAAATATTCCTTCAGCTTGCTGCTTAACTTGCATACCAAGAAAATAAGTTAATTCCCCAACCATGCTCATTTCGAACTGTGATTTCATCAAATCTGCAAACTCAGTAGTCAAGTCAGTACAAGTTGATCCATAAATGATATCATCAACATAAATCTGTACCATTAAGATATGATCATTATGTTTTTTAACAAATAGAGTTTTATCAACAGATCCCATTTGAAAATTGTGACTTAAAAGAAATTTTGTTAGTTTCTCATACCATGCCCTAGGTGCTTGTTTTAATCCATAAAGTGCCTTTTTAAGCCGATACACATGATCAGTATTTTTGGGATCTTCAAAACCCATTGGCTGTTCAACATAGACTTCTTCATGTAAATTGCCATTTAGAAAAGCACTTTTCACATCCATCTGATAGATCTTTATCTTTCTAAAACATGCAATGGATATAAATAGTCTGATAGATTCAAGGCGTGCTACTGGTGCAAAAGTTTCATCGAAATCAATCCCTTCAATTTGAGTATAACCTTGTACCACTAGTCTAGCCTTGTTTCTAATTATATTTCCACATTCGTCAGACTTATTTTTGAAAATCCATTTTGTTTCAATGATGTGTTTATCTTTAGGTCTTGGTACGAGATACCAAACATCATTTCTTACGAATTGGTTAAGTTCTTCTTGCATCGCAACAATCCAGTTCTCATCAGCAAGAGCTTCTTTTACGTTAGATGGTTCTATTTGGGATGTAAAACATGCATAATTACATATATCTTCAAGTTGTCTACAGGTGCGAACACCGGTGAGAGGATTTCCAAGAATTTGTGTGGTTGGATGATCTTTAACAGTCCTTAACTCAGAATCAGTCTGATTCGATGAAGTATCAGGTTTATCAATGATTAGAACTTCATCATTATCTGAATTTGAGATTGGCGTGTTTAAGTGATCATCAATGACAACATTAATGGACTCTTGAATCACACCAGTTCTTTTGTTCAGAACCCTATAAGCTCGACTGTTTAAGGAATATCCTAGAAAAATCCCTTCATCACTCTTTGTATCGAATTTTCCCAAATTTTCATGATCACGTAAAATATAGCATTTGCTGCCAAAAACTCGAAAGTATTTGACAGTAGGCTTTTTGTTGAACCATAATTCGTAAGCCGTTTTATTATTATCCTTTCTAGTATAAACTCGGTTAATAATATAGCAAGCTGTGTTGACTGCTTCAGCCCAAAGATTTTTAGAGAGCTTCATGCTATTCAACATGACATTAGCCATTTCTTGAAGCACCCTATTCTTTCTTTCTACAATTCCATTTTGTTGTGGAGTTTTGGGAGCAGAGAATTCATGTAATATTCCTTGGTCAATACAAAACTTCTCAAAATTGCTATTCTCAAATTCAGATCCATGATCACTACGAATTTTACTGATTTGAGAAGATTTTTCAGTTTGAATCCTTTTGAAAACTTTTCTCACTTCTTCAAGGGTTTCAGATTTATTCCTTAAGAAGACTACCCAAGTGAATCTGGTAAAATCATCAACTATTACCAGGATATACTTTTTCCCACCATGACTTTCTGTTCTGATAGGTCCTATTAGATCCATGTGGAGGAGTTCGAGTGGTCTTGATGTGGTATTTGAATTCACCTTTTTGTGTGAGTTTCTTATTTGTTTGCCTATCTGGCACTCACCACATATCTTATCTAATTTCTGAAGTTTGGGTAAACCTCTTATAAGTTCTCGTTTGCTCAATCTATATAAATTTTGACAATGTACATGTCCAAGACGTTTGTGCCATAAATCAGTCTCGTCTGTATGGACCATGTAACATGTTTGATTAGTTGAGCTGGATTCACTAATAATATAGCAATTTTCAGACGTTCTACGTCCAGTTAATATTACAGAACCCTTATTATTTAGTATCTCACAGCTTTGATTAGAAAATCGAACACTATGGTTATTATCACATATTTGAGATATACTAAGCAAGTTATGTTTTAAGCCTTCAACATATAAGACATTTTTAAACACAGGAAGATTAAAAAGTTGAACCGTACCTTGGCCTATAATCTTGCAATTGCTACCATCACCAAATATGACTGAACCATCAGTCATATCTTTCAGATTCGTGAATAAAGCTTTGTCACCTATCATATGCCTGGAGCATCCACTGTCTAGGTACCACTTTGAATGACTTGTTGCTTTGAAAGCAGTGTGAGCAACCAAGAAGGCAACTTTAGGAACCCATTTCAAAACAGTTTTGGGTTTATGAACATAGTTGGTCTTCTTTTGTTTATAGTTGTAAGAATGACCTATAGAGTTAGATTTTAAGAGCTCCTTGAGTAAATCAACTATCTTTTCAGCTAGTGGATTTCGTTTCTGATTAAAGTTGACATGACTGCTTCTAGGTTTTTGAAAAGTTTTTGAATTTCTAGAAAAATCTTGATAAGTACTTTTCCTTTTTGAGTTTGAGGACTCTCCTTTAACAAACATAGGAGGAGTATACTTTTGTTTAGGAGGTAGATTTTTATCGTAGCCCAACCCGGATAGATCGCCACATTTTCTTGATCCGGATAAAAGTTTTTCTAACTTTGGATCTCCTTGGGCATATTTCCATGTGTCCTTTAGACTCAGAAGAGAAGATACTTCAGTTTTGAGTTTCTCAATTTCAGATTTCAAATCAATAATTAGGGAGTTCTTGAATTCCAAATCGCATTTTGATTTTCAAAACAATCTGAAATTTGTGATTTTTCTAAGACAAGTGATTCAAAACATTCTTTGAGTTTAGAAAACTTTTCTTTTTGAAGTTTAAGTTTGACAGCAATTTTACAACTTTCCTTATATAGGGCATTATAAGCGTCTTAAAGATCATCTTCATTTTCACATTCACTATTCAGATTTTCTTCACTTGTTGAGTCATTATCTGAAAATGTGAATTTGGCTAGAGTCATAAGAGCTTTGACCTCATTGCCCAACTCAGTTTCAGAATCTTCTGATTCAGAAGAAGCTTCAGAATCAAATGATTCATCCCATGTAGCCAACATACCCTTCTTCTTGGGTTTGTCCTTTTTAGGACATCTATTTGCTAAGTGCCAATATTCTTGACAGTTGTAACATTGACTATCTTTCAAAGATTTTTGAGATTTGGGTCTAAACTTCTTTTTATCATTCGATTTTTGAAAATCAACCCTTTTCTTGCTTTTGAAAATCTTGTAAAATTTTAGCTAAAAGAGCCATATCATCTTCTGAATCAGAATTTTCTTCTGAATTATATTTAGAAGATTTTTGCGATAGATTACCTTTAGGAGCTTTAAAGTTTAACTCGTAGGTTTGTAGAGAACCAACTAGTTCTTCTACCCTCATATTATCTGTATCACGAAGTTCCTGGATTGCGGTTACTTTAGAATTGAACCGTTCAGGAAGTGAGCGTAATCTCTTTGCACACACTTTACTTTCTGGGATTTTATCGCCAAGACCCCACATTGAGTTTACAATGTCATTCAATCTAGTGTAAAAGTCCATAAATATTTCATTTTCCTCCATATGAATTTCTTCAAATCTGGTTGTGAGGAGTTGGATTTTAGATTTTTTGACAATTGTAGTACCCTCGTGTGTCATTTCTAATATGTCCCAAGCTTGCTTTGCAGTATCACAGGAAATGATTCTTTTGAATTCATCCAGTGATAGTGCGCAAGTAATTGCATTTAGTGCTTTAGCATTAGCACTACTCTCACTTTTCTGAAGAGTGGTCCATTGGTAATATGGTGTGACTTTCATAGATTTTGAACCATCAACCCCAGTAACTTCCATGATAGGAGATTTCCATTCAGTCACTGTGGCTTGCCACACATTTTCATCCATTGATTTGAGGAAGATCCTCATTCTAGCTTTCCAATAGGCATAGTTGGAGCCATCAAAGGGTGGAGGCCTCGTGACTATCAAAATTTGACATCTTTTTAAATAGCTTAGATCGTTAGCTCAGGAAATAAATCCAAATAAATAGCAATAAGAACGAGCTATTAGGCTTTGATACCACTTGAAAAGGCCTAGCTATATGTCCTAGAGGGGGGGTGAATAGGACTATGCCAAATAAATGTTATAACAGCGGAATTAAAAAAATAATATGATAGCCAAAATAAATCACAATGCAAGAAAGTAAAACAACCTCGAAATTTAGATCTTGAGAGGTTGATACAAATGTTGTTCTAAGGACAACCTTACACCAAAAACCAGAGTTTATGGTAGGACAACCTTATTTCTAGAAAGATCTTTGTATCAAATCTCAAACGAAAGAGGAATAAAGAAATAAATATAAACTGAATTGAAATAAATTGTAATCACAAATGTATTGTTCTAGGGACAGCCATACACTATAAAAATGGCAGGGCAACCTTGCTGGAACAACTTTAAAGGAAATTTAAATTCAAGTAGATAAAGAATAATAGAGAAAGTAAATTCTAAATTATTACAAAATTCCCACAATGCTTGAATTAAACGATTACAACATTTATCACCACACATACATCCCACAAATGAATATTAAAGATTAGAAATGTAAATCATTCAACCACAACACAAGGGATTATAGTGGTTCGCCTGTGTGTTCACCAACTGTTAAACAACAGCCACACAAAATGCTACTCCACTCCTAATATCCTCACACAGGGGATATTAGCGTTCACTAACAGAATAGGTTTTCCTAGGTTCACCAAAAACCTTTACAATTGTGTCTTTGTCTGTGGGCTTACACAATTAAAAAAACCACACTTCTGAGTTTTCCTGGCTCTCCTCAGATAACCAATACAACAAGATTTTTCTGGCAAATCTTGAAAGAAACCAAAACAAAAAGGAATTTACAATTAAATGTAAAATACCTGATTATCTCCTTCGTTGTAGCAACCCGGTAGAACCAAGTCAGAGTAGATGATTGAAGGTCCAAGTTCAATGTCCAGTACTCAATTACAATGGTTCTAATTCTAATAGATTTTAAATTAAATCAAGTAGGGCTTGCCTTAATTGATTTTGATTCTAAAGAAAGGGAATAATAATTCCTCTTATCAAATTAGATTGGAATAGCAGAAACAAAATCAATTAAATAAAGCTAAGGAAAGAGAATATTAAATAAGCACACTTAGCTTAGATGGAGCACAGAATTATCTCTCAGAAGTTCGACGAAGATTGGCTTGAATGGATTAATTAATTCGATGATTACTTCTGAGATTCGTGCTCTATTTATAGGTGAGCAGATCGTGTGTTCGACTGGTCTAGAGAGCTCTTCGACTAGTCGAAGCAATAACAGATATTTGAAAAATCAGGCGCGATAAGCTTTGACCGTTCTACGACTGGTCGAAGGACTCCTTCGACTGGTCGAAGGTCTCCTTCGACTGGTCGAAGAACTTAAAATTCATCGCTGGACTTTGAGTCCAAGACTTTCGACTGGTCGAAGTTGCAGTCGACACTGTTCCTTCGACTGGTCGAACAGATTCCTGGACTAGTCGAAGCCTAACAGAAATTATCCGATTTTTGTAACAAACTTACGACTGATCGAGGAATTCTTTAGACTGGTTGAAGCAACTCTAGGACTAGTCGTAGAAGGCTTAGGACTAGTCGAAGAACAGACCAAACTTATGTAAAATAAACATTCGATTTATGTATCCAAAGTGACCTACTTCTAAGGTCAACCTAAGGTCAGTCAAACCTCAACCATGAAGTAAGGACATTGAAACATTAGGAACTAGTGACCTTGAAGTATGAGCCTTGAAGTCTTGATGTAGTTCAATCTTGAAATCTTGATGTAGCTCAATCTTGAAAGTGTCTTGAGTTCTTTATGAACAGCCTTGTACTCTTCTTGAAGTCTTGCAGCTTGAGTCATGTCTTGTGAGTAGTTCTTGCATTCAAGTTTGATCTTTGTACTCGTGAACTTTGCTTGTTGTGAGCTTAGCTTGTTGTGAGTTTAGCTTGCTCATGAATGTTGATCTTTAAGAGAGCTTCACTTATGCAAGATATATAACAGTGATTTTGGCACCACAAATTTGACAACAAACAGGGATATAAAATATAGCACTTACATGTTTGAATGTGTTTTGTCACGAATTTGACAAAGGGGGAGATTGTAAGTGCTATGATGTATATAACACCCTTTGTTGTCAAATTTTGATGAGACAAAAACAATTCAAAGTGTGACTTGTTCATATGATAGAAAGTTCACCTTTAAGCTCAAGTATGATAGAAAGTTCACCTTCAAGATCACATGAAGTTGGAAAGTGCAAGTCACATGAAGTTGGAAAGTGGCCCCACTCCCCTTCAGGTATTTTCTCTGCAAAATCAGCTTGGGGCGTCAGCAGAGTCAGAGGGATAAAGAAGGCTTGGACCAGGTGGGTGTGTCTCCCCAGAATCCCCCCAAAGATCTCCATTTTCCTATGGAGGCTGATGCATGGAATATTGCAAGTCGATGAGAATATTCAGCTAAGAGGTGTTTTTCTAGCATCAAAGTGTAACTGCTGCGATGACATATAGGGCCAGGAGTCGCATACGGAATCTCAAGCGCACCTGTTTCTGGAAGGAGACCTTACTGGTAGTATTTGGACTCACATATCAAGTATGTTTGGTTGTCCCCTGTTGCACCAATCATCAGTCCATGACAGGCTCGTTTGGTGGTGGCAAAGGCCATTTCCTCACACCAAGTTCACAGCCCCCTCCCAGTTAGCCCCTTTTTCATTCTTTGGGAGATTTGGAGGGATAGAAATGAGACAAGATTTGATGGACGTCCTATATCATCTCTAGCCGTGATAAGAAAAGCCAAATGGTGGCTGATCACCTTGTTCTCTAGTCCCCAAAACTGCTCAAATCTACTGTCAGCTGACCACTCAAACCTCGTCAATATTCTTCAATCCCAAACATCATAGCTTTCCCTAAAATTCACAATCGTCAGGTGGATCAGACCCAAACTGGGTTAGTACAAGCTAAACGTGGATGGGTCTACCTTGTCCAACCCAGGGCCTGCAGGAGGGGGTGGTATATGCAGGGATAACCAAGGTCTTTTGATATTCATGTTTAACAACGAGTATGGGAATGCTTCTAACAACAAAGCTGAACTTAGGGTTGTTCACGACGGCATGGAGCACTGTATAAAGCTTGGTTTAAACAATGCTATCATAAAATCTAATTCTAAATGGGTGGTGGGCTATATCATCGCTAATTTCACTAGCTCTTGGATATGGAAATACTGGCTATACAGAATTCGGAGACTCAATCTCAGGGGAAAATTTTGAAATCTCCCATATTGCTAGAGAAGCCAACGGCTCGGCTGACGGATTAGCTAAGCAAGGAAGTCTGTCTCAAGCCAACCAACTCTATAAGGAAGTTTCAGATCTCCCTATGCTAGTTAAGGGTGGTTACCTTTTGGATAAATCGGGTTTAAACTCACTCAGGAAAGTTTAGGAGTTTGCTTTTTGTATAGATATGATAGGTGGGCCAGCTTTTTGTATCTGGTTGCCGCCCGAATGAGGTTCATATTGTGGTGAGGCCCGATCATTTTGTGGTGCCCTCCCATTTCTTTGTAAAGCAACTTTCTAATCAATGAATCCCAAGTGGTGTGCTCCCACCTTTCTACAAAAAAAAAAAAAAAAAAAAAAAAAAAAGAAGAAGAAGAGAGAGAGAGAAGAAGATTTGAAGCTGGTGAAGATTTAAGTTCAATGTCCAATCTTTCAGGTATATATGACCCTAGAAAGACCCTAGGTTTAGGTCCTTTCTTATGCATATTATCTACAGTTTATTATACTTTGAATAGGCTTAAATTCGACTAGTCCTATCATGACTAGTCCAGGCTTTGGTTCGATCAGTCCAGGAATTGCTTCGATCAGTCCTAGTTTCAAATTCAAATTTTGAGTTTTTCTGGTAGAGCCACAACTAGTCGAGCACCCTTCTTAACTAGTCATGGACACTGGCTCGACCAGTCGTGGACCACTAAACTCAAAGTCCAGCAACATTTTTGTGGGTCCCACGACCGGTCGTGAGCCATGCTCGACCAGTCGAGTAGGCCACTCGACCAGTCGTAGGTTGGTTTTATCTGATCGTGCCCGAAATTTTGAAATTTGGTTGAACCTTAGACCAGTCGAAGGAACCAATTTTCAGCCTATAAATAGAGGTCTTTTTTCATTCTAAATCATTCAAGAAAAGCCACAGAAAGCTTCCACCTTGAGAGAAAAGTCTCCATCATTATCAAGCTATAGTCCGGTAATTTAAGATTCTTTATTAGCTTATTTATTTTTGTAATTCCTTGATCTCATTGTTGTGAATCTGATTTTATTTTAAAATGAGTTCTTACTCTACCTTTTGAGATCTAAGGAATTCAAATAAGTAGCCCAAGGTTTGAGATAATTTAAAATCTATTTAGAACCTAGAATTCTTGATTGTATTTGTTGGACATTGAACATCTACACATCAAGCAAAACAATTCTATGGGCTACATCAAGCAACGTTTTTAAAGAAGAATATAAGTATTTTGCTTATTTGCTATTTGGTTTATCTGAGATATCCAGGAAAATCTCTATTGTGTTTTGACTGAGATAGCCAGAAAATTTCAGTGTGTGGGGTTTGTGATATATGATAGCCCATTTGAAAACACAATTGTATAGGTTTTAAGGTGAACCTGAGAAACCTTGTTTTATAGTGAACGCCAATATCATGCATGTCAACGTGGTTAAGCCGAATTGAAAAACACTTTTTACGGGATCCCCTTCCAACGACGCCTTCCCCTTCCTAGGTTGCCTTCCGTCTTCATCGTTTCCATCGGAGCAAGGGTTTTCTCCCCCTGATTATGAGGGGGAGATCTCCCTCCCGGAGCAGAAAAGACAGAGTCCCTTCCCATTTTCTGAATATTCCCCCTTCGGTCAGTGCTAGGCATACGAGAGGTTCGACTAGAGGCGCTTCCTACCCTGAGGACAGGGCTACCCACCCGCCTTCCACGAATTTCAGCTTGTTTTTGGGCAACATAACCTATGACACAACCTATAAAGATCTTTAGGGAATATTTGGCAAATATGGGAGGATTCTCGATGTGTACATCCCCTCGCGTCCAAGTTCCCTCAAACCCTGGGGGTATGTGTTTGTTCGTTTCTTATACGAGCAAGATGCTAGAGCTGTTATTTAGGTGTTTAATGAGAGACGAATCGATGGTAGAATCGTCTCGGTCAGTTGGGCTAAACGGAAGAAGCAGAGCTCCGATGTGGTTCACCACGTATCCCGAGTTGACTCGGACTTCGCACACCGCACGTAACTCATCAACATCCTCAGCACCCTGCAAGTAATTTGGGCCGGTCGTATGCAACAACATTACAAGCTCTAATGCCTCGTAGAAGAAGTGAAGACGACGTATTCTCTTAGACCTCCACGGTGGCGGATAGTGGAGCGGTGAAGCAAAAACTCCAGGACCTCCAACTGGGATTGGTGGCCAAGGTAACCAGCCATTTCACCTCGATTCTAAAACTTATTGATGTCATTAGGGAATCCAAGTATGCAACTACAGCTATTAAAGTTTCAAGGCTGGCTGATAGAAGCTTCCTTCTACTCTTCAAGTCCAAGGAGGATTTCACAAACTTCCAGGAAGATAGAGACCTTCATGCCAAATTGGACTAGAGTCGATTTCCCCATGGTCCATCCACAAGGTTGCAGGGGAAGAAGGTATATGGATCAGACTCTTTGGGATCCCAGCCTATGCTTGGATGGAAGTGGTCATACTTGACCTGGGTGCTTATTTTGGTCGTAATCTCTAGGTGGATACCAATGCTACTCTCGGTTTATTCCAAGTCTTTGCTCGCATCAAGGTGAGATTATGCCCAGGGGTTGATCTGAAGAAGATCCTCACCTTGAGAGTGCTGGATAGAGAATTCCCAATCTCTGCGGTTTTGGCTAAATTGGGATGGTCAGAGTGCGGAGCTGGTGGTGCTCCTTCCATCGGACGACCACTTAGTCCAGATTGTCCCCGAAAGGGAGGAGCCTGGGGAAACCCACTTATGCCCATCAGGTGTTCATGGAAATGTCCCAATCACTGTTTCTCCTATTACACTGAGCAGCGCTGCCAATACTACTTAACTTGCGAAGGAAGACCTCAATGTGAGGGGATCCCCAAGCCAATCATGGCCTCAAGTGCAGAGGGATTCCCCCAACCATCCCCTTATCTATTTGGGTAATCAGCAGGCCCCTTCTCTGATTGAGAGAATGGCCAGTAATGCTCCTCAAGTCCTGATGCCATTGCAAGTGTTAGGACCCCTCCTGCAATATGTAAGAAGGAAACCTAGTAATTGCAGATCAAAATCTGTGGGTAATTCCCCATGTAGTTCCGACCACGAGGCCCCTGATAGGCAGGATTATGCCAATAATAGTTCTCGGGAAGCTAAGGTGTCGGTACCCTCTCCGTCTAAATTTATATCACTGATGGATAGGGGGGTTATCTCGGGTAATTTCTCTCCCCAGAGGGGTGTCTTGCAGCAGTCTCCTGTTTTAGGAGGTCGAGATGTTGAGATCTCCATCGACCTGTCCCTGTTCTTTGAGATGGAGGGAAGGATAGACGGCCAGGCAGTGAATCCTATAGCAATGTCGTCCCCTATTCCGTGCCAGACAACTCAACTGGTGATGGCAGCTTGCGGCCCTATGCCGGGGGACACAAAGCGGAAGAAGCTGCTACGAAGGGCTAGGGTGTTATACACACAAGGTGATTGGGAATCGAGAGTCCGAAGACTAAAGAGAAGGACGGTTAATTCAGGCTATGTGACTGATGGATAAAGTCCTCGTTTGGAATGTCTGTGGGATTGGTAATAAGCGCTCTATCTTGTCCGCTAAAAGGCTTATTACCCAGTATGATCTGTGTATTCTGGCCTTGCTTGAACTGATGATTCCTGATGACAGGAGAATGGGGATTGGTCTGTCCTTGGGCTTCCATCAATCCTTTTCCAACTCAAATCTTGGGGGAAAGATCTAGGTTTTTGTTAGAAATCAGATATCTCCCTCGCTTTTTAACAAGTTTGACCAATCTTTATCTATAGTTTTTGCTCTACAGGCCGTATCGTCGCCTATCTCGGTCACTTTTGTTTACGCTAGCTGCGATAAGGTGCAAAGAAGGTCCCTTTGGGGGGATCAGGTTGCCTCCTCCTCAATTATTAACTCCCCTTGGGCTGTGTGGGGAGTTTAATGCAACTATGACGGTTGATGAAAGAAGGAGCCGTAGGCAGGCGGACAGTGCCAGTTCGAGGGATTTTACTAAGGCAGTCAATTTAGCGGGGCTCCAAGATGCGGGTTTCTCGGGAAACCGTTTCACTTGGAGTAATAATCAGGGTGGAGCGGCGCGTGTGGGCAAGGTTGGACAGGACCCTAATGAATGCTGCCTGGGTTACTGTGTTTCCAACTTTTTAGGTATCTCATCTCCCTCATATCAATTCGGACCATGCCCCTTTACTGTTGAGTTTTCCCCAGGTTCCGGCCCCTTCTACGAATCCGTTCAGATTCCAAAGCATGTGGATTCACCACGACTCCTATCAGTTAGTGAAGGAAGCCTGGCACTCGGTAGAATCGGTCCACCCGGTTTTCAACATCCTGCTCAAGCTGAAGAAAGTCAAGCAGGCCTTAAGGGTGTGGAACAAAGACGTGTTTGGTAACATCTTCGAGCAACTTGCCCGGGCTAAGTGGGATCTGGAGTGCTGTGAGAGGCAGCTTGTAGATGCTGAACCGATTTCTGGCCCTTCCAGCGAGCGGCTAGCTTCGTTTAATCAAGCTGCCGCGAATCTGACTCTTCTTCAATTGTTGGAAGAGAATTTCTGGAAGCAGAAGGCGCGTATCAGTTGGTTGGAAGCGGGTGACAAGAACACCCGATTTTTTCATGCTGCAGCAACCAAAAAGCAGAGGAGAGCTGTTATCAGCCAGGTTCAGTTAGAATCAGGCCAAGTTGTGAATCAGTTGGTCAATATTAAGAGTGCGGCCATGGATCATTTTCAGAATCAATTCTCGTCAACTCCTCAGATTAATATCGAATTGTTGGAGGTCATTCCTCACATGGTCTTGCCGGATCAGAAATCCATGCTCATGGCCCCTCCCACTCTTGCTGAGGTCCAGCAGGTGGTGTTGTCCATCCTGTCTGAGGGCGTTGCTGGCCCTGACGGGCTCTCTACCTCCTTCTACTCTGCTTGTTGGGGAATTGTGGGCCAGGACCTGCTGAAGATGGTTTTGTTTCTATTCCAAGGTGGTCCCCTATCGAGAGCTATTGTTGCGTCCTTGATCTGCCTAGTCCCAAAGTCAGCAGCTCCTAAATCCTTTGCAGATTTTAGACTCATAAGCCTCTATAACTGCCTATACAAGATTTTCTAGAAAATAATTGCAGCAAGGCTGAATTCAGTGCTTCCCAACCTCATCTCGGCTGAACAAGGTGTGTTCATTAAGGGCAGATTTATGGTGGAAAATATTGCCCTCTCCCAGGAGCTGTTTCGGGACTTGAATAGAAAAGTCTAGGGAGGAAATATTGTCCTTAAGTTGGATATGGAAAAGGCTTATGATAGGCTTGAGTGGGGGTTCCTCAAGCTTGTCTTACAGAGATTCGGCTTCTCCTCTCAGTAGATAGAGCTTGTTGAGAAATGTTGGGTTAACAATTGGTTTTCGGTCCTTATAAATGGTGAGATTTCCAGTTTCGTCAAATCCTTAAGAGGTCTGCGACAGGGGGATCCCATTTCTCCCAGCTTATTCATCCCGGCAGCAGAAATGCTAAGTAGAGGGCTTAAATCGTTGACGGATCGAGGTCGCTGTCAGTCATATAAAGTTAGAACTAGCTACCCGACCATTTCCCACTTGCTGTACGCGGACGACACGCTTCTGTTTATGAACGGGAGTCTAGCGTCACTGAGGGCTTTGTAGGAGTTCCTTTTGACATATCAGACAGCTTCGGGGCAGAAAATTAACTTGAGGAAAAGTTCCTTCTTTCACTCTCCTAAGATCGCTGAGTCGAGGGTGAGGGCGATTAAGTTGGTTCTTGGGATTGCCAGGGCGCTGGCAGGTTTCTCGTACCTGGGGGTCCCGATGGCGTCTGGTAGGCTAAAAGCTTCTGCTTTTCAACCTTTAATTGACAAAGTAGAAGCTCAGATTCAGGGTTGGAAGGCGAGATGCCTCTCTCAAGCAGGTAGATCGATATTGCTGCGTCACGTGCTTAATAGTATTCCCATCCACTCGTTGGTTGTGGTCCACATCCCGACCTAGGTTCTGTCCAAGCTAGAAAAGAGGTTTGCAGATTTTTTCTGGGGTTGGACTGAGGGCAAGAGTAAATGTCACTGGAAAAGTTGGAAGACTATAGCGATTCCCAAGGAGGAAGGGGGTCTGGATATTAGGAGATTGAAAGACACAATGAACGCTTTTAGGTTGAAAATGGCTTGGGCTATCAGATATGCCCCGATCAAAAATCTTTGGAGTTCTTTTATGTGAGCTAAATACACCCAGGACTTAAATGTGGCGGGTATTTCTAGCCATGCTTCGTATGCTTCCCCTCTGTGGAAGAGGGTTCATGAGCTGCTTCCCTTGGTAGATAATTGTGTGCAATGGAACCTGGGTGATGGTGAGTGATGATTCTAGTACGACAATTGGTCGAGTCTTGGCTAATTAATCAGCCTGGTAACTGTCCCTCATCCTACGGCCTTGCTCCAGCTGAAAGTTGCGGATGTGTTGGGCGAGGCTGGGCCTCTTCTGCCTTCGGCGGCCTTTCTTTATCTCCCTCAATGGGTGATAGACCACGTCTTCCAGCATGGTTTCTGCCTAATACAGGGGTCAGACACCCCGTTCTAGCCGTTTTCTGCCTCGGGAGATTTCTCCATTGCGTCTACTTGGGAGAAGTGCAAATCGCCCCTTCCGCGTAGGAGCTGGTCTAGAGGAATTTGGCATGGCAAGCTTCCTCCGCAAATCTCCTTGTTTATATGGAGAGTGTTAATGAAGGCGACGACAGTTGATGATGTAGTGCAAGCTCGCGGCATCTCTCTGGCATCAAAGTGTGTTTACTGCAAGGGAGATGTCGCGCAAGGCCATTCCTCCGAATCGATTTCTCACCCGTTTCTTAACAGCCAGATTGTTGAAGCTACCTGGAGTTTTTTTTGGCAACATCTTTGGCATCCATGTTCTCCCCACGACGTCCGTTGCATCTAGGTTGGCCCAATGGTGGGGGGCAGCGGTGACCAGCGCGTCTCGCTCGGTTCTGCAGAAGGTGGCTCCCTGCATCATCATGTGGAGTATTTGGAAAATGCAGGAATGCAGCTATTTTTGACAATAAGGTTGCATCAACGGCAGATGTGATTGCAAGGAGCAAGTGGTGGCTATCGGTTTTGCAGGATGGGCTGACTAAAAGAAATGTGGATGTCAGTTGTGGCTCCTCGTTCAATGGGTCCGCCTTCTCGGTCCGGAGCAGGGGGCTGTATAATGGCGATCAGGTTGACGGTCGTTGGATCCCCTCTCCCAATTTCCCTATGGTGGTTAGATGGGTTAAACCCCCGTCTGGTTGGGTAAAGCTTAATGTTGACGGGTTGGCAATGGGTAACCCGGGCAACTCGGGTGGAGGCGAGATTTGTAGGGACGACAGAGGAGAGTTTTTTTTGCTTTTGCTTCAGCCTATGGGATTGGATCGAAAGTCAGTGCGGAGCTGAAGGCCATCCATGACGGGATGGAGAAATGTCTAGCGTATGGGTTGTTGAGGGTGAAAGTAGAGTCAGATTCTCAGCTCATGGTTAACTTCCTCAATGGGTCCCTCAGCCCTGGTTGGAAATGGGGGTATTGGCTTGTCAGGTCCATCCAGCTCAAGCATAGGGGGAAGTTTCTTTTTCACCACATCTTCCAGGAAGGTAATGAGGTGGTGGACGCCTTGGCTAGGTTGGGAAGTAGGGAGCAATCGTACATTGATATAAGCAACTTGGAAGACCTTCCGGACCGTGTCAGGGTCTTCTGTTTCTTGACAAGGTGGGCCTGGGTTCGATTAGGAATAGAGATAGGGTGGCAAGGAGTTGATGGTCCCCCCTGTTCTTTGTCGGTCTTCCTTTTTTCTTTTGGGTTTTTGCACAATTTGCTTAGCTCATGATAGGCTGCCCATAGGGTCTTTTATTCATAGGGGTTGCCCGAATGTGATTGGTGCTTTTTGTATATATGAATAGATTTTATGGTTTATATATAATATATATATATATATATATATATATATAATATATATATATATATATAATATATATATATATATCATGTGGGTTGTGATTATTGAAAGTGGAGTAGGTGTGGCTGTTTGAGAATAGTTGGTGTACACACCGAACTACTATATATCTTGTTGTTTGAGGTAGATGATGATGAATGTGTGCTGAATGTTTGTAATCTTTCTTTTCATGTATATGTGGTGAATGGTTGTAATAGATAACTTACTTTATTTGCCTCTTGTTTTAGTTTGTGATCTTGATCCTTACTAAGTTCAAGAAATCAGGTTGTCCTACCATAAATGTTTGTTTTTGGTGTAAGGTTGTCCTTTGAAGAACTAGGTTTGAATCAATTTCTCAATACTATTACGATTAAGATTTTAGTTTGATTCAGTTATATTTATTATTTCTTTTCAGCAAATTTTTTTTTTTTAATCCTAGCATAGTCTTATTTGTAATAGTACTAAGAACACCCCCTCCTCAGGTTATCCTACCATAAATATTTGTTTTTGGTGTAAGGTTGTCCTTTAAAGAACTAGGTTTGAATCAATTTCTTAATACTATTACGATTGAGATCTTAGTTTGATTCAATTATATTTATTATTTCTTTTCAGCAATTTTTTTTAAAAATCCTGATATAGTCATATTTGTAATAGTACTGCCCGACTGAGAACTGTAACGTACCCCTCGCTGGTGGAAAAAGGAATCCAGCTACCCAATGATGGAGAAGAACCTGGTTTTTTACCAGTCAGGGGTCCCCTAGACATTCGTAACATTTGGGTCTTCTCGACCGCCATCTCTGTTTGATTATGTGCCCATGTTCACGCACATCTCTTTCTGCTTTTCTTTCTCATGCTTTCTGGTACATCTCAATGTCTGACATGCAGCCCCATAAATGGGCCACACCATGGATCAAATACGAAATACAAACCTTGAATCAAGGGCTCAGAGTGACCGAATTGACGGGTCCTCATTTTTCTTTTGATAAGCATTTTAACCCCTTTGGATTACATCAATGGCTATAACCAAATTAAAATTAAAGGTCAATTCTTTTCTAAAATAAATCCAGCAGTCCGAGGTTAATGCTTTCTCATGTATGCCATTTTTTTGGACATGGCCCATCCAAATCCATGACCTACCAGCCGATCTTTTCCTACCTCTTAATAACTTTGCCACATACACAAAAAAGCAAGTCAATCAATATCGTCTTCAAATCCATTTTTTCCCAACTCGTGTGGTGGGCCATCAGCAATCAAACTTAGGGTTTGTACAATATACACATGTAGTTGCTTTGTACGTGCCAATCTCTACAGTAACAAGGGCCACATTCCAACTAGGAGCAGTCACCCAATTGACTCACGTCCGTATAAATAGTACAAGGTCCCTTTTATTCCCATTTCAATGATATATGACTGCAAATGCAAAAACAATACCTATACATTCTCATCACTTTGGCTTCTTTTAATACAAACAAGGGCAAACTACGTGGGTTTGGAACCATTTATTAAGCAGTGGTGACTCATCCACCAAGACATAGGTCCATCAAGGCCATCCAAATTATGGCCCCCATTTTCTATGGATAACCTTAGCCATCCGTTTAGTGGACATCAGACGAATTATTGCTACCCAAATTTGAGTGACGGTATCGGATGCTTATCGAGGTTCTATAAATACGATTTTTGGGCGCCCCCACGATTTACACGGTGTGGATTGACGCGGATATATGCCACCATGGTGGATGAAAGGACTTACATGTATGGATACTCGACGGTTACTTTCGCTGGCTGACTTGGACGTAACAAATTCAAATGGATGAGATCCACTCTGTCCATCACGTGTACAACCCTATATTTAGACTGGGCCTCAAAACCCATGCTGATTAAACACTGAGTGGGCTACACACATGGGAAACAGTTGATATGAGAAGTACCACCATTAAAATCGTCCAAATTAAGTATAGGGTCTAACTTCGTGCATATATGACATCCAATCCACTCATCTGATGCAGTACACCAGAATGAATGGATTCCCCAAAAATCAGGACATTCTAAGACATGTTGGCCAGATTTTAGAGTTTTATTTATGATTTTACACAGCTCCCTATGGTGTGTGGTCTACCTAAGTCTTGGATTCAGATTATTTTTGAGATTCATGGTTCAAAAAGTGACTGTGCATCTTATGGACATGGTGGATCTGATAAATCTTTGTCCACATAGCTATCAGTTTGCGCAATCCAACGGTGGATGAGTCACCACCAATTAAGGAATTGAGAGGGGACGCGCTTAAGAAGCATGGTCCTTGCTTATGAAAAAGAATTACAAGCTTTTAGGGAAAGTAGAGTGTCGTACGTAATTCCATCACCTTTACATTAACAAGGCTGTCATTTCAAAGCAAGGGACTTTTTCTTTAAAGGTGGACAACCAAACACTTGTAGAGAATTCGCCTCTGATGTTGTAACCAAAGATAATGCTTTTGCTCACATGGCCACGCAATAAAACCCAAAGATGCTTATTGAAGCTAGCATTAAATGAGGGCCGCTTTTGAGCAGATAATGCCATATTTTACTTTTAATGTTGCTTTTCATCAGTGCTTTACTTTAAAAGAGATGAGGCTTGTCATTTGGATCTAATGCAAAGTTGCCCATGAAATGAAAAGCTTCATGGCCAACCTAAAGGGACCATTGCTTCATAAGTTGGGGGAGCATGATGATCTGTACACATGCGAATGGATAGTTTCGATGCACGGCCATACATGCAACTTGAATATGAACTTTTAAGACTGTGGGAACCGTTGTATATGGGTCATTGCAGAGAACATTCGAGTTAAGTTGATCTCTACCATTGATCTTCAGACAACTTATGATCAAACCTTGGATTTTGTTTTTATTTTTTATTTTTTAAGAATCATGCATTGATCATTGTGTTTGAACGTGGAGGACGTGATTGTGATATTGTGAAAAGTAGCCCACGCCCTTATTAGCATATTGGGTCCCACCATCTAAGTGATCCTAGCCTTTAGTGAGCCTTTCATGGGTATTTCGTTACAGGTCCCGCCAATCAGACTCAACATCATTCATGACCCTCATATGAAGAAAAAGCCATGGAATTTTTTATTTTTTAAAAGCTTTCATGGGTGTTGTTGTTGACTGATTAGTTGCTATGAAATGGATGGTTAAAGTGAAAACAATCAACAGTTCGGATTTGATGAGCTAGTGTATGATAGTTAGAGGTTGGGATTATCTTGCAGATCTGATTTCAATGCTATATGCCCCACCAACGCGGCTGGCGCGTCTGACTATTTGAAATGTGAGGTTCATGTATGCCACATGTATGGCGGTTGTGTTTGCATGGCTATGGATAGCCCAGCTCCGGCAGCATATGGAGTGACACCTCATATGAAGAAAAAGCCATGGAATTTTCACTTTAACACGCATTCCATGGCGCCCAAACTCCGAAACAGTAAGCAACCGTTAGAGCTGAGAAAGAGGCAGAAGGATTTTTGCATTGTAACTGTATTTTCTTCATTCAAGCTCTCCTTTCCTTGCATTGCAGTATACTTTAGCCTTTCAAATTATTTGGTGTCCTTGTGTGTCTTTTAGACCAGTGGACAGATGAGCTTTTTTGACTGAGACTAAGACTCATTTGGAAAAGGGACACTTAGCATTTTTGAAACATCTCCAATTACTGATTAATACACTCATATGCACACCAATGTGTGCTTTTTGAAAATAAATGACTGAATTTTCGGAACCATTTTTATACAGGTGGCGAAATTATTCTCTACCCTTGATTTTCGTTAGGGTTGTGATCAAACCATCCAAAGGCTAAGATTTTTTATGCATCGCATTAAGGGTCCACGGTTTTTTGACCTGGAGGACTACATCAAGCACTGATGCAGCGAGGGAGGTCGATCACCATCTTCCGGGGATATCTACTCCAAATCCATGAAGCTCTCCAAACTCATAGAGCTTCCTCGATTCTAGGAGGGATAAAAGTAGAAATAATTTCAAATAAATTTAAAATAAATTGATTGATGATATAATTTCTTTTTTTTTTTTTTTAAGAAATTACAATCCTTTAAATAATTGGCTCTAACCTAGGATGGAATTTTAAACTCAAACACCCTAAAAATGTGTTTATAGTAAACTTACTATTTCTACATGGTCTCAATTCTTACTAGACTTCATGGTTTTTTGCCCAAAATAGCAAGTGTCCAATTTGGCCCAACCATATTATTCTCCTAATTTTTCTAAGCCCTTTTCATGTTAGGCACGAATTCTACAGCTCAAATGATCAAAATTTATACTCAAACTAAAACTTATTATTTATAGTAAAAATGAAAATAAATTAAACTTTTAACCGTCAATATGATGGAATCTTGAAAATCAGGCATGGGCAACCTGACATAGCAAGGTTGGTTAGCTTAAGTAGCTTCTCCGACCCTAAAAACATATATAATGTGTCGAAAAACTTATTCCGATTTGCGAGATAAGGTTGTTTTAAGGTTCTGATGGTCCAGATCATTTTCACCTTCGATCAGGCCTTCTCTAATCCATCTTTGCCATGAAAGTGTTTGTGACCCACTCTATATCAAGCACCAACTGTGGCTAGGCCCACCTCAAAGCCTAGAGTATCTAGACCGTTCGGTGCCTTTAGGAGCACATCACATTTGAACTATAAATGCATTGTAAATAGGGTGTCCCTCATCAGGCCAAGTGATTAAGGTGGCTGACATGCTCGACCACAACGGTTGGTCAGCCCCTGAGTCAGTTTAGTGGTTTCTTCATCACTCGGCGATGGACTAGATCATGTTGGAAGGGATCTGCACCTCCCACGCTGATGACTAATGCATCTGGTCGGGCTCCTCGGATGGCAAACTCTCAGTGGGCTAAGCTTGGCAGATCTTGCGCCCAAGGATGGGCGAGATGGGTTTGGCATGGTAAAGTGCCCCCGAAAATCTCTTCTGATCTGGCGGATTATTTATAAAGCCATCCCGGTCGATGTTAGGCTCCAAAGGAAAGGTATCCCTTTGGTTTTGAGATGCAGCTGCTGCTCCCCCCGAGAAACCGAACATCGAATCAATTGACCACATCTTTGCCTTCAGCGATATGGCGCAACAAACCTGGAACCACTTAGGCAGCTTCTTTGGGTTCCATGGCATGCATCTCTTGTCTGTCGTGGACCAAGCAATTCAGAGGTGGGCCACTTCATCATTCTCCAAGACCAGGATCTTTATCAAAGGTCTTATCCCTTCCTTCATCTTCTGGGAGCTGTGGAAAGCTAGGAACAACAACAGGTTTGAGAGCAGCCAAGAGAATGTGTCCAAGGTTATTGATGGGGTTCAATTCTGGATAAAGGAGATCAGCCCGCTTTTGTCCCTTCCTACCTCCTGGAAAAGGAAATACATCCTCCCCCTACAGTGGCTGGGTGTTCTAGTCGATCATCTGAAGCCCCTTATGCTCAAAATCGTTAAGTGGACTAGGCCTCAACAGGGGTGGATGAAGCTGAATGTCGATGGCTCGGCCAGAGGGATCGAACCCAGGCTTGTTAGGAGGGGGCGGGATTAGGCGAGCTGCCAACGGTGACTTCCTTTTCGCGTTCGTTAAAGCATACGGGGTCAGATCCAACACGAAGGCCAAAATGAGGGCCCTTTGGGGTGGCCTGAGCATTTGTGAGTCTTGGGATACCGGAAGATAGAGGTAGCCAGCGACTCTAACCCGGTGGTGTAGATCCTTACGAACCCCACCTCCTTCCCGTGGAGCCTATGGTATTGGAAAGTTAGGATTGATGCCATAAGGAAGCGCTTAGAGATTATCATATCCTACACGCCTAGGGTTGTTCTATGCCTGAAAGTGGAAAAAAGCGCTTAGAGATTATCATATCCTACACGCCTAGGGTTGTTCCATGCCTGAAAGTGGAAAAAAGCGCTTAGAGATTATCATATCCTACACGCCTAGGGTCATATCCTACACGCCTAGGGTCGTTCCATGCCTGTTAGACTGGCCAAAATTCTCCCCAGGATTGTCTCCATTGAACAGGGGGCATTTGTCCAGGGTCGTTCCATGCCTGAAAGCTGCGCGCTGGTCCAAGAAGCATTTAGGGACATAAACAGGAAGGTCAGGGGGAGGAAACATTCTGATGAAACTGGATATGGAGAAGGCCTATGACAGGCTCAACTGGCACTACCTCAATGTAGTTCTCACGCAATTCGGGTTCCACGTTAACTGGATTCAGCTAGTGGAAAGGTGTTGGTCGGACTGTTGGTTCTCGGTCCTAGTTAATGGCGAGGCTTCTGGGTTTTCAGCTCTTCTAGGGGTTTGCACCAGGGCGACCCGATCTCCCCAGTTCTCTTCATCCTTGCAGCGGAGGGTCTGAGTAGGGGCTTTCGCCGGTTGACTACAGATGTTTCCCTATAGTACAGGACGCGTCCTAACTGTCCGCTTGTCTCCCATCTTCTTTTTGCGGATGACACCATCCTTTTTGCCAATGGTTCCAAAAGATCCCTGGCTCGAATCAAGAGGTTTCTCAATGGTTACGAAAGGTGTTCCAGTCAGAAAATAAATCTGGCAAAGAGCTTCTTTATTCCCCCCAAGAATACTTCGGTCACAAGGTGCACGGTGCTAGCCTCGACTCTCGGTTTCCCTAGGGCTAAGCCGCCCTTCTCCCACCTGGGTGTCCCTATTTTCCACGGGAGGCCTAAGCGAAGCTACTTCCATCCCCTCGTAGTGAAGATTCAGTCAAAAGTCACGGCCTGGCAAAACATAATTTTGTCACAAGCAAGTTGGCTCACTCTCGTCATCCACGTCCTCAACAGCATCCCAATCCACACGATTGCTGCCATGGAGGTCCCCTCTTCCACCTTGGCGGATCTTGAAAATTTTTTTGCGGATTTCTTTTGGGGTGCGACTACCCGAAGAAGAAATGTCATTGGAGGAATTGGCAGAGCATTTCACTACCAAAAGCTAAAGGCGGGCTGGGTGTCAGACCCTTGAAAACGGTTATGCACGCTTAGAGTCTCTAAATGGCGTGGTCAACTCGCTTTCGCAGCGCCTCTAGCAGTTGGAGTAATTTTGTCTGAGCCAAGTATGTTGTAGATTTTATCCCTCCCCCTTCCTCGTCTCTATCCCCTTGGGTCTCCCCCATGTGGAAGAAAATCAGAGTTATTTTTCCCCTTCTCCTCGATAGGTCGAGATGGATTATAGGGAGCGGTAATATTGACTTCTGGACTGAGGACTGGTTTGGGCTCGGGCCTCTGTGTGATCTTCAGCTGCTTTCCCAGATGCAATCGCCCGCCTTGGTCCGGGACTGGATAGGTCCTTCAGGTTGGCTTGACGAGGCCAGGGCCTCTCAGCTCCTTCCTCAGTCTGTCGTGGATCACGTCTCGTTGGAAGGAATTTGTACGTCCAACTTGGAAGATAGACGGGTCTGGGTGCCAGCAACAAATGGGGAGCTCTCTGCGGCCTTGGCGTGGAAATGTATCAGACCAACGGCCCCTTCATCCAAGTGGTCGGCGTGGGTCTGGCACCCCAAGATCCCTCTTAAACTATCGCTTTTTTCCTGGAAAGTTTTCAATAACGCAGTGCGGTCAACATCAACATTTAGCGCAAAGGTGTTTCTCTCGCGTCCAGGTGCTCATGTTACCCCCCTCTCGCCCCTCCTAGCCATGAGTCGCTTGACCACCTATTTTCTACGGGTCTGCTGGCATCTAGAGTTTGGGACCGCTTGAGTGGGGACTGCGGGATCCCCCATCCTTTGCGCGCCTCAGCAGTGAGTCGGGCGACCCACTGGTGGAACGCGTCCCGGGTGTCAACCTCGCAACTCATTGGTCTCATCCCAATCTTCTTTTTCTGGGAAGGGTGGATGGCTAAGAATGCAATCCGTTTCGAGAACGCGGGCCTCTCGAAGTCCCACATTTTGCACAAGATCCTTGCCTGGGCAAAGCTCGTCAGCCCCACGCTATCTGCCCCTGCACGCCTTCTAAAATCGGTGGCTTCTGTATATAGAACCTGGTGCATTCTGCCTCCGCAGATACTCAAGTCCGCGGTTTCCATTGTAAAGTGGAGTAGACCCCCTTTGGGTTGGATCAAGCTAAACGTCGACGGGTCTTTCCGAGGGAACCCGGGCCCTTCAGGTGGTGGTGGGGTAGGACGAGACGACACAGGTCATTTCCTTTTCGATTTTGCCCACGGTTACGGCATTGCACCAATACTAGGGCTGAGGCAAAAGCAGTCGTTGATGCTCTTGCGCTGGCCCATCGCCTGGGCTACTCCAAAGTTTTGCTGGCGAGTGATTCGAGGGTGGTGGTTCAAGCGTTGGCGGAGGATTCCAACTTCTCCTGGCAGCTCTGGTACTAGAAAGCATCTGTGGCCAGCCTTTCCTGCTCCCTCCACCTTAGGATTGCCCACACTCCAAGAGAGCCCAACGCGGTCGCGGATGGTCTTGCGCGCTTGGGGAGTGCGGCCCAGTCAAATACTTATTTTCATGCCTCAAACATACTTCCCGCTGACATCAAGGGTCTCCTCTTTCTCGACAAAGTCGGGCTCGGGAGGACATGAGGTCGAACACCGTCTTCCTCAAGAGGATAAGTATTCTGAATCCACGGAACTTCTCTGGACTCCTCACAGAGACTTCTCGAATCCATGAGGAAAGAAACCATAAAATAAAAATAAATTCTAATAAATTCAAAATTGATTAATGAATGAATAAAAACCAGTTCACAACCTTTTAAATAGGGATACCAAGCAATGGGAAATAAATCAGAATCAAACTACAACTAAAACTCTTAGAATTCGTAACTTACTATAAATAATAAACTTACTATTTATAGACTGTTGTGATGTCTACTAGTGCGCAAGGTTTTCGGTCAAAAATAGTAAGTGTCCTATTTGACTTCACCAAACCGTTCTCCTAATTATTCTAAGCTCTTTTCATGTTGGGCGCAACTCCTAAAGCCCAACGGATGAAGAGTTGTAATCAAACTAAAACTTACTATTTATAGTAAAAACGAAATTAAAACAGGGAAACGACTATCGATCCAGGGGTTTTTTGCAATTCCAGGCATCGCAACCTGGCATAGCAGGGTTGGTTGGCTAAAGTAGCTCGTTCTACCCCAAAATCATATATTTTACGTCGGTTAACAAATTCCGGATTGCGAGATATGCCCGATCTAAGGTCCGATGGTCCGGATCACTTCTGTCGTCGACCGGGCCCTTTCTGATCCATTTGGCCATGAAACTGTCCGTGACCCACTCTGCATCAGTCCCCTCCACTTCAAAAGAACTCGTCCTCGAGTTCTCATCCTTCGCTGGTTCATGATACTAGGTCAGGTCCGCGACGCTGAAAGTCCGTGAGATCGTCATGTCATCTGGAAGATCAACAACATAAGCGTTGTCATTGATCTTTCGGATGATTGGTACCTGTCCAATCTTTTTATTCTTCAACTTGCTGTACATTCCGGTCGGAATCGTTCTTTGAGCAAATGGACCATTACTTTTGTCGCCGATGCTTGTCTATTTGCTCCTTGTACTTTTCGTTCGAGGCATGTAGCTTTATTTATACCTCCGCATGAATGCCCATGATCTTGTCAGTCATATGTTCTACTGCAATGCTCATGCCTGGGAACTTGGGCAGAGGGACCAAGTCTAGTGTGTGGCGAGGTACTCGTCCGTAAATAACTTGGAACGGGGATTTTCCTGTCGAGTGATTCACTATGTTGTTGAATGCAAACTCCGCTTGAGATAAAGTCAAATCTCACTGCTTCGGTTTTTCTCCTGAAATACATCAAAAGAGGTTTCCCAACGTACGATTCACAACATCAGTTTAACCGTCAGTCTGTAGATGGTAGGCGCTGCTGAACTGAAGTCGTGTATCGAATCGAGTCCATAAAGTCTGCCAAAAGTGGCTTATGAACTTCGTGTCACTGTTAGAAGTAATAGTCTTGGGAACCCCGTGTAGCCGCACAATTTCTCTGAAGAATAGATTCGACACGTGTGTTGCATCAAGAGTCTTCTTGCTTGGAATAAAGTGCACCATCTTGGAGAAACGATCTATTACCACGAACACCGAATCCATGCCACGTTGTGTTCGTGGGAGACCAAGCACGAAGTCCATAGATAAATCCTTCCAAGGGCCGTCAGACACGGGTAACGGGGTGTAGAGGCCCGTATTATGAGATTACCCCTTGGAGGTCTGACAAATATAACAACGTTGGACTGCCTTTCCCACATCACATACTAATTGCGGCCAGTAGTACCGTTCTTCCACAAGAGCTCGCGTCTTGTCTCGCCCAAGGTGTCCACTGAGGCCACCTCCATTTAGCTCTTGGATTATCTGTTCCCTTAGCGAACTGTTCGGGATGCACAATCGATTTTCCTTGAAAAGGAACCCGTCTTGCATATGTAAGTCGCTAAAGTGACCTTCTTGGCATCTAACCCATGCGTCCTTGAAGTCGTCATCATCGACATATATGTCATTGAGGCACTCAAACCCGACAACCTCATTGCTCATAGTGACTAACAACATTGCACGGCGACTCAGTGCATCAACTACTTTGTTCTGTTGCCCTGACTTGTGTTTTAGTACGAACGTGAATTCCTGCAAAAACGAGATTCATCTAGCATGCACACGGTTAATGTTATCTTGACTACTAATAAATTTGAGAGCTTAATGGTCCGTGTAAAGTATGAATTTCCTTTGAATCAAATAATGTTGCCAGTGTTGCAGTGCTTGGACAACCGCATATAACTCGATCTCATATGTAGACCACTTCTTGCGTGCATCGTTAAGTTTCTCACTGTAGAAGGCTACCGACCTACCTTCTTGAGACAAGACTCCCCCAATTCCGACATATGAGGCATCACACTTAACTTCAAACAATTTGTCGAAGTTGGGAAGTACAAGAACCGGGGTCATAGATAATCTGCGCTTGATTTCGGCAAAGCTCCTGTCGGCTTCATCAGTCCACTAAAACTGTCATTTCTTCATGCAATCTATGATTGGTGACAGAATGGTACTGAAATTTTTCACGAACCGACGATAAAATGTCGTCAGTCCATGAAAACTTCACACTTCGTGAATATTTGTGGGAACCGGCCATTCTCTGATTGCCTTCACCTTTTCCTCATCCACTCGAATGCCCGTGAATGTTACGACAAAACCAGAAACAATAGGCTATCAGTCATGAAGCTGCACTTTTTTAAATTGAGATACAATTTATTTTTAGTGAGCACTTGAAGGACCTTCTTGAAGTGTTCCATATGGGTGGTTTCGTCTTGACTGTATATCAAAATATCATCGAAATAAACCACAACGAACCACCCAATGAAAGGTTTCAGAACTTGGTTCATTAATCTCATAAATGTGTTAGGCGCATTCGAAAGACCGAAGGGCATGACCATCCATTCGTATAATCCTTCCTTGGTCTTAAAGGCTGTTTTCCACTCATCACCTAGCCGTATTCGAATCTGATGGTAGCTGCTCCTTAGGTCCAATTTAGAGAATATTTTTGCACCCTCTAGCATGTCCAGCAATCACCCAACCGTGGTATAGAAAACCTGTATTTTATAGTGATTTTGTTGATGACTCGGCTGTCGACACGCATGCGCCAACTCCCATCTTTCTTTGGAGTTAATAGAACTAGTACAACACATGGACTCATGCTTTCTCGAATAAGACCCTTACAGATCAACTCCTCTACTTGTCCCTGCAGAATCTCTCACTCATTCGGACTCATTCGATAATATGGACGATTAGGTAAACTGGACCCGGGGACAAAGTTGTATGGTGTTGGATATCCCGCATGGAGGGTAACCTATCGGGAAGGTCATCGGGCCAGATTTCTTTGAATTCATGTAGCAGGGGCCTTAGTCTTTCAGGGATGATGGTAGGCTCGAGTTCTTTCCCTTTTACAATTAATGCATAAGTTTGTCATGTTTCTTTGAATTCTTCTACGAAGTCCCATATGGTTAAGAGAAAATGACCCTCAACTTTTGAAGTTTCAGGTGGTCCCTCTGGATCCATAGGGGCCAATATGGTCTTCCGGCCGTCTTTGACGAAGATATATATTTTATCTCGCCCTTTATGAGTGGCGTCACGGTCAGATTGCTAGGGCCGACTGAGTAGTATGTGACATACTTCCATGTCAACCACATCGCACACTACTTCATCTTTATAATGTTTGTCAATTGAAAAGGATATGGTGCATCATTCAGTTACCTTTGTTTCGCTGACCTTCTTGATCCAACCGATTGTATATGGAGAGGGATGACGCTTCGTTTTCAATTGCAATTTTTCCACCATGACCTTGGATACGATGTTCTCGATGCTCTCATTGTCAATGATTACGTCACAAACCTTTCGATTCACCGTACACCTAGTACAGAAGATGTTATGCCGTTGTGGATGCACTTCTTTTCTTGGCGCATATAATAGTCACCTCATGACAAGCGACTCGCCGTGATCTTGTTGAACCCAACCTGAATCATCTGCCTCGTCTTCGGTAGTATGCTCCTGTTCTTCAATATCTGGATCTTTATAAGCGTTATCAGCACTCCATCATTGATGGTGAGGTTTGCCACTTTTCACTGGGGACAAGTATTTAATAGGTGGCCTGGTTGGCCACAATGATAGCAGTTGTCGGGCCTTGACCGAGCATAGGGGTTCGGGATTTTATTTGGACCAGCAGCAGTCGATATGCCCCTTTGGGGTCTAGCCTGATCTCGGTTCTAAGATGTAGGAGGTTGAGTGCGTATTCTTACGGGCTCCTTCCCCTTGAGCTGTGCAGTTCCCTCGGGCGGACCTGCCACAGGGATCCTTGCAGTAGGATAGGTCCGTGTGTTAGGACGTTCAAGTTGCGCTTCTACCCGAGTAGCCAACTTGATCGCATCATTCATCGTCCAGACGGACTGCATCTGGACCCGATCCTTGATAGCCATACGCAATCCACTGTTGAATCGGGCGACTTGCTGTGATTCAGTCTTGACCAAATCGTTACGCGCCGTCAGGCAATAAAATTCTTCTGCGTATTCTCTCACCGACTGACTACCCTGTCGACAATTTTGGTATTGTTGGAATAATACCTGATCGTAATTGTTAGGGAAGAATCGAGCACGTAGTAGCTGCTTCATCCGCTGCCAGGTACAGATTGGTGCTTTCGTCTGCCTGATTCGCGCGAGTTGCAGTTGTTCCCACCAAGCTGAAGCTCCTCCTTTCAGCTTGTAGACCACAAGCTTGACCTTATTTGCTTCAGGGATGTCCATATAGTCGAAAAATCGCTCAACTTCAGAAAGCCAATCGAGGAAATCCTCAATGTGTAGTTGGTCATTGAAGCTAGGAATATCAACCCGCATCTTGAATTTTCGATCCGTTCGATCTACTCGGTCACCGCCAGGTCTGGGGTGTTGGAAGATTATGTCGTCGATTTCCTCCTCACTGGAGCCCCCTTCCTCTGAAATGACCCTTAGATGCACTGCCGGTACTATCCTGCGATCAGGGCGATTACGAGTTTCAGCAATTGGTGGTGGATGATTACCACCAGGAACACGGAGTTGCCTTAGGTTATCCGCCAAAAGATCCGCTATGCGGTCAATGGAAGCCTGCAGTCCTTGCATGGCTAGTTGATTCTCTTGATGCGCTACTTCAAAAGCTATCTCCGTTAAAGGTAAATTCCCTGGAGCACCGCCCATAGGATTGTTGTCAGACCCGTCGTTAGAAACCATCGATCCGAGGAGAAACCTCGCTCTGATACCAAACTGACGCAGGAGAGGACGTGAGGTCGAGCACCGTCTTCCTCAAGAGGATAAGTATTCCGAATCTACGGAACTTCTCTGGACTCCTCACAGAGACTTCTCGAATCCACGAGGAAAGTAAGCATAAAATAAAAATAAATTCTAATAAATTCGAAATTGATTAATGAATGAATAAAAAAGAGTTCACAACCCTTTAAATAGGGATACCAAGCAATGAGAAAGAAATCAGAATCAAACTACAACTAAAACTCTTAGAATTCGCGACTTACTATAAATAGTAAACTTACTATTTATAGACTGTCGTGATGTCTACTAGTGCGCAAGGTTTTCGGTCAAAAATAGTAAGTGTCCTATTTGGCTTCACCAAACAGTTCTCCTAATTATTCTAAGCTCTTTTCATGTTGGGCACAACTCCTAAAGCCCAACGGATGAAGAGTTGTAATCAAACTAAAACTTACTATTTATAGTAAAAACGAAATTAAAACAGGGAAACCACTGTCGATCCAGGGGTTTTTCGCAATTTTGGGCGTCGCAACCTGGCATAGCGGGGTTGGTTGTCTAAAGTAGCTCGTTCTACCCCCAAAATCATATATTTTATGTCGTCTAACTCATTCCGGATTGTGAGATATGCCCAATCTAAGGTCCGATGGTCCGGATCACTTCTGTCGTCGACCGGGCCTTTTCTGATCCATCTTGGCCACGAAACTATTCGCGACCCGCTCTACATCATGCGCCTCGCCTAGTGTCTCACTAGCCCTGCCTTCTTTGTTTTCTTTGTTTCCCTTATGATAGGCGGGCCGTTGTTCTAGTCCCTCCCGAATTTCGTGTAAGAATGCTTACATATATATGATACTTTTCAAGTTTTTTTTTTTTTTTTTTTCTTTAAATGGACTTAAAAAAAAAATAATTTAAAAATTAAAATTCTTACACGCCTAGGGAGGCTAACTCCGTGGCCGACGGCCTGGCCCGTCTGGGGAGCGACGGCGAACATGACCTTCTGTTCAGGACTGTGACGGCCCTTCCCTCGCTCGTAAGAGGCCTTCTGTTTCTGGACAGGGTAGACCAGTGTTATATACGGTAGATTTAGCGTTTGAGTTGTCTTTTGTTTTTCCATATGATAGGGGCCATCTCTTTTTATCAGCTGGCCCTCCCAGAATGTATCTGGTTGTACAGCCTTGCGTATTTGTCAATGAATATACATCCTCTTAAAAAAAAAAAAAAAAAAGGTGTCCGCTCTAGTTCACGAGACCCACACACTCGCGCACATTGATAGAATCAAGTTTACTGAATACAGACGGGTTGGTCCACATAAAAGAATGGCTAGGATGTAACTATGATGTCTAATATCAAAGTACAAAAGGACGGCGCTTGGTATAGACTACAAAATTTGGACTTGGTATAAAAACCAGATCGATCATCGAGTTGGTAAAATGCAGTCGTTGATCAAGATCATTCTATCAATGGCCCATGCAAGCCATCTATTGGATGACGTATTGACTAAATTCACATAGATTGGATGTCCCCAACGGTCTGATCAGTCCCCTACTTCTGGATGGTCAAAGCATAAGTTTTCAGCTGTGGCCAACCCAAAACGTGAATTAAGGCCTACCATGTTTCAAGTTGTTTTGCCTCATCAACGGTTTACGTTGTAACTTTACATTAATCCAGACCGTCCAAACTGCAGGGCTAACTTTACATTAATCCAGACCGTCCAAACTGCAGGGCTATTTCCGATCTAGCAAATCACCTCCATCATACTAATTGAACAATCCAAACCATCAACTTGGAGACCATCCAATGTTGGGCTAAAAGTGAAATATTCATCAGTCTAATTCACGAGTGAAATCAATCAAATGGAAGAGCCACGGCCTGCATACAATCGATCAGGAAGATGATGTGGATAGCCAAGATTGCCCTACATGGATGCCATATATATGTAAACTGGATGAAACACCACACCTTAAAATCAAAATAAAAAATAAAAAAATAAAAATGGTTCTGAACCATACAAAGTCTGGCCCAGTAATAAAATAACATGCATTGATTTGAGATGGGGAGTTTGTTATACAATGATAGAAATAGTGTTCAGAGAGGGTACACGCACACAAAAGGAAAATCAGAGATGATAAGATTGGAAACATTCCCATGCATGACAAGCCCAAGGTCATGTCATGATATGATATTGTTCCTCCTTGGGGTCCTCATGCAACATTCCCAGTGGGTACTGCGCCGCTTGATTTAAATATAAAAAATTAAAAAAGAAAAAAAATTTAAAAAAGCTTTGCTTCCCAAGCATTAAAATAAAAATAAAAATAAAATAAATAAAATAAAAAATAAAAAAAAGATGGATAATCACATGCCGCCCCAGCATGCTAAGAATAGCATGCAGCATATATTTTTTTCATGATTCATGCGAAAAAATGGAGCCTATCATGAAGATCACCCAGAGAGGAAATCAGGACAGTCCACTAAGAATGTGGGTCACATAGTTGAAATCAACTATGGTCAATGATCTCACCTAATGTATAATGTGGCCCACTGGTCAAGTGGACCACCCTAATTTATTTATTTTTCTTAAAGGTCTTCGTAATGATCCCGATCATGCATAGGACAGCTATGCCAGGAAAAAAAAAAGTGCAACATGGGATGCATCTTATCGGCTCAAGATATGAGCAACACATTAAGATGGAGCCCATCCCAAGCAAACCACATGAATGTATTGGTACAAGTGAGCAATTTTCAAGTGTGTGTGTGTTTCGTATGGATGGAGTGGATGGTATACACATACATACATACATATATAAATCATTTTTTAAAAAAAAAAAAAAGAAAAAAAGTTTTATATCGATTATTTCCTTTTGGTGGTGCATTTCTGGAAGTTTTTTAAACTTTTTTTTTTTTTTTTAATAAAAAATTTTAAAGTCACACCTGGGGAGAATGTGAAGGAGAGAGCTGAGAGTGCAGCTTGATTGGTCTGTGGGGACTCATGACATGAAATTACATATATAACTTAGTAAAGTCGAAGATGATTGAGAAATGAAGGGGAAATCTCTCGTATGGTGTGTAAGTGGTATTTAGTAGGCCTTTTTTAATTTTTAATTTTTCTTTTATATGACCAAGATAGCAATGGTGGTGGTGGTGCTGGTCGTGGTGAGCTCTCCTTTCTATGCAAAGGCACGCTATGGAAGACCGGTCGCGAATAACCAATAAAGATATCAACCTTAATAGTTTTTATAGACTCTGTGGGACTGCCAGTCCTTGGTTGGCCATTGGGGCGGGACCCACAATTCACAATCAGAACCGTTCATATTGTAAACCCTACTATGGATGGCCCATGTTGAGAAAATTATACCGATTAGATGATCCATTGAGTCCCGCAGTAGCTTGCAAATCAATGATTAGAAGTAAAAGGCCAAAAGTCCTTTTAACTCTAGGGAATGGTAACGAAATTGGTAGATCTTTTATATTTCTGGGGCTCACCAAATGAGTGGTTCCAGTCACAGAGGGTGGAGTGTGTTTACGGCGAAAACAGGTGCAATCAACAATTTGAACCGTCCATTCTGTGGTCCCCCATCATAGATTGTCTATGTTTCAAAGAATCTACCTGATCAAGCAATCCTAACTAATCCAACTCCAATTTTAAAATCCATGGCTGCCAAGAAGGGGCCTATTCTTAGACTGATAGATCATCCCACTGGCATGATTATTTTCTTGGTGGCTATAAATGTGAGTGGGAGCAACGTCATGCAGTTCGAAAATGAGAGACATCCCGTCCAAACCGTGTCAAGGGTAGGGTAAGGTGTACTCTCTATCATCTTAAGGTTTTGATAGGGAACGATGGCATGTTTCTAACCCGAGATTCTATCTTAAATGATGATATGAGCGGTTCATGTTGTGGACTTTATGCCACCAGTGCCATCATAAGAAGCATTTATTAAATGAGTGATTATGTATGAAAATTGATGTAGGCAGGTCGCGGACAATTACATGGCAAAGATGGATCAGAAAAGGCCCAGTCGGCGACAGAAGTGATCTGGACCATCAGACCTTAAATCAGGCGTATCTCGCAATCCGGGATGAGTTAGCGGACGAAAAATATATGATTTGGGGTAGAACGAGCTACTTTAGCCAACCAACCCTTTTCACGGTCGTTTCCCTGTTTCAATTTCGTTTTTACTATAAATAGTAAGTTTTAGTTTGCTTATAACTCTTTATCCGTCGGGCTTTAGGAGTTGCGCCCAACGTGAAAAGAGCTTAGAATAATTAGGAGAACAGGTTGGCGAAGCCAAATAGGACACTTACTATTTTTGGCCGAAAACCTTGCGCACTAGTAGACATCACGACCGTCTATAAATAGTAAGTTTACTATTTATAGTAAGTCGCGAATTCTAGGAGTCCTAGTTGTAGTTTGATTCTAATTTCTTTCCCATTGCTTAGTACCCTTATTAAAGGGTTGTGAACTCATTTTTATGGATTCATTAATCTATTTCGAATTTATTTAGAATTTATTTCTAATTTCTGCTCTCTTTTCTCGTGGATTCGAGAAGTCTCTGTGAGGAGTCCAGAGAAGTTCCGTGGATTCGGAATATTTATCCTCTTGAGGAAGACGGTGCTCGACCTCACGTCCTCCCCTGCGTCAAAAATAATATTTAATGGCTCATATTCAAAATTCCAGATAATCAGTAAAGCATAATTATAATAACTTATCTTCTATATGGCAGCAACACGTACAAACATGAACCATTTAAATCATTTTAAAGATGCATCCCAGGGTTGAAACTCACTACTGTACTATACTGTCGCACCGTGGCCCTATCAAAGCCCACAAATGTCGTCTGTTGTCATCATCATCTAATAATTTGACACAAGATGCACGTGATGAGGTCCATCGCCATCTTTGTTGGGGGATTATTAATCCAAATCTGCATTGCTTCTCTAGACTCCTCACAGAGATTTTTTAAATTCACGAGGAAAAATAAGAAAATAGAAATAAATTCTAATAAATTCAAAAATAAGTTGATTGATGATAAAATGAATTTACAATCCTTCAAATAGTATATCAAACTTAGGAAGAAGTTTCGGAGTCAAACTCCAACTCAAACTCCCTAAAAAACATGACTATATATAGACGGTCATGATTTCTACTAGACTTCATGGTTTTCGGCCAAAAGTAGTAAGTGTCTAATTTGGCCTAACCATGTTATTCTCCTAATTTCTCTAAGCCTTTTTCATGTTGTGCATGACTCCTAAAGCTTAAAGGATCAAGATTTATGATCGAACTAAAACTTATTATAAATAGTAAAAACGAAATTAAAATGAACTTTTGATCGTCGATCTAATAGAATCTCGCAAATACGACGTGGGAAACCCGGCATAGCGAGGTTGCGTGGCTAAAGTAGCTTCTCCAACCCTAAAATCATATATTGTTCGATGAATAATTCATTTTGGTTTGCGAGGTACGCCTGCTTTAGGGTTCTGACCGTCCTGATCACTTTTACCTCCGATCAGGCCTTGTTTTGTCCATCTTGGCCATGAAAGTGTCCCCAAAGATCAAGTTAAGTGTATGGCGAGGCACTCAACCATAAACAATCTGAAATGAGGATTTCTCTATCGAGCAGTTTACCATATTGTTGAATGCAAATTCCGCTTGAGACAAGGCCTAATCTAACTACTTCGGTTTGTCTCTTGAAATACACCGAATAAGGTTTCCCAACGTGCGATTCACAAATTCAATCTACCCATCGGTCTGTGTGTGGTAGGCACTGTTGAACTAAAGTTGTGTACCAAACCGATTCCACAAAGCCCACTAGAAGTGGCTAATGAACTTCGTGTTATGGTAAGAAGTAATGGTCTTAGGAATCCCGTGTACCTACACAACCTCTTTGAAGAATAAATTCGCCACGTGTGTTATATCGAGGGTTTTCTTACATGAGATAAATTGCATCATCTTTGAGAAACGATCTACCACCACGAACATTGAATTCATGTCGCGCTGTGTTCGTGGGAGACTAAGATGAAGTCAAAAGATAAGTCTTCCCAAGGGCCATCAGGCACAAGTAATGAGGTGTAGAAGCCCGTATTCTGAGACTATCCACTGGAGGTCTAACAAACATGACAGCGTTGCACTGCTTTACCCATGTCACGTACCAATTACATCCAGTAATACTGCTCGTCCATAAGAGCTCACATCTTATTTCGCCTAAAGTGTCCACAAAGGCTAGCTCCACGTTGCTCTTGAATAATCTACTCTCTCATAGAACTTTGGCGGATGCACATTCTATTTTCTTTTAAGAGGAAACCATCTTGCATATGTAGGTCACTGGGATAACCCTCTTAACACCTCATTCATGAATCTTTAAAGTCATTGTCCTTTGCATACAGCTCCTTGAGACAGTCGAAGCCGACCACTCCATTGCTCATTATAACAAGTAGTGATGTACGATGGCTAAGTGTATCAGTCACCTTATATTGTTGCCCTGACTTGTGCTCTAAAAAGAATGTGAATTCCTACAAAAATGTAACTCATCTAGCATGCACATGATTCACGTTAGCCTGACTATTAATAAACTTCAAGGCTTGATGATCAATATATAGAACAAACTCTCTCTGAATCAGATAATGCCATCAATGTTACAGTGCTTGAATAACTGCGTATAGCTCAAGCTCATTTGTCGATCATTTTTTTAGGGCTTTGTTAAGCTTCTTGTTGTAGAAGACTACCGACCTGCCTTCATGTAATAAGACTCCTCAAATTCCGACATATGGGGTGTCACACTCAACCTCAAACAATTTATCGAAACTGGGAAGAACCAAGACCGGTGGTGTGGACAATTGACACTTGATTTCAAAAAAGCTCTTATTAGCCTCATCGATCTACTGAAATGGACCTTTTTTATCCAATCCGTAATATGTCCGACTATAGTGTTGAAATTCCAAACGAATCGATGATAAAAGGTCGCCAACTCATGGAAACTCCTTACTTCATAAATGTTCATCGGGATTGATCACTCCCTGATTGTTTACACCTTTTCATCTTCCACACGAATGCCCATGGATGCCACTACAAATCCTAAGAACAAAAGGTTATCCATTAAAAAATGCACTTCTTCAAGTTGAGGTACAACTTTATAACTTGTAGGACCTTTAGCACTTGCTTGAGATGTTCTATATGCTCAATCTCATCCTAGCTATATATCAGGATGTCATCAAAATATACTACCACAAACTAGCCAATGAATGGCTTCAATACTTGATTCTTCAAACGCGTAAAAGTGCTTAATGCATTCGATAGACCGAAGGGCATGACCAGCCACTCATACAACCCTTCATTGGTCTTGAATGCCGTTTTCCACTCATTAACGTGCCGGATATGAATTTAATGGTACCCGCTCCTTAGATATAGTTTAGAGAACACTTTGGCACCTTCTAACATATCAAGCATATCATCCAATCACAGTATTGTGAACCGATATTTGATGATAATCTTATTAATTATCCGGCTGTCGACATAAATGCGCCAGCTCCAATCTTTCTTTGGCGTTAATAATGTAGGCATGGTACATGGGCTCATGATCTCTCTCAAAAGACCTTATGGATCAATTCCTTCACTTGCCCCTGAAATATCTCACTCTTTCAGACTCATCTAATAGTGAGGGCGGTTGGGCAAGCTAGCCTCAGGGACGAGGTCTCTATGATGTTGGATATCTCACATAGGGGTAATACATTGGGTAACTCTTTAGGCCAGATTTCTTCGAATTCGTTTAGCAATGGCCTTAAACATGGAGGAATGTTTAAGGGCTCCGATTCCTCACCCTTTATCACTATGGCGTATACCTCGCCAGTTTTATTTGATTCCTCCATAAAATCTTGAATGGTTAGAAGGGAACCCTTATCTACTTTAGAAGTTTCAAGGTGGTTCTTTGGCACCATAGGGGTAATGACCATCTTTCAACCATCCATGACGAAGAAGTAAATATTGTCTCGTCCTTGGTAGATCGCATCATGGTCGACTGAGTAACATATGGCATGTTTTCATATCGACCACGTCACAAAGTACTTGATCCATATAATTTTTACTAATTGAAAACGAGACAGAGCATTGTTCGGTTATCTTGGTCTTGTTCATATTTTTTTATCCTCTCAATCGAGTAAGGGGAATGATGTTTTGTCATAGGTAGCCGCAACTTGTCGACCATCACTTTCGATATGATATTCTCGTTATTGTCGATGTCTATGATTACATCACAGACCTTGCCGTCGACGTTACACCACATACAAAGTATATTATGACACTGTGGATGTAACTCCTTCGTGGAGTATACAATAATCACCTTACGACTAAGGATTCGCCATGATCCTCGGCCAACCATTATTCTTCATCACTAGCTCATTCCTCGGTGGCTTGTTCATCTTCATCAAATTTAGAGTCTTCTTTCGTTGCATCACCTTCAGTGCCCCCTTCATTAATGGTATAGTGAGTTACGGGGTGTTGAGGGCAGATGTTTGATAAGTGGCCTAGTTGGCCACAATGGTAACAAGTGTTCGACCTTAGCTGGCCATAAGCATTTGGAATCCTTCTCAGACCCGCAATAGTAGGTGCCACACATTGAGGCATAGATGGACCGCTCCCTGTGTCATGGTTTGCGGTTACAGGAGATTGATGACATCCTCCTACTGGTTCATTTCCTCTTGCCAACATTGAATCCTATGTGGGACTCGTCATGGGGGGCGAGTCGAAAGATAAGGTCGAGTAGGGACTCTTGCAAACTTTGTTTCTACCCTACATGCCAACTAAACCACTTCATCTACAGTCCCAACCAGGTGTATCTAAACTCGATTCTAAATCGTCGATCGTAACCTGCATATAAATAGTGTTATCTTCTACAATTCATTTTTTGACAGTTCATTATGTGTTGCCAACCGCTAGAATTCTTTAGTATAATCTGTGAGAGTTCGATTCCCCAGTTGACAATTTTGGTATTGTCGAAACAATACCTGGTCGTAATCACTAGGGAGGAACTGTGATCGAAGAAGGTGTCTCATTTGTGGCCATGATTGGATGGGGGCCTTGTTTTGCTGGGCACGTGAGAGTTGTAATTGCTCCACCAAGTAGAAGTACCAGATTTTAATTTGAATACTCACTACCAAAAAAGGGGGCAAAGGCTACAGAGTAGGTTAGTTTTTTTATATGGATATAAACCATAGCTATACTTACTACAGTTTTAATCCGTAGCTAAAAAAGTGCCACACCATTAATAATTAATGGTGGTGTTAAGGAGCTCTATAGGGCCTACAAAAATATATGTTTTATATTAAGCTGTTTAAATCACATGTGCTTCCTATGGTGTGGTCCCCTTGAGCCTTCAATCTACTTTATTTTTGGGATCATGTACTAAAATTATTTATTA
The DNA here is from genome assembly GCA_021015155.1 of Magnolia officinalis. Taxonomy (NCBI): domain Eukaryota; kingdom Viridiplantae; phylum Streptophyta; class Magnoliopsida; order Magnoliales; family Magnoliaceae; genus Magnolia; species Magnolia officinalis. Next base: position 9,938,657 of record JAJHSJ010000016.1, on the reverse strand, counting down.
AAATTAATGGACGGAATAGATTAAAAAATACATCATGGTGGGTCCCACGGAGCCCCAGACAGGACGTCCATGTTCGTCTTACCCCATCCACGTCCAAAATTGGGCGCGCACTCAAAATAGAGTCGTGCCCAAAAATCTCTCTCTCTCTCTCTCTCTCTCTCTCTCTCTCTCTCTCTCTGTTCCCCAATCCGTCCCTCCCTCTCCGTCTCGTGCTACCTCTCCCTCTTCCTCTCCATCTCCCTCTCCCTATCTCATGCTCCCTCTCTCTCCGTCTCTTGCTCCATCTCCCTCTCCGTCTCATGATGCCTCTCCCTCTCCATCTCCCTCTCCCTGTGTTGTGCTACCTCTCTCTCTCCCTCTCCCTCTCCCTCTCGGTGGATCGTCTCCATTGCCACCATCATTGTCTCCAGATCTGGTGCGGCCAGCAGTTCCTGCCCTTCACATCTTCCCTAACAGGTACTCATTTCTCTCAAATGGAGATTTAGGTTTTTTTGTTTATAGATCTACAAATCCGCAGATTATAGAGAAACAATATTGGAATTAGGGTTTTCCTAAAATCTGTAATGGGAAAAGGATTAGGGCTTTCCCAAAAAAATTACGTTTATAGTGTATTGGTTTGATTTTCTTATGTCCTTCTCATTATTCAGGATATGATCTCAATTTCATGGGTTGGGATTTCAAACTAGTATTTGGAATTTCGTGGAAATCCGTTACTTAGAAATGGATTTTCTTTTAAGTGGATTTTATTGTTTTATGAAGATTGAGAGATATCGAAATTGATTCTTCGGGGCCATTTTTTCACAAGTGACAGGAAATCTTACATGCGCTGTTGTTACATGGTTTTCTTAAGTTATTGGAATGAGAAGAAATGACAAAAAATGACTGAATGCCCCTTATATCAGCTAACATTGGTGGTTGCTGCAAAAATGATGAAAATATGAAAAAGGGGGCCGGGGGGGTGGAAGAATGACTGTAACACCCTTCCCTGTATCCAGCTGAGTTGGCCAAAAGGTTTTCTGTTATATAATAGTAGAAAATAGCTGTTTTGTTACCCTTTTTCTTTGAGAAATTGGTGGCAGCATATGTGAACACACAGATGCGCCAGCAGGTGTTTGTGTACATAGGTCACATATACGTGTATGTATGTATATTCATGTGTGTATGTATGTTGGCCAAGCACACGAGTGCAAAAGGGAGACATCTTCATGGTACACCATGCGCCAAGGTGGCAGACTTGTTTGATATCCAGTCAGGTCAGTCTGGGCGGGTCCCAAGTCCCAACTTGTAGATGAACTATCTTAAAAATCAGGTTAGTCCACCCATCAAACAACCTCTACAAGCAAAAAGATAGCTAAGAAAAATCAGGTCATTTGCAGTTTTGTAAATGGTAGCCCAACTGATCTTGATTTTTGGTCAAGGACACTTCCATGGTGGGACCATCTGATGGATGGTCTGGATGTTGTGCACATGAGGTGGCATGTAGCTAGGCTCCATTGTACACAAGTGTGGTCTCAGCAAATCTCATACACTACATACATATATGCATAGGTGCACACATACATGCACACATGCACATGCATATATGCATGTGGTAGCATAGATTATAATGTATTATAATGTTTCAACAACCACGTACATGATCTTTTTCTTTTTTCAAAGTTGTGAGCTATTATAAGTCGCACTTCGGTCTACTCTAGTAAAAACTTTAGAGCAGTTGTTATCGTGAGCCATGGTTTATAGCAATAAAAATATGTTGGATCATGAATTGTCTTTTTTGATATGTGTGTGCATGTGACAACAACATATGCTTGAATCTGAAATTGCAGCGGTATGATGCTTTGTATCCTTTCATGTAATTGAAGTTTCGTTGGTTCATTTTTTTCCCCTCACAGAGTCTTATTTCTAATTCTATAATATTTGATTGTAGAAATGATTAGTTTTAAGTTGAAGTAGTTGATTAAGTAAGAACCTTCTCCAAATAGCTTATTAGTTTTGGTAAATGTTTAGCATTTTGTTCGCAAGGCATGTGTCACCTGATGAGTGGATAACTTGTTTTTTTGGATAAGGACACATGGACTTGTGGGATCATATGATGGACATTTGGGATCCCAAATAGCACACATCCTAAGTGTGTGTTGCATTTGTGCTTGACATTAAATATATTGAAATGGGATATTTTTTTCTAAGGCCCAAAAAAGGGATTTCCTTTTCCATCTTAAACTCTATAGAAACTGGTTACCATCTAGATGGTATTGCATTACTATCTCTGCACATAAAAGTATAGAGAGATTTGATGTCATGATTGAGTTTCATGCTATTACATATGCCTAACTTGCTTCTATTCTATGGATCTTTCATTTATTTACTATTCATGCTTTTCCTTCTTCTTTTTTTTTTCTTTTTTTTTTTTCAAGGGATTTGTGTTCCTTGTTTTATATTTCTTTTACTTGTTTATTTATGTTTCAGGTGAAGCTGATGAAAAATCTCATTGATATAGTATTAGCTGAATATTTTGACGACGTGGGATCTTTCTTTGAAGGCTATCGATTTTTGAACCATGAACCATTAGCCTTCAAGGAATGCTATGAAGTAAGAAACATTCCAGATATTACTTCTTGGGTTTGTACGGCATGTGAAACACCTTATGTCAACCAAGAGTGTTGCCTTTGTCCTGTCAAAGGAATTTTCTAAAATTTTTAGAAGATCACACTTTTTGAGTCTATTAAATAATATCTGCTACAGTTTTAGATTAAGGAAATACAGCCGAAGCCAACTTATGTGCCAAGATCACACTTTCCATTTTTTTAATATATATATATATATATATATATATATATATATATATATATATATTATATATATATATATATATAAAGAAACAACCTCAGGAATGGATATTTCTACGTTTTTTTCAGAGAACTTTTGACATTGACCTATCTACATTTCCCTAGAAATCATGAATGCTAAAATAAGTAGGTTATTTAGGATACTTTTCCACAACTTTCCTCCAATGTGACGTCTTCCTTTCCAAATCTACTTTTGGATTTCACCAATCCAAACAAGTCCTAAAACTAATGGGTTTAAAATGCTTCTGGAACTTTACAAATTTGATTGCCATTATAACGAGATAAAAGAGCAATGTAAGCAAGGCAATCTTTCATAACATTGACAACCTATGGGGGAAATGGAAAGCCCCTGATTGTTTGAATATCTTGTTTCCATACCAAGATTTCTCATTTATCTATTCCCCATTGTTTTTTGTGATTTTCACTTTGTACCTTCTTCTTTGAATTCTTTTATAATAGTTAGCATATTGACAAATAATTCTTCGTGGCCTTGGCAATGGAATTTAGCTTAGTTCTAGATATAAGGCATTATATTGAAAGGACAATCAAATTTTGGTGTAAATATTTTTATAAGTTGATTTTTTCTTTCTTTGTTTTTTTTTTTTTTTTTTCTTAGGTGCACATTTACAAAGAGCCATCACTCACAATTCCTGAAACTCCAGGAATTGTGCATCATGGGATTTTGAACAACAGAAGGCAGAAGGCAGGTCTTGACTAAGGTGAGTACCATGGTTTCACTTTCATATCCTTGACAAATTTTTTTATTAACACCACTTGACAGTTTTGTCCTCTTGAGTACTTATCATAGTCTCTAGTGACTATTGTAGAAGTAAAGAAAAGTTGTTCACCTAAAAAATTGATTCTTATTAAGCTTATAAGACAAATATTGACTCGGCTAAGTTTTCATGGCCCGGTGGATTGGCCAAGTCAATGCAAAACTTGGCCGATTTTTGTATAGGACCGATGCATAGTATGAATCAGTGGAGTGGTTGCAGGTTTGGAGAATTTGGCTTCGGGGTCTCTTTTGTTTACATATATGGGGCTGGTGCTTTTTTAGGATGAGGAGTGGCTCTAGCTGTTGGTGAGGATCATATGATATGGTGATGGAAAACAAACACGAAGCTTTCAATATTTTTCTGATATGGTACTTTACTATTTCTATGAAGACTTTATGATTGAAAATGTGTTGTCGGCTCACCGTCTTTCCTGAAAATGGCAACATTAATGAACTGCACAATATACTTGGCTTTAGTTTATTTGAGTTAATATATGTCATGTCATGTTCCTTGCTCATAATCCTTTGATTCGGAGAATGAAAATTTCAAAACTTATAACTCAAAGAAAGATGATCTTTCCACCTAATCAGTTGACTATGCCCGACTGTCGGCAAGCTAAGGATCATCTCAAATTGACGTCAGGATCTGATAGTATTGATGAAACCAGAATCTGCTTGGGAAACACGTCGATAGTAACAACCATAATGAAGAGATGGAAATAGCTCCTTTTAGTAATGTTGTAGGACTTGATCCGCTTGCAGCTTAAACCAATTCACACAAGGAAGTTGGTCTAGGTGATCCTGCAGCAGATACAATTTGTTACACTAATCATGCTTGGAGTGGAGATGAAGATGGTTTGAGAGAAAACGCTGATATTCTTTGCTTGATATTCTTTGTTTTCAGGAATTGCTCTTTGTTTTTTGTTTTTTTTTTCTGGGCTTACTATCTGCTAAGTTTACTATCGAAGGAACTTTTGGGAGATTTTGAAGCATGCGCTGAGATGTTCGTTCCTGTAAAATTACCTGTTTCTTTCTGATTACTGTGGTTGGTAGTTTCCTAATAGTTATTTGGATTTGCATCGATCTCTGACTGTTAGGTGCTTTTCAAGCTGGTTGTGATAACAGTGCTTGTAATAGCAGAGTCTTCAGACAACTGCATAAAGATGGTATGAAGCTATAGGGTGATTTTTTTTTTTCTTTTCTTTGGGTGTAGGATCATTTATGGAGATATTGGACAAGTCATATGTGAAATGCAGGTTGGCTTTGGATTAGTAGTTGGTGGGACCCACACATCAACAGGTGAGGCTACCAATATACCAAAAACCATGTGCCCATGGATTGTAGTTGTACAACTGCAAGCTTAAATGGTACTTTAAAGTACTGAATATATGGACAACTATTTTTAGAACATTTCAAGCATGTGTATTTCTAATAAAATTCTAATTTAAAAAAGTAGTTTTTTCAGTTGCAATTTTCTTTAATCTCTATTATTCTATTAATAAAACAGGCAGGCGATATTTAGATAAGAGTTTGTTTTGCCTATGTCAATACAGGATATGCCACCCCATTGGAGCCCACATGCTAAGATGGTCTGATGCTGCTTTTATATTTTGCATTTAAATTTTCCTACTGTAGATTATGTTGGACTATCAACCATTCCTCATGGTGATTGGTACTGTTCATATTGCAATTCATAGTGTTTGGGTAACATAGGTTGTGGCAATTCATGTGCAGTTTTTGTATTCTTCACTTACAATGTGTAAGGTATGAAAATCATGAATGAAAATAGTAACATTTGTTTCCTCATAGGGTTCAAGCTCTACTGCGATCATTATGGTACCATGCAAATAGAAGGAAATTCTGAATATTCCTGTAAGCTAAAATTCAAGGAGCAGTCGATCATAGACCGAAATCCTCAGCAGGTGATTAATTCACTATGGTACCATATGCGAGTGCACACAGACTCACCAAGATTTGTATTTTCAACATTATTGTAATTGTAATTGTAATTGTAATTGATTGAATGAAGGATTGGAATTGAATGAATGATTATAATTGAATGAATTAATGATTATGCAAGTGGTAATTGAATGAATGAATGATTATAATTTTTTTTAAAATGTAGGCAATAGCTACGGATATTGACCGTAGCTGGTAATCTAACAACTCTATTGCTATGGATCAAGCACTACTTTTAGCTACATATACTATCCGTAGCTATAGGTACTTTTGGTTACAGAAATAGTTGCTACGGATTATATCTATAGCTATTGTCATTTATGGCTACGGATTAAATCCGTAGCGATAGCTTTCAGACCTATTAGCTCTGCACCTACGACAACGGCCGTGCTACGGACGAAAACCATAGCCATAGATCTATGGCTACGGATTTAATCCGTAGCTTTTGCCCATTTTTCTGGTAGTGACTACTAATTTTACCTTTTTATGTTCCGGCACGTCCATGTAATCAAAATATCATTCTACTTTGGCTAACCAGTTGAGAAAATCTTTTATACGCAATAAGTCATTAAAACTAAAAAGTTCGACCTTACCTCGATAGTCTCTTTCAACACGATCTAGTTGATCGCCTCTATGGACTGGTCTTTGAGTAAAACCACCATCGATGTCTTCGTCATTAGAGCTTGACTCATCAGGGTAGCCGTATGATTCAGTTCTGGAAGTGCCCTACGAAAATCGAGGTTGTGTCATACAGCAACCACGAGCGACTGAGTATCACCTTGGGCTCAGGATGCAATAAACATATCTGTAAGACAGTAGAGTGCTTCCTGCAGCCCTTGCTTGGTCAACTAACTTTACCGATGGAAAGTTTCTATTCTTTCCAGAAGATAATGAATCATTAGATCACCGTCCATGGGATTTTGGTCCATAACGTCATTACTTTCCATCGTCCTGAGGGGCGTCCTCGCCTTGATACCAATTGACGCAGGGATGGACATGATGAGGTCGATCCCTGTCTTTCTCAAGGGATAATTACTTCGAATCCACGGAGCTTCTCTGGACTCCTCACATGAATTCCTCGAATCCGTGAGGGAAAATAGGAAAATAGAAATAAATTCTAAAATAAGTTGATTGATGATAAAATGAATTTACAATCCTTTAAATAGTGATATCAAACCTAGGAAGAAGATTCAGAATCAAACTCCAACTCGAACTCCCTAAAAAATGTGACTTACTATAAATAGTACAAACTTACTCTTTATAGATGGTCATGATTTCTTCTAGACTTCATGGTTTTCGGCCAAAAATAGCAAGTGTCCAATTTGGCCTAACCATGTTATTCTCCTAATTTTTCTAAGCCCTTTTCATGTTGGGCACAACTCTTAAAGCTCAAAGGATTAAGAGTTATGATCGAACTAAAACTTAATATAAATAGTAAAAATGAAATTAAAATGGACTTTCATCTGTCGATCTAATGGAATCTTGCAAATCCAGCGTGGGAAACCTGGCGTAACGGGATTAGGTGGATAAAGTAGCTTCTCCTATCCAAAATCATATATTTTATGTCGAATAACTCATTCCGATTTGCGAGATACACTTTGTTTAGGGTTTTGACAGTCCTGATCACTTCTACATCCGATTGAGCTTTCTCTGGTCCATCTTGTCCATCTTGTCCACGACCTTTTCTATATCAGCATTTAAGACTCATGCCAACTAATTAGGGCCGACTACATGAAATGCTAAACCCTAAATACTATTTTCCATTCCACTATGTAGATGACCACATCCTCTCAGTTAGTTTTTTTTTTTTTTTTTTTTTTTTTTTGGACCTAAAAAAAAAGTTTATTGCTTGTTTTACTCAAAGCATGTTTAACTGACCACATCCTCAGTTAAACGGGTTATTATTATTATTATTATTAATTTATTTTTTTATATTGCAGCCTCCTGGGAAATTACAAGTGGGAATTATTGGGTTTTATTTTTGTGTTATTGGGAGAAAAGGGAAGGGGGTTCAAAAGCGAACTTTATGGAATAAATAGGGAGTGAGGCTATTCGGATGGTACAGTCAAGTGATCCACAACACAATCGGATCGCTTTATTCCTTGTCTTTGAGTCGAGAAGAAAATCGTACACACTCCCCGATTCCTTCAGACAGACCGCTCTCCTCTTTTCAGGCCCTCGGTATTGGAGAAGAAAAGAGGAAGCTGCTCTTCTCTCTCTTGCTTTCCTCTCTCTCTCTCCCTCTTTTTTCTTCTTTTTGCCTTTTGTTAAAGAACCAGGTTTTATTTTATCTTCTTTCATTCGTAACAAAGAGAAATACCTAGAAAAGAGTTACAAATACAAGAAAAGCTCACATTTCATTCCAAAACTGAAGGAAGAGGAAGGCAAATCTTGCCTGGTAAATTTACCTACAATGGCTTCACTAATAATATGTTTGTATGTTTATATGTGTTACTCTTATAAAAATAAATAAATAAATAATAAATAAAAATAAAAATGTAAGCAGATTCCCCGGTGATCTAATCACCAAGGATATCTCTAGTGACATGAGGTGACGGGATTTAATTGGGTCATATGCAGAGGTGAGTAAGTATTTGACCCAACAACTTTCAAATGTGCTTTGTATGGGCCTTATCTTTAATAACTGCAAGTGGCATAATCAAATCCTACCACATCAAGTCACCGGTGATATCCATCATGATACGGTCACCAGCCAATCCAGTTCCCTTTAGGTTAGGGTGCAATTAGTGGATCCATGCCAATGTGTCATGTGTTTATGACATCCAATTCGTAGAAAGGAGCTTATGCCATATGGAGTTGCTAAGTTTTTATTTTTTATTTTTTTTGGCCGGGTTAAACCACTGCCCTGCCCGTTTAGGTGTACAAGGTTCTGTATCTCAGTATATCATAGATGTTGTGCTCACATCTTTCTCAAAGGGAAAAAAAAAAAAAAGATCAAGAAAAAATAAAGAAAGATAAAAAGAAAAGGCTCTTCACACTGAAATGACCCTTAAAACGACTTTATTTTGCAAAACTATTCGAGGGCCAATAGACCCAATCAATTGACCAATTTATAGGGCATGTTGATTGCTTTCTAATAATATTTTATATGTATGATTCTTGTAACCAGTAGTAAAATATTAATCATGGCCGTCAGAAGACCTTGGACCTTCATGCCTTGCTCATTTGATTTTGGCCCTCCATGAAATCTTCTCGAACCTGTCCCACATCAGTACTAAACTTATTGAAGCCCTGGGAGAGCATGACCATCAATAGCACGCACACTGCCAATGTCTAATTACCTTAATCCAAACCAGCTAGGCCTTATGTAGCTGTGGCACACCCATCATATTCCATCTAATCAAATTGAAATTCTCCCTCTCTCATGGCAAATTTCTTTTATTGTTCTTCATCTGATTTACCGAGGAAGATAAGGGGCCTTTTGGTCCTGGATAAGGCAGGACTGGGTTACCTGCGAGTTTAGCTCCTTCAGGTGCTTTCGGGGGTTTTTATTTCGGTTTTTTTTTTTTTTTTTTTCGGTTTTCAGACTGGGCTCAGAGGGGGTCCGGTTGTATAGCCCTCCAGGATCTGTCCATTGTTGAGCGTCTCTTTTAGTGGGTCAGTCGGTATATGATAGGTGTGGCTCCTTTTCTTTTTGTTGGAGCCACCTGAAAGGTTGTATCTTTTTCCTCTTTTCTTAATAAATTTCTTATTTCGAAAAAAAAAAATTTTGAAATTCTCCGTTGCATGTGAGCTACTCAGAATTTCATTTAAACCACTCATTCGATAACTATCAATCGGATAGTTAGATTAATCCTTTACGTGTGATTTTTGGTTATGAACCATTTGGGTTCATTTATACCATGTGTGCAGCCTGTCTATGCATGTGTATGAGGTCACACTCCTCAGGAGAATCAAATTTATTTTTTTTTCTCAGTTCTTATGGAAGATTCATGTTGGATTTCTAGGCTTCTGCAGTTAATGGTATTTACCATTTTGCCATGAGAGAGAGAGAGAGAGAGAGAGAGAGAGAGAGAGAGAGAGAGAGAGAGAGAGAGAGAGAGAGTTGCCTTTGATACTGCAGCATTCCTCCTGCTTGTCAGCACATGCATTCCACTTTCCACTGAAAAATCCACTTTGGACCCCAAATTACCTCCCTTGCAAGAAAAGCACACAGCCCACATCCATATATTTTCTCACTCTACCCCACACTCACATAAAAAAAGCATACAGCAACTTCCACATATATACTAGTACACATCCACATAGAATAGAATAGATAGATACATTCATATTGGAAAAACCTACCTACATCCCCCCCAACACCCCAAAACGCGGGTTCTCTCTCTCGCTCTTCTCTCTCTCTCTCTCTCTCTCTCTCTCTCTCTCTCTCTCTCTCTCTCTCTCTCTCTCTCTCTCTCTCTCTCCAAAACCAAAACCAACCCACTTCTTCCCACCACTCTCCGATTCAAATGAAACCCCTAAAACCTCTTCCTTGATCCCATACCAAAACCTCCACCATCACAATCAATTGTACCAGACAAGGGCTACAAAACGGAGAAAATGAGAACAGGAGGCTGCACAGTGCAACAGGCCCTCACACCAGAGGCAGCAAGCATAGTCAAGCAAGCTGTAAGCCTTGCGAGGCGGCGCGGCCATGCCCAAGTCACCCCTCTCCATGTTGCCAACACCATGCTTGCATCCTCCACTGGCCTCCTCCGCACTGCCTGCCTCCAATCCCACTCCCACCCCCTCCAGTGCAAGGCCCTTGAGCTTTGCTTCAACGTTGCGCTCAACCGTCTCCCTGCATCCACCTCAAGCCCCATGCTTGGCCCCCACTCGCACCACCCGTCCCTCTCCAACGCACTGGTTGCCGCCTTCAAGCGGGCCCAGGCTCACCAGCGGCGCGGATCAATTGAGAACCAGCAGCAGCCCTTGCTTGCTGTCAAGGTAGAGGTGGAGCAGCTCATAATCTCCATCCTAGATGACCCAAGTGTGAGTAGAGTCATGAGAGAGGCTGGTTTCTCAAGCACCCAAGTGAAGAGCAATGTCGAACAGGCAGTCTCTTTGGAGATATGTCCACCAAACCCTCCTCCTAGCAAACCCAAAGAAAGTGGGAGTCTTCTAGTTCTTGGTAGCACTGTATCGCCCTCTTCTTCCCATTTGGGTCAGTTTGGATTGAAGGCTAGCAAAGGAAGTAGGCCTTTGGATCATGTTAGGAGTGAGGATGTGATGTGTGTTATGGAGAATTTGATTCATAGGAGAAGGAGGAGTTGTGTTATTGTAGGAGAGGACTTAAGTAGCTCTGAGGGTGTGGTAAGGAACTTGATGGATAGGGTGGATAAAGGAGAGGTTCCCGATTCTCTGAGGAACGTGCAGTTCATAAGCCTTCCTCTCTTCTCTCTAGGGCATCTCTCAAAAGAGGAGGTTGAGCAGAAGCTTGGCGAGATCAGGTGCCTTGTGAAGAGCTGTGTGGGGAGAGGGGCTGTTTTGTACATGGGAGATCTCAAATGGGCTGCTGAGTATAGGGCTAGTAGCAGCTCCATTGACCAAAGGAGGGCTTTCTATTGTCCTGTGGAGCATATGATCATGGAGCTTGGGAGGTTGGTGTGTGGTGCAGGTGAGAGTGGGAGGCTGTGGCTGATGGGAATTGCAACCTACCAGACTTACATGAGATGTAGGGTTGGAAATCCTTCATTGGAAGCTACTTGGGGTCTCCATCCTATTGCAATTCCTGCTGGAAGTTTGGCTTTGAGCCTCAATCCTGACAGGTAAAATTCATGAACAGTTACAAAAATCAAGATCATGACTTTACTTTCCTTCTTTTCTTAAAGTTTTGGTGTGAATTCTTTAATTTCTATACTGTTTGGGTCTTTTTCTTTCTTTTACTCTTCAAGAATCAGTTAGAAGCAGTAGAGTTTTCATTGAACTAGTAAAAAAAATCGATTCAACGAATTTTTGCAGTTCCTTTTCTTTGTTGGTTAAATCATCAAAAGAAGTTGGGAATTCAAGGTTTGTTCGTTTTTTGTTCTTCTTTTTTTTTTTTTCATTTTTTTTCCCCTTTTTTCTGAAGTTTAGTTTCTTTTGGGTCCCTGAAAAGGTTGAGATTCTAGTCTTATATGGTGTGTTTTCCTTCTCTTTCTTTTGTGAGAACATTAGAATAGAAGAAGATATTTTGAAAAATTCAAGCTTTTTTACTTTGTTTTTGAATCTTTTCAGTAATAGTTGATTAAATTACAAAACATAAGGAGTAATAAGGAATTTATACTCTTTTTTTTTTTTTTTTTTTGGGGGGGGGGGGGGGGGGGTCATTCGTTCGAATCTTCTTAACATTTTCATCTTTTGTTGGTTTTATTTACCTGAATCAGTGATTCGCAAGGGCAATTAAGAAACAAGAGAATTGGAGATGGGCCTCTTTGGTCTCACCTGCAAGACGGATTAGAGAAGCAGCTCACTTGCTGTGCTGATTGCTCAACCAAGTTTGAAACCGAAGCTCGCGGTCTAGTAAACAGCACTGCCCACCATGATTCCACCACCGTTGCTTCAAGCCTCCCTACTTGGCTCCAACAGTACAAGGAAGAGAACAGAAAACTGACCTCTAACGATCAGGTAATTATCTTACCTGAACTTGTCGCAGTTAAATGGGCTAACATTATTAGTGATCATGACCATTCATCTTGTGAGACTCATTCTGGATGGGCCATACCATGAAATTCTTTTCTCTGATATGTGATCTTGTGGGCTCTACTATGGACAGGCCAGTGGTCCACATTCAAGGGATTGCATGGCTGAAATTTTCTTATGATGAAGATCTTTTGAGGCATGGTCCTTCCATAGTGGGGCCCACTTTTATGGAAAAAATCTTGTGCATTTCCTATTAAAAGTATAAATGCATTCATAATCCAAACTCAGTGCTTTTTGTTTATTTGGTCTTACCTCTTCAGGAATGTCTCCAGATCAGAGATCTCTGCAAGAAGTGGAATTCTATATGCAATTCACTCCACAAACACCACCACCCACCAGAGAAAACCCTAAGTTTCTGCTCAGTCTCTCCATCTTCTTCCGTCTCCTCATACGACCATGCCTACACCAACTTGCATCAAACCAACCAAGCATGGCCCCTTGCAATGGACACAAAACAGCGATGGCGGGGACATTACATCTGGATGTCCGATGTTGCCGATGAAGGCTATGAACCCAATTTGAGAATGTACATCCCGGAGCACAGGGAGCCCAAACCAACCGTTTTAGCTAACCCTAACCCTAATTCAGCTTCTTCTAGCGATACAATGGAGATGGAATATCCTCAGAGGTTCAAGGAGCTCAATGCTGAGGATCTCAAGACTCTATGCAATGCATTGGAACAAAAGGTCCCATGGCAGAAGGACATCACTCCTGAGATCGCGAGCACTATCCTTCAATGCCGATCAGGAATGGTGAGAAGGAAAGGGAAGTCAAAGTTCGGTGAGACGAAGGAAGACACATGGTTGTTCTTCCAAGGTAGTGATATTGAAGGGAAAGACAAGATTGCTAGGGAGTTAGCTTCCCTTGTGTTTGGCTCCAACACCAACTTCATTTCCATTGGATTGAGCAGCTTCTCGTCTGTGAGGACTGACTACATGGAAGATCTCAGAAACAAGCGGTCAAGGGCTGAGTCGAGTTGCAGCTACATTGAGAGGTTTGCCGACGCAGTCAGCAGCAATCCGCACCGTGTCTTCTTCCTGGAAGATATCGAGCAAATCGATTATTATTCTCACTTGGGCATTAAAAGCGCGATCGAAAGAGGACGGATAAGAAGTTCAAACGGTGACGAAGTCCGACTCCACGATGCGATCATTATCTTTAGCTGTGAGAGATTCGACTCAAGGTCTAGAGCTTCTTCTCCTCCCATCAAGCAGAGAGTGGAGAGCGGAGAAGAAGACAAAGCGGTGGATTGCGAGCAGGATACCAGCCCTTGTATTTCTTTGGATTTGAATCTGTCTTTTGATGATGCGGACGATGATCCCTGCATCGACGATGTGGGGCTCCTTGAAACAGTCGATGGAAGGTTTGTTTTCAACCTTAGGGACGATTTATGAAATGGGTAGCCGCTTCAACATCATTGATCACCGTTCCTCATGGTGGGTAGATTTCTTTCTTTCTTCTTCTTCTTCTTCTTCTTCTTCTTCTTCTTCTTCTTCTTTTTTTTTTTTAGAGAGATTTTTGTTTCTTGGTTTGCCATGATATTCTTGGGAAGATCTGATGACTGGAGATGGAAAGAAGAGGTTGGAGATTTGAGTTTGTAGGATTTATGTAGGAAATCATATGTATATTATTATTATCATTCTCTTCATGTAATATGTTCTTGCTGGGTTACATTTCTTTTCTCTCTTGCGTACCATGAATGAAATCCGTCCCGTCCATCAGGTACATTAGCCTTTTTTTGGCCTTGATCTCCAAATATTACGATGATTCAGCACTCAATTGGGCCACCCCATAAATTTATAACTAAATACCTCTTAATTCACGTGGTATAGCCCACCTGAATTTTAGAATACTGTGATTTTGGGTAATTCTTTCATGCTGATGAGTCAGATCAGATGAATGAATTGGATTGCATATGAACAACTATGCTGGGCCCAACACAAAACTAATGGTTGGCGACCAATGCCAATTTTTTTCCTGCTGTATAGCCTACCTGAGTTATGGATGGTCATTATTTAGGATCCCAACGTGAACATCATGCAGAGAACCTGATGGACGGAATGGATCTCATGAAAGTTCCGCCCACGTGGCTGTCAGTGCTCGAGGTACCTATCACGAGTTATTCAGCGCGCGGCTCCTTTATTTTCTTCGTTCCTTTTTCTTTTCTTCAATAGCCGTTTTTTCTGTTATATTTTGTCCTTCTTATTGTTCGTTAGCTGTTTATGAGAGGGTTGAATTGACAACGACATCTGGGATAAAAGGCGTGCATGTGTGACATCTGATCCGTCCATCATGTACTACTCTTATCTTCACCGTACATTCAAGAGATTAGCAGGATTTAAAAACTCAAATGGGCCACACCAATGGGAACAGTGTGAAGTCGAGCCTAAAACTTTGAGTTCAATCTGAGTGGCCCAGCTGAGTTTTGGACTAGCTGATTGTTCTTCGCTTCATCCTGATGAGTCACGCCTGATGACCGTTTGATGAAAGATACACACCATGATCGCCCCCGGCCCACACAAAAACCTACATGCCCATTGTCCCCTGTTGTGCGGTCCTGTCTGAATCATAGATCTGGATGATTTTTTGTTCCAGGTCATATCATCAACCAACGGACCTGATGGATAGAATGGATTTCACATATACACCATGGTGGGCCCCAAAGAGCTTAGATATTTTATGCGCTGTATAACAAAGGTGAGGTAGAGTGTGTGACATCCAGTCCGTCTATCATACTGAAGATCATAAAATGCTCTGATGGGCAACACCACCAGGAACAATTTAAAAATTAAAATTAGGCCTAATATATCTAAGTGCACGTGGTTTGGCCGCCTGAGTTCTCATCAGGATGGATTTTTTGTTTGACCTTTATCATGGCGGTTGACATCTGATAAACGGTTTGGATGAAATATAGACACCAAGATGGCCCCGATGAAAACCTATGGTTGGCCTCCCATCCCCATTGATCACTTAGTGTGGTTCATCTGAGTTGTGTATCTAGATTAATAGTGGCCTCAGTTCCTAGAATTGAAGATTGCACCTGATGGACGGAGTGGATTTCAAATATACCACATGGTGGGCCCAAAGAGCTTGGGTGTTTTCTGCTCTGTATAAAACAAGTTCTGTGACATCCAAGCCGTCCATCATGTGTTAAACCTTACGTTTACACTGCATGAAAAATATCAACCCTCATAAAAAACTCAGATCCGCAACACCAGTGGATACAATTTAAAATTAAGCCTAATACTTCTAACTGCACGTGGTGTGTCCCACTGAGTTCTCGTTTAGGATGATTTTCTACCTTAGCTTTATCTTGATGGCTCACATATGATGAATGGTTTGGATGAAATATACACACCATGATGGCCCAACGTAAACCTATGGTTGGTGTCCCATTTCCAACGTAAAGCGCGGCCGACCTGAGTTTTGGATCGGATATTTTTTGTCCGTCGAGGTGGACCCCTGACGGACGTCGACGCAGTGGATTTCACAGAGATAACATGGTGTCCCACACGCGCTGCGCTGCCTACGACAGGTGGTGTACAGGAATCTGCTTACTGTAGATGTCCGGAAGAATTTTTTTCATCGTTGCTCTCTACCAGTTAAATGCGTGTGTTGGCCTTTCTTGTTTTAAGCCGTCTGTTTCCAGGCTTTCAATCGGATGGGTAAGATGGTGCAATCAACTTGATATTATCGTAGCAGCCCATCTAAGTTATGGCCCACCAGGTGGACAAGCAGATTACCATCCATGCAACCAAGAAGGCCCCATCAATGGTCAACAATGGATTGGGGTAGGTGGGGTTAAAATCAGATCCTGCGGATGGACGGTTCAGAAACCATCTCCTTTTCTTGTCTCGAATTTTTAGAAGCCATATGTGAATTCGTGGCGGACGCGGTTTGGCTGGTGACCCAACACCAGCTAGATATCTGGTGTCAAAGATCTGTGGGCCCCACCATGAAGTTATGTCTAATCCATGCCGTCCATCCATATTTACAGCTCATTTTAAGCAATGAGCCCGAAAATGAGGCAGATGAAAATCTCAAATGGACCACAATACAGGAAACAGTGAGTATTAATTGCTTACTATTAAAAATTATCGGGGCCACAGAACTTTTGGATCAAGCTGATATTTGTGTTTTCCCTTCATCAAGGTCTGCGTGACCTTATGAACACGTTGGATGACAAATTAACATCACTGTCAGATTTAGGATGGTTTCAACGGTGGACATCATTGTCCCCACTGCTTTTTGTGGTGTGGTCCACTTGGTCATTGGATATTATTCAATTCTGGGCTCATGCTCTAAAATGAGCTGGAAAAATGGATGGACGGCGTGGAAAAAAACACGTAAATCATGGTTGGGGCCACGGAGCTTTGACACCAGCTAGCTGGCGTGCACTGGGGTCACAAGCCAAACTGCGTGTGCTCCAGGAATTCTCGGGCGATTTGCTCGAGCGATTAGCCCTTTTAGACCAACACGTGTCTTCTGTACAAGACTATCTATGAAGCCCATCGCAATGTTTAAATGAAATCCATTCCGTTCATCGTTCAGAAAAGGTCATTGTAAGCCTTGAAACCAAAATTAGACCCATCCAAAAAATAAGTGGGCCACACCACAGGGAAGAGAGGAATAGGACGCTCACCATTGAAATGTTCTTGAGCCCACCGAAGTTTTGGATAAAGCAGATATTTGGGTTTTACATTCATCCTCTATCGACTCACCTTATGAATGGGTTGGATGTCATACAATATCACAGTGGACCATGGAAGATTTCAACGGTGGACATATCTATTCACGCGTTTGCCTATGGTATGGTCCACCTGAGTTTCGGATGGCCATGATTTTAGGACACACTTCCAAAATTGGCTGGCTCAAGTAGTGACGGATAGGATTTAGCATTTACATTATGATGGCCCCACAAAGATTTTTGTAGGTCATGCAAAATAGAGGACACGTGTCCCTTTTATACGGAGAATCGTTTGGCGAATAGCCTCTCAACGAATCGCCGCTCGTAATCGTAGTAAGCATTGCACATGAATGCATGGATTCAGGGCCGCCCATTCTCACATCTTATATTCTTGAATTCGTTTCGCCTCAGTCGCAACTCAGATTCTACTCTCTGTTGCCGCTCACTGGGGCCCACATGCTGTGTGGTCTGATGATCGGAATCATCCATCCATGTTGTCAACTGTCTGCTACACCATCCTAATAAACTTATGATGAACGGATGATCGTGACCTTCAAAATTCTATAGATGAATTCCAATGGCACGAATTCCACTCTAAAAATCAAAAGCTAGGATCTTTGAAGTTTCGTCATTAGAGTATAGCTTATTTAAGGTAAAGAGAATATGGACAGTTCAAGTCATTGGACATCTCGGCATGTGGGCCCCAGGGAGTGGCGATACACCGTTGATCCTGAGTCGCCGCAGAGGCATAACGAACTTATTTCCTGCAAACGTGGCTTGGAAGGAAGAAATTGAAACGGTAATCCTAGGATGATGGTACAAATATCACACCTTTGGGTCGATCCTAGCCTTTAATTGTTGGCTGGCAAAGCAACACTAAAAGGCCAGAAAGAAAAATAAATAAATAAAACATGTACTAGACCCACGTTGCTGAAAGACAAGTGTACGCTCCACCTAACCAAAATAAGAGTGCCAAAAAAAAAAAAAAAAAAATCAGTACTCAATGTTTATGAGATTTAGCAATATTGAATGCACCCGCACAATAATGTACAGAACTTTTTTCTTCCTTAAAATAAAAATCAGAAATATAAAACATATTTTCATGGTATTTTTTCAATATATAAGAACTCTTTTACTAAAAAATACCGTACAAAATTACTAACCTCTTGCTCATGTTCCCCTTACACAAATGACAATAACCACTTCCTAAAAGACTATACTTTATCATAGGTACACATGTACATAAAATGTGAGGAGAGTGGGTACAGCCTTTCCTACTAGAAAAATACAACTTATATTATTATTTTAATACTCTTTCATTTGAAAACTACTTTATCTAATAGTAATAATAATAAAAAAAAAAAATTTAAAAAAAAAACAACGCTTTCAACAACGAATATTTAAATATTACCAAACACTAGATACCAATAAGTCCTAGGGGTGCACATTGAACCGGTAGAACCATAGAACCAGACAGGAACCGACCAAACGGTCCGGTTTGGTCCGGTTCTAGAGTGCACCGGTTTCGGTTCCGGTTCTAAAAATCAAAAAACCGGTTACAACGGTTCGGTTCTCGGTTTGGGGGTATGTAGAACCGAACCGAACCGTGAACCGATCCGTAGAACCGAACCGTAGAACCGAACCTGGAACCGAACTTGGAACCGAATTCCAAGAACCCTTTGATTGTTTCCATATTTGACTCATGATTTATGGTTTATAATGCACCATTTAATTATTTTCATAAATGTATTTTTGCACACCTTATATAATATATAAACCATTCATCAAATGGACCATAACATGGATGGACATGGGCTAAATAATAAAATTAAACATGTAATTGGGCTGGATTATAAAAAGCCTAGAACCGTGGAACCGATCCGGAACCGAACTGGTTTTAACGGTTCGGTTCCGGTTCGGTTCTAGGGTGTCAACGGTCCGGTTCCGGTTCCGAATATCTTAGAACCATTAGGAACGGTTCAATTCCGGTTTCACTCCAGAACCGGACCAAACCGACCCGTGTGCACCCCTAATAAGTCCAATAAAATTTTTGTACTAACCAAACTTCTCCCTAACAATAGACTTCATCAGAAAATACATTATGCTGCCATCTATGTGAATATTTTTTAATGAGATTTATTCATCTTCTATCATATCACGAATAAAGTGATACTAATATTAATGTACATAGTATAATGACACGGGGACGAACATGATGAGGTCGACCACCGTCTTTCTCAAGGGGATAAGTACTCCGAATCCACGGAGCTTCTCTGGACTCCTTATAGAGACTTCTCGAATTCACGAGGAAAAGAAATATAAATAATTTTAAGATATATGAAAAGAAACTTCTTGAATGATTGATTAATGAAAAAAAATGAGTCTACAACCCTTTAAATAGGGATAACAATACTTGGAATAAGTTTAGGAATTAAACTATAACTAAAACTCCCTAAAATTCATAACGTACTATAAATAGTAGATTTCTATTTATAGTAAGTGTCCTATGTGGCTTAACCACGTTATTCTCTTAATTTTTTTCTAAACACTTTTCATGTTGGACACAACTCCTAAAGCCTAACGGATGAAGAGTTATAATCAAACTAAAACTTAATAAAAATAGTAAAAATGGAAATAAACATGGAATTAGCCATCGATATGATGGAATCTCGCAAATTCGAAATGGGCAACCCGCCATGGCCAAGTTGGTTGGATAAAGTATCTCATCTTACCCCAAAATCATATATGTTACATCGAGTAACTCACTCCAATTTGCGAGATATGCCTATTTTAAGGTTCTGATGGTCTTGATGACTTCTGCCTCCGATCGGGCCTTCTCTAATCCATCTTGGACATGAAAGTGTTCACGAACCACTCTACATCATATAAGCATGAAACATCATATTTTTAGCTAAGTATAATATGTTCTAATACCACAATGAATTACTATCATTTTTTGCTTAAATTTTAATTCTTCTAACAACTTCTTTAACCAAATACTTTCTTTGTATGCTTGTGTAGTTAACATGTACTCTACTTCTATATTAGACAAGGCCATTATTGACTGTAATTTCAATATCCAACAAACCACATTATCGGCTAAAGAGAAAACATAACCTATGATAGATATTTTTTTACCACTATTTCCTGTATAGTCAATATAGACGAACCCAAATTTTAACTACTATAACAATTAACCCCTTAGAAGTATGGATCGAGTAATGAAGGATCGACTTTACATTAGTCCAGTAGTCATTACTTTGTTTATCATGTATTTAATGACTAATCACACTGCTTATGTAATGTATAATTTAGTGCACACCATGGAAAATATAAAGCTCTATACAACCAATGAATACTGCACCTGAGATAAATTTGTCTTCTCCGCTTATATGTTAGGACAATAATTTAAAGACACCTTATAACTAACAAGAAATAAAATAGTACTTGGATTAGAATTTTTCATGTTGAAGCAGTGCAAAACCCTTTTAACATAACTCTTTTAAGTTATATATACTTTCATATTTTTAAAATTTTTTTTTTATAAGTATGGTCATCCAAAAAATCTTATTAACAATACTCTAATCCTTCATATCAAATTTTCTAGCTAAACAAGCTTTTAATGTTATTATAATATCTTTACTAATAGTTGCAACTAGTATGTCATCCACATATTGTAACAAGAAACTACAATTATCATAACAATGAATATAGATGTAATAATCTGATTCACATATTTGAAATCTCAGGTTCACAAATAAAGGAATCAAACTGCTTGTAACTTGGTCATCTGTTTAATCAAAAAATGATTTTTTTTTTTTTTTAAATATTTAGGTTAAGTTATATAATTTTTTTCATCAAGATTCTCGTAAAAATAAATAATAATAATAATAATAATAATAATAATAATAATAATAATAAACTGGTTTTATATCCAATTACTCAAGCTTTGAGTCAAGCACTCCTACTATAATCAACAAAGTACTAATAATAGTTAAGAAAATAACTAGAGAAAAGATATTATTGAAGTCAATATTTGATTTTTTTTTTTAGCATACCCACTGTTCACTAATCGGGCTATGTATATTTCAACATTCTCATTAACATCTTTGTTGAACTTGTAAATTCATCTACAACTAATGTTGATAGATGTCTTGAATCTGTAATTCAACAGTCTATCGATGCCATCAAGATTTTTCGAAATAAATCAAATTGGTTGGTGGACACTTTAAGTACCATTTTCGATGTCATCAGAGGTTGTTCGATGCCATCGAAGGTTGTTCGATGCCATCGGTAAAATTTATATTTTCATGTTTGGTCGCTGGAACGTTTTGGTGTTACCGATGACATCGAAGTGGGTTCGATGACATTGAAGGTGTAGTTCGATGTCATCGAAGTCCCATCGAATAGGTTATCATGCGTAACACGGAATTACATAGATTTGCTAATTTACAGGATTTGTTTCCGATTTCGATTGAGATTCTTCCAAAGGCTATATATTTGGGTGTAATCAGGATTGGGAGGTATCTAAGGTTTTATAATTCATTCATAGGATTCTAATGGCTTGTAAGGGAGATTCGAGGCTTGTTCGAATCAAGTATTCTCTCTATCTTGTAATTTTTTGCTTTCATAGTGTTTACTGTGTGCTGTGGTTTTTTTACCACAAGGGTTTTTCCATGTTAAAATTGTTGTGTTTACATTGTGCTTTCTTGGTGTGATTGGATTACTCCACTCGATTCATCTCTATGTGCTTTCGCAGTCCCCCCAACAAGTGGTATCAAAGCTAATGTTGGGGCGCAAACTTGAATCTGAAATTGAGTAACAATGGCTATCAATCCTATGTTCGATGTTGAGAAATACTCCAAAAAAATTAACTTTGAATTATGAAAGGTCAAGATGATTGTCTTATTTGTTCAACAAGGATTAGATGAGGTCCTTGACAAGAGACCTGAAACTATGGAAGATGATGAATGGAAGAAATTGGATAAGAAAGAAAAATACTCAATCCAATTATATTTAACGGATGAGGTTATCTACAATGTCATGAGGGAGAAAACTGCAACGGATTTGTTGGCGAAGTTAGAGGACATCTATGCAAAGAAGTCTCTTGAAAATCGCCTACACTTAAAGCCGTAATTGTTGAACTTCAAGATGGCAGAGGGAGGAGATGTTGAGACCCACATCAACAATTTTAGCAAGATCCGTAAATTGCTAGTATGGAGGAAGTGATTAAGAATGAAGATCGGGCTTGTATCTTATTGAATTCACTACCAGCTTCGTATGAGTCTTTTAAAGACACGTTGTGCACCGGTAACCTGTCCCTCAGTATCAATAATGTCATCTCAGCCGTTCAAGGAAAGGCGATGAGAAAGAAAAATGATAGCATGGGGGCCTCCACCGATGCATTGATTATGAGGGGTTAGAATTCTGAGCAGGACACATGATCCTCTTGATCAAGATCCAAATCCAAGGGCAAGGGCAAGGGCAAGGGCAAGTTAAAGTGATGGAATTGTGAGATGTCAGGGCACATGAAGAAGGATTACACAAATCTTAAATCAAATAAAGAGAACATAGAGACTTCTTCCCAGGAGGCCAACTATTCGTTAACCCCAAATGCAGGCTGCGATGCAATAATAACTCATCGAGATCGAGATTGAATCCACATGGACATACCTTGTACGTATTCTGAAAATAACTAGAACTAGAACTAGTAATCTAAAATCTATAATTTTAGAGAGAGATTGTGAATTAAATCTATCAAAGTAATGGAAACTAGAGCGCCAAGGATCCACTTGCAACTATTATGATGCTACTTAATTTAATTGAACACAACTGGAATTAAAGTCCTACTCTATCCAGTTAGAAAATGGAGCAGTTAAATTATGATGTGGTGTTGAACTTCATCAAATTAGTTCACACATGAAGTACAAATCTTATGATCGTAGGGAATTCATGCATCAACCATGCCCATAAATGATGATGTATCACGAATTTTACAGATTACATAATTTGCAAAACGGATAAGAAGATATTAAAACCTTCCTGAGTATCTACTGTAATTTCGGTCATAATAAATCATAGAAAACTAAAAATATTCCTTCATTCAAACTAGAAATAATTAAAAGTTCAACAGTAACCTGAATCAAACTAGAATAAACATCAAAATAAACTACAAGCTTCACCTCTTAGCTGTAGCTAAGAGATTAGCCAATCAAAGACATGATTAAACTAAAAACTCTTTAAGGAAAGCATGAAAAACTAACTAAGGAAGAAGAAAGAACTCCTTAGAAGATGCTACACCCTTGGCTCTACTCCTCTAACCCTAATTCTTGTTTAGAATCCCTTTGAGAACCCAAATATATAGGCTTTTTTCGGTCAACTTTGGAAACTGCCTCAATTTTTCACACTCTGCGCACCTTTGATGGAACTTCGATGTCATCAAAGGTTCTGGACCCGGTTGGATTTGAATTCAGAAACTCGTGTCTTTCGCACTGCATAAGTTGTCGATGTCATCGCCCGACCTTCGAGTCATCGAACAGTCTTCGATATCATTGAATAACTCCTTGATGCAATTGAAATTGGTCCAGAACTATCCAGTGAGTCGAGCTTGAAAATCAAGAATTCTCCATGTTATCAAACAGGTATCGATGACATCGAAACTTACCTTCGATGGAATCAATGGGTCTTCGATGAAATTGAACTTTGCACCCAATTGTCCAACAAAAAACTTGATTTTTCACTAAATTCTCGATGTGATCGATTGTCCTTCGATGACATTGAACACTTACTTTGATGTCATCGAAGTGTGTTCAACGCAATCGAACAGTCAAGTTCAACAGTTCTAAATTTTCGCACTTTACAAATTCAATTTTCCTCCTTCTTCAATTAGTTTTCTAAGATCTTGGACTCTTGAAATCTTCAATCTTAGCCTCCAAATATTCAATGCTTGCTTTAGTAATTCTTGAGCATCAAATCCATGCTTTTAGCATCATTTTTACTTCAAACTCTCGAAATCACCTCGCAAGACAAACATGCATAAATACATCGATTAAGTGCTATCATGTTCATAAAACAAATGTATAAACATAAGGAAATATGCAATATTTGGCACTCAACACACTCCCCAACCATCATTTTGCTAGTCTCAAGAGAAACATGCGTGAAGCAATCTTCAAATTCTCAAATCTCAAACTTCTTTTAAAAAATAAACTTCTGTGCAATCAAGTATGAATGAGTAAGAATAAAAGATGAAAGAGTGATAATTTAAGAATTTAGATTCGAATATCATCGGTAAACAACTGAATTAAGTCCCCTTATATTAATTAACTAATAGAATGGGTTCAAACATCAAGTTTCTAATGTGCTCATTGAACCTTAACTTACTCTCCATAAACGATATCATTGTTTCATAACGTCCGCCATGCTCATCACTTCAAGGCGAAAAGATTAATTCAAGCATTGATTGTGAACCTATCCCATTTCTCTTCTTTTTATAGCTTCGGATTTTGTATCGACAACATTTATTTTCAATCTTTCCCTTCTTTTTTTATTGAAATTCCATTGAAACACACACACACACACACACACACACTATATATATATATATATATATATATTATATATATATATATATATATATATATATATATATATGACCTTTTTGTCATTCTAACTATTTTCTAGCTGGTTCTTAAGGTGGATAAAGATCTCTAGACTTGATTTCTAACACTTTTCAGTGATATAAATGCTAAAACCAGAAATTCCAATATTATTTACAGAAAACAAGTAAAGTGCGAATTATGAATTCGATTCAATTGATGTTTAAACTTTCTATTGATTAAATCATTGAGAGAAATTAGTCAATAGTTTACTCATTTGATCAAACTTCAATTTTTTTTTTTTTTAAAAAAAAAAATTCAAGTCGATATCTCATCATAGTACTCAAAACACGAATGATTACACAAATATTCACTTTCTAAACATGTTTTGAAATTGAAAATTGAAAATTTCAAAGATTTTTGCTCAAAACTAGGAAAACACAAATTAGTCTTCCTAATCTCACCTCCAACCTAAATTCTACATTGTCCTCAATGTAAAAGATGTAAATAAGTAATGCATATGAGACAATGAAAATAAAAGGGAAGTGATAGGAAGATAATACCTTAAGAAAAAGAATTGAAGCTTTTCTAAAGTTCTCAACATGTAAATGAGATTAACATGAAAACTAAACAAATCAAAACAACTTATTCTAATCCTAAATCCTGGGAAACCAATAAATCTAACTGCACCTCCATCAGACTAGGAGGTCAATCCAGATGCACAGGATCAATTAGAGGGATAGACGTATCCTATAAATGGCTTTAAACGATGTCCGTTCACTTTCAAATTATTCTTATTCGTTGGATTCTCAATATCCACAGCCCCATAAGAATATACAGTTTTCACGATGAAGGGCCCAGTCCAACGAGAGTGAAGCTTACTCGGAAAGAGATGTAATCAAGAATTGTACAAGATGACCTTTTAACTTGATGTAAATAATTTCCGAATGATGTTCCGGTCATGGAACACCTTCATTATGTCATTGTAAATTCCCAAGTTCTTGTAAGCATCATTCCAGATTTCTTCGAGTACATTTAACTGAAGTTTGCGCAGCGAGTCAACGTTGTCCAAGTTGAAGTTTAGATTTTTGATTGCCTAGTAGGCCTTATGTTCCAATTCCACAGGCAAATGACAAACATTCCCATAAATAAGTCTAAACGGAGACATTCCAATAGAGGTTTTAAAAGCTATATGGTATGCTCATAAAGTATCGGTCAATCTGATTGACCAATCCTTACGGTTGGGATTTACCATTTTTTCAGAATTTATTTGATTTTCCTGTTGAAAACTTCAGCTTGACCATTTGTCTGCGGGTGATATGGGTTGCTCACTTTGTGTGAAATGCCATATTTTCTCATTAAGTTTTCAAATGGCCTATTTCAAAAGTGTGAGTCACTATCACTTATGATGGCTCGAGGTGTTTCGAACAGGGACAAAATATTTTCTTTTAAGAATCGAATGACCGTTTGATGATCATTGTTTCGGCATAGGATCGCCTCAACCCATTTGGTAACATAATTGACCGCTAGAAAAATATAATTAGATCCAAATGATGGGGGGAATGGTCCCATGAAATCGATGTCCTAGAAATCGAATGCTTCTATGATCATAATGGGGTTCAGTGACATCATGTTTCTATGGGACAATCCTCTAAAATTTTGACAATGCTCATAATCTTTGCAAAACTCATAAGTGTATCTGAACATAGTAGGTCAATAAAAGCCGCACTGTATAATTTTAGTCGTGGTCTTTTTGGCAGAAAAGTGACCACCATAGGCCTGAGAGTGACAAAAGGAGATTATGTTCTAATATTCATTATTTAGCACACATCTCCTCATAATTTGATCTGGGCAATATTTAAATAAATATGGGGTCATCCCAGATAAACTTATGTACCTCAACATAGAATTTCTTTTTATCTTGTGTAGTCCAATGTATCGGTGTGAAACATGTAGCAAGATAATTTACAATATCAGCAAACTAAGGCAATTAGGAGACTTTAAACAATTATTCATCAAGGAACATGTCGTCTATTGGTGTCAGCTCAAGGGAAATGGATATGACAAGTCAAGAGAGATGGTCAGCCAATATGTTTTCTACTCCATTTTTATCACGTATTTCAATGTAAAACTCTTGGAGTAAGAGGATCCATCTTATCAAATGAGGTTTAACATCCTTCTTAAAATGAATGTACTTGAGCGCCGCATGATCGGTGTAGATGATGATCTTGGATCCGATCAAGTAGGACCTAAATTTGTTTAAGGTGAACACTATGACTAAAAGTTCTTTTTCCGTAGTATAGTATCCGAGTACTCTACCCGTCCTAAAAAACTCGGTGTTAATTAGTGATTAAAATAGACAATTTATCAAAGTGTGATTTGTAGAAACAAGCGTAGCATAGATATATCCCTACTCAAATGAATATTCAGGGCCACTCAGCTGGGGCCATATACAAAATCTTAAAAATATAATTGTTCAAAAAGTAACCATGATAACTAAACTATTGGTTTAAACTGAAGTAGGCAGCTGCCTCCTGTTGCGACTCCTCGTCGTACTACTCCTCCTCAGCAGTAGCTGGTTCTGGGTTCGCCTCGCGCTTTTCAGTGCCTGTGCCTATCTCATCTGTACGGTTGAACATTGATGAATGAGTAGCCAGCTCAGTGTGATCTCCCCTCAATATTACACATTGCCGCCCTAAACAAGAAATATCATAAAACATACAGGCAATCCAAAACATAGCAAATACAGTCTTATTATGTGCATGGATTCGTGAATGCAGTCATCGGCCCAGGGATGCACATTCGTGCAGAAGTTAGCTCGTCACCCATGCAATCATCAAACTTGGGAAAATCATCCAGCCGAAAAATACGTACATCACGTACGATAGCAATAGATGTTGATCTGTGCTATGTATGCATGATTAGCCATCCGTTATTAATCCAGTTACAATCAACCATTTTAAGTAAGCTCAAGGTCACTACGGGGGCTTAAAACCAGCGTAGGCCGACAGCTCGTACAAAGGTCCCATACCACCATCCTCGGCTCATGAGGCTACCGCCTTAGGGTGGGTGTAGAACCCATCAACACGTGGTCAATCAATTCTCAATATTAGGGCACTACCACTGTATGCTGACTGGGAATGAAATATAGAAATCTTTAAATGCAGCTACTAAATGAGATGGTATGTAAGATTTCAAATATGAGTAACAACGGTGGTAATAAATATTGCGAGGTTCATTCCATAGTCAGGTAAGTGGAATCACTGCATAGATGGTAAATCCCATGAACTAATCCACCACTAATCATAACCTCCATGTTGAGGGTCTATTCTCATCACAATCTGTTCTGTTACACCCTAAGTACGGACTCTCTTTAAAGTAGAATTTTCCATAGAGAGGTTTTAAATAATGTGTGACTTTCGAACAATACAATTCCATGAAGATTCAGACATGCTTTGATAATTGAAGTAAAGATCATGTATACAGTCAGTTTAAAGCTCATGTATACAGTCAATTCAAGAACCATATATTCCTAATTTATCAATTTCTAAAGCATGCGTTGCAAGTAAATAATCGAGTATTCTCTTAGATCCTACTCATGCCTTCAAGGTAACTAATTAGAAATTCAACGAATTCCAAGAACATATTTTTTTTGGAGAAACTGAGATTCCATTGATATGAACAACCAAGATACAAAAGGAGTAGAGTTTCGGGCACACCGGGGCAGACAAAAGGGTCCCCGGACCGCCTATCATGTGGCTATACAATGGAAGGGAAAATACATGAAAAGGGTTATGATTTCCTAAGTGCACCTATGCCCACTTTGTCAAGAAAACAAAGGCCCCTAATCAGCCTAGAGAGAGCGCCCTTTGTGATTGCCCAAAAAAAATCCTGATTGGCCGCTCCTAATCGAGCGAGGTCATCAGCCGGCCCATTGATTTCTCGAGGAATACGCAAAATGAGAAATTTTTTTTATATAAAGAATTTGGATTCTCGATATCCAGTAATCCTATTTCCAATGGAGGTGGGACAGTCCCTTGATGCTTCGACCACAAAAGAAGAGTCTGATTCTATAAGCATGTCATGCAGCCCCTACGCTATGCAGAATTGCATCGCATCGTAAAGGGCCTGGAGCTCCGCCCTGTTATTTGAGGCATGACCATAGCCCTTGTAGAAAGAAAAAATCAGGTCTTTATCGGCATTTTTGCATATACCACCACCCCCAGACGGACCGGGGTTGCCAGAGGCAGCCCCGTCAATATTGACTTTTACCTTGCCCATCGGAGGTCTGGTCCATTTTACTAGCTGGCATGGTCGAGACAGAAGATAGTTATGCCAGCAATCGAGATGGAGGGCGAGCGTGAACCAAGCTTGGGAGCCATGTAAAACTACTTTCCCGAGAAGCCATTTAACCTTCCCAATGACCTTGCTGCTAGCAGGTCTTGTCCTATCATATTTGGTTGTGTTCCTTGCTTTCCATATCTCCCACGCGATGAGGCATGGAGTTATACGTCGAAGAATAGAGGATTCTCTACCTGGGCGATTGGAGTTCCACCATCTAAAAAAAGTACTAGCAATGAGGATGTAGGGGTGGGCTGGATACCACAAATGTTGCTGAACTCGTTCCAAACATTAGATGCTAGAACCCCTCGATAGAACAAATGTTCCAACGTTTCAGCATGTGGAGAGGAAATCTGCCCATTGTCGCAGCAAAAACACCTGGATGCAAGGGAAATCCCTCGGGATTGAATCCAATCATCCATAGGGACAGCCCGATGAAAGAGTCTCCAGATGAAGATGGAGACATTGTTGGGAATTTGACGATGCCAAATGCGTTTAGCCCAATCCATTTCTTACCCTGCTGACCTATAAACCGACCATCCAGATTTGACCGAAAAGCAGCCTGACCGGTCAAGGGGCCAGATGCGACGATCTGGCTGATCCGTCATACAGAACCCCGCGTGAATAATGTACTCCTTCACCCCCGTAGGCAGCAGATCAGCCGCAAGAGACTGAGTGTTGAAGCCATCCGGGATAAGAAGCTCACTAACAGACATGTGGAGCAGAGAATTTGGGAGAGGCTGATTGATCAGGTCCGCTAACCGCCCAAACCCAGTCCAGTTCTCACTCCATATATTTATAGAACCGCGCCCAATCTTTCAAATGACGTGGTTGTTAAGAACAGGTGAAAGCGACATAATGTGTTTCCACATGGGGGAGACGAAGGATAGGGGGCGCCTGAATTCGCACCCACTAGGCAACCGTACCTTGAAGCAGCAAATCCCGTCCACAAGCTTTTGTGCGAGCCAACTTTGGCAGACCAGGTCATCTTCAGTCTGAGAACCGCCATAACATCCCTGAGCTTTCTAATTCCGAAGCCACCCTCCTCTTTCGGCCTAGATATTTTGTCTCAACTTATCTAGTGACATTTGCGGTTGCCTTAATTCTAGCCCCTCGGGATTCCCAAGAACATATGGTAGAGTAACCAATTCCAACGATCAGCTTCATGACACGTGGTCGAACAAATTTTTGATCACTTCTAAAATGCATAAACAATGGCCATTCCATGGTTAACAAAGCAAAAAGACGTACTCTAAACAAACAAGTTGAATGATTATCCACTCCCATGATATCATTCACAATTGTTATAAAAGATTATCCTTAATCTAGTTTAGAGAAGGAAAGCTCAAGGGCAAGAAAATCATCGCCTATAGGTTGTAGTCCCTTTCTTAATTTAAATCCCCACGTGAAGTTAGTGGCTCCAAGTCACTCAAATAGTCCCCTAGAGAATTTGTATGCATTAGATAATAGTTTTTAAACATATTGAAGGTTTGTGGGGGTTAAAGGACCCATGAGAATTACTTGGGCTTGCTTTTTAGAGCTAATGGGTCTGTCAGATCTTGCCCTTCAAATGACCCAGATTTGGGCCTGGGATTTGTTGGGTTTCAGGTTGTTTGCAAGGCCAGATAGAAGCTTGGTTTTGGCCTGGATCACGGCCCACAATGGTCTGGATATGGCCCACCACTTGGACCAGTTTTGCAGGCTGGCAACACGTCCTACCAAGGGTGTTTTGCTCGGATTTTCACAGTCCACATGGGGCTCATTTTAGCTCGATCCAAGGTCCTGTTGAGGCCTAATTTCAGTTTGGTGCAAGGCTCATCTTCTAGGACGTTTTGTAGCTTGAAATGAGGACTGTTTGGAGGGTGTATTTTTAGGCCGTTTAGAGGCTGATTGCGGCTCTGAAAATAGCCAGCTTCATGACCATTTTCGGACTTCTGAGGTGGCCCAATGCTGCTATTATTTTAGTCATTTCCACTACCCTTCAGTTGCAAGTTCAGCTGCTCTTAACCTGTTTTTTCAGCTATCCTTTTAGAGCTGCAAAATCAGCATCCATTCAGCCGTCACAAGCTGATTTTTTTTTTTAGCCATAATGGTGTAACAGCTGAACGTTGCCCTCATGTTGCATTCCTAGGAACTGTTTAAACTGAAAACCAGTAAGTTGCAGGCCTTCAGTTGCAACCACTTCTAACCGAAAGTCAGTTGCATTCTTTTAGTGTTTTCAGGCTGAAAATCGGCTACTACATTGCAAGTTTTTCAGTTATTCTCCAAGCTGAGGATCAGCCCCCTGAATGGTCCATTCATGAGACTGTTCTACCCTAGATTTGTGGCCGACTTTCAGCCTGATACAAGGCCTGGTGGTGGTTCGATCTCAGCCCAAATGTGGCCCATTCCTGGGCCATTTTCAGCTTGGTTCTAGAGTCCAACAGAGGTTCTGTTTCTACTCCAGAAACGGCCTGGGTTTGGCTGAGATGGGACGCCCATCCAGAGGCTGTTCACAGCCCCGTTTACCGCCCGTTTTTCTAGCCCAAAAACGTGGCCATATGCGAAAAATGAAGAAGAAAAGTGGGAGAGGGAAACCTGTCTTCTCCCTGGCTAAATCGACGCCCACACTCCCACTTCTTCTCCTTTTTCTTTCTCTTTTTTCTCTCCTTCTTTCCTTTCCCTCTTTCCTTTCTTTCTATGTGGGATCTGAAGGGCAGCAGTGCCCATTTATAGGCATGGGAGAGTGGCCTCCGACAGCCATGCCAGCTTCTCTCAGACAAAAAAGGAAACTCTTCTTTTCCACCATTAAAGCTTTTCCTAGCTATTTTTGGCCATGAAGGGACTCTCCCCAGCTGGCTCGTGGAAGGCTTGAATCCACCAGTTAATGGAGGTGTTGGCTTGTAAGAGAAGCCATTTGATGGTCCCCTTCTTTGGATCTCAGCCATACATGAAAAGATTGGACGGCTGGGATTGATCTCCCTCGTCCCTTTGCGTGGGTCCAAGACCGTATACCATTTTGTTCAATGGACCCACGTGAGTAAGATAGACAGTTTGGATCATCCGGAAAGTCCCCCAGATGGCCCACTTTGCGGCTTGAAACTTAACAGTTTCGAATTTTAAAACAAGAGGGAGGAATCCGCCCTTTTGCAAAGAAATGTCAATCAACGGCGTGTTGACCGTGCGGCTTAGTCTAGTGCACGTCGTGCATACTACACGTAAGGTGCACACACACCATGTTGGGCCCTTTTTGCAATGGTGGTACCTCATCCATCCTGTCCAACCACTTCATGGATCCCTTCTGGGCGTCCTGGCTCATTTTGGGTCATTGATGAGGCCTAGGTGGGCTGTTACACACCTCTTTGGGCTGTATTTGGTCCATACGACACGATCTGATGGTCAAATGGGCTCGATACTCATTTTCAACAGTTAAGTATGTATTTAAAGCACGATGGTACTTCGTTGGCTACCCACTGGCCCTCATGGATTAAGTTTTAGAATATTTCTACCACTAGTTGACTTAGAAACTAATCGGGCTTAAGGTATTCACTCGAGGATACCTCCTTGGTGATGTGGAGTGTAGCCCAAGCTTCTAGGGGTCATGGTGGATGGCCTCATCGTTGACGGAGGGTCCTATCCTGCACATGATTAATTCAAGTTACTTAATCAATCGATCTTGATTCCCATTAATGTCGTTTTAAGAGGTAACACCCGTGTACCAGAGGTACGGGGTGTTATAGTTTAGCTTAGAGAAAGCTTCCTGGTATTCTTTACTCCACTCGTATGGAACATCCTTTTAGAGGAGATTACATAAAAGATGAGAGAGATGACTAAAGTCGTTAATGAATCTCCTGTAAAACCCAGTGTGTTCTAAGAAGGAACACACATCACGTATGCTTTTATGTGGAGGTAAGTTAGACATTAAGTCAATTTTAGCCTTTTCTACCTCGATTCTCTTGAACGAAATTATATGTCTAAGAACTATTCCCTTAGGAACTATGAAATGACATTTCTCTCAATTCAACACGATTTTTTTTCTTCACTTCTCTTCAGCACATGTTTAAGATTTTCAAGGCAATCGCTGAATGACGGACCAAAGATAGAGAAATCGTCCATGAAGACCTCTAGATATTTCCCTACCATGCCAGAAAAAATACTCAACAATGATCGCTGAAATGTGGCAGGGACATTACACAGTTCGAATGATATCATTCAGTACGCAAAGGTGTCAAATGGGCATGTGAACATGGTCTTTTCTTGATCTTCAAGTGTTGTATCTATCGGGTTATAGCCCGAATACTCATCTAGGAAACAGTAGTAAGAGTGACTAGCTAACCTTTCTAATATATGATTAATGAAAGGTAAAGGAAAGTGGTCTTTCCTTGTAATGGTATTTAATTTCCTGTAGTCAATTCACATCCTCTAACCAGTAGTGACTCTAGTTGGTACGAGTTCATTATAAGCATTTGCTATGATGGTGATTCCAGACTTCTTAGGAACCACCTGTGTTAGACTCACCCATTGACTGTCTGATATAGGGTATATGATACTCACTTCTAACAATTTCATAACCTTACCCATAACCACTTCCTTCATGTTTGGATTTAAGCGGCGTTGTGGTTGTCGGGAGGTTTTTCACATTACCCTCAAGATGAATGCGGTGAGTATAAATTACGGGCTCAATTCCCTTAAGGTCCATAATTGATCATCCAAGGACTCCCTTATGCTCTTTTAGAGTAGCAATAAGCATACTCTCTTGCTCTTTCTTAAGGTGGGAAGAAATCACCATTGGGTATGTCTCATCTTGACCTAAGTATATATATTTAAGATCGGCGAGCAAAGGCTTTAAGTTAAGCCTCGGTGCCTTGAAACTAGACGGTAGAGACATTGTCTCAATTCAAGACAAAGCCCTAAATTGGGGCCTCCATCGGTTAATTTTAAGTACCAACGTCTCATTAAGTAAGGCATCCATCTTCTTAATCATGTCATCATCCGAATCAGGGGAGTGGGGCAAGCATGTCTCCAAAGTGTTTGATATAGAGTCCAAAGTGCTCTATCTTCCATAAATGAATCAATTATGTTAACATCATGGGTCTCATCAACATCCTCTAGTTGTTTGCTCATATTATAAAAAATATTCAACTCTAATGTCATGTTCCTGAAAGATAATTTCGTAATTTCATTCCCACAATTGATTATGAAATTTGATGTAGCCAGAAATGGGCAGCCAAGAATGACGAGAAGGAGCAGTTAAATTATGACTTGGTGTTGAACTTCGTCAAATTAGTTCACGCATGAAGTACCAATCTTATGATAAAATCTATGGATAGTAGAATTTATCAACCTGGACAAGCACATCCTCAATCATCCCTCTTGATACCTAGACAAGCACGTCCTCGATTATCCCTTTCGGTACACGGACTGAACGGTCAGCAAGTTGAAGTGTGGTCCTGGTGGGTTTTAATTCACCAAGCCCAAGTTGTTCATACACTAAGGGATTAAATTTATGCTCGCTCCTAAATCAAAAAGTGCGTGCTCAATCTGGTGGTCTCCTATTACACAAGAGATAGTCGGACTACCCGGATCTTTGTACTTTTGTGGCACATCTTGCTTTAGAATAACACTCACATTTTCAGTCAAAAAGATTTTGCTTTGTATATTTTTCCGTCTTTTGATAGTGCATAGATCTTTCAGAAACTTGGCATATGAGGAAATTTGCTTGATAGCATTCAAGAGAGGGATATTAACTTTCACTTGTTTAAGCACCTCTAAAATATCCTAAGTATTACTTATAGGTTTAGGTGAAATCAACCGTTGTGGGAACGATGCAATTGGCTTATACTGTCCCTCCGGTTCTTTCTCATGTGAGACATCACTAATTCTATCATCCTTCTTAGACTCTTTCGAGTCCTTAGGCTTCTCAGCCCTTGTTGAGATGATTTTTTCAATCATTTCTCAACTTCTAAGAGTGGTGATAGATTTAGCTTCTTCCACATGTTGGTCTAAAGAGCTCGAGTCACTTATTTCACATTGCGATTTTGTATTAGGGAGATGTTGGGCTAGAAAGTTCATTTATCTCTAATCGCTAAGTGTGACTCAATCCTTTGAATGGACTTGCTAAGGTCCTGGAATGCTTGTAAAGTGTTTTGATTAAGAAGCTCTTGGTTTTAAATGTGTTTAAGAACCGAATTCTCTTGGGATCTTTGCTGATTTATATTAACCGATTGACCACTCCTCTAACTAAAGTTGGGATGGTTCTTCCAACTAGAGTTGTATGTATTTGAGATGGGTGTCCTTAATGGCCTTTAATAGTTGTTCAGGGCATTCGATTGCTCATGTAACAACCCTTGAAAAGCAGGAATGGTAGGAAAGTCCTGTGTCAAGTGTATATTACTAGTACAAATACCACATACAACTTCAACGGTTTCTTCAGGCTTGACCGTCTCTACCTTCTTTAGTTCTATGGCCTGGATTTTTCTTGTAAGGTTGGCCACCCTTGCACTTATGTTGTCCTCTTCCCGCAAGACTTATATTCCTCCATTTTCTCTTAATTGATTGGGCTTAGAAGTCAAGGCTTTTGAGGTGTCCCATGACTGCATATTCCTAGCGAGTAGATCAAAATAGTTATAAGTGTTATAATAATTAAAGCACATTTTATACCTTATTTGTCAAATTTCATCTTGTCAAAACATCTTAGCAAATGATCTTCAAGATTGGTTCAAGATCATG
Organism: Magnolia officinalis; assembly: GCA_021015155.1. Classification (NCBI taxonomy): domain Eukaryota; kingdom Viridiplantae; phylum Streptophyta; class Magnoliopsida; order Magnoliales; family Magnoliaceae; genus Magnolia; species Magnolia officinalis. The sequence goes on along the minus strand of JAJHSJ010000016.1, from coordinate 9,903,059 downwards.
GTTCAAGCCTAGCTCAAGTTGAAGATCAAGCTCAAGCTTAAGTTGAAGATCAAGATCAAGCTCAAGTTGAAGAACAAGCTCGATCTACTTAAGTTCTAGTAGAAGATAAGGCTCCTAAGAGATGTTCAAGTCTCTAATATACTTCAAAGTAATGAAGTTCAGTCCATACAGGTATTATAAACCCTAAAAAGACCTTAGGTTTAGGTGCTTTCAAAATATATTTTAAATTGAATTTTTATACTTATAATTGGTTAAGTTTCGACCAGCCTAAGTTATGGCTCGACCAGTCTAAGATTTTCTCGACTAGTCTTAGTTCTAGCCGAAGTGAAACAAAAATTATGTTACTCCTTGACCACTCGAGCGATCTCCTCGACCAATCAAAGGTCACTCCTCGACCAGTCGAGCGATTCTCGACTCGAAGTCCAGCAATTAAAACCGTTCAAATTTTGGTATCCTCGACCAGTCAAAGACCACCTTCAACCAATCGAGTAGGGCCTTCGACTAGTCGAGCAAGCTTTCGACCAGTCGAAGATCTGTTAGATCTTATCCCGCTCAAAATTGAAAATTTGTTGAAACTGAATCTGGTGCTTAGACAAGTCGAAGACTGTCTTAGATAAGTCGAAGCAACAACTTCTTTGCCTATAAATTGAGGTTCTTTCTCAATCCGAAAATACAATTCAATCTATCAAAATCCTTCTGCAAGAGAGACAAGAGCCTCAATTATTGTCAAGCTATTAAGCGGTATTTATAACTTATTTTATAGATTTTTATTTAATTCCTTAATTTCTAATTCTATCATTCTGATTCTAAAAAGAAAATGAATGCTATTCTTTTTGGGATTTAAAGGAATTAATACAAGTAGCCTTTAGTTTAAATTTAATTAAAATCAATAGAACCCTAGACCTTTTCTATCGGACTGAATATTGAACATTCGTCATTTAAGAAAAGCGGTTCTATAGCTACAACTTCTTCTACGGTAAAGATAAGTATACATTTACATTTTGTATTTGGTTTTTCTGAGATAGCTAGAAAATCTCAGTGTTGGTTTTTCTAAGACAAGCTAGAAAATCTCATTGAGGGTTTATGTTTGTTATAACCCGATAAAATTACATTTGTATCAAGTTTTAAGGTGAATATTGAAAACCTTATTCGTAGTGAAAGCCAAAATTACGCGGTTAGTAATTTTGGGAGTAGAGTAGGTATGACTATTTGAGAACAGTTGTTGACACACCGAACCACTATAATTCTTGGTATTGTAGTGAATGCTTTTATTATTTTTGTAGTGAATGGTTGTAATTCCTTTTATGCTAAAGTGGTGAATGTTTGTAATAGATAGTTTTATTTACTCTTACTTAGTTTGGAATTTTGATTCTTATCACATTGGTGAAATAAGGTTGTCTTGCCTGAACTTGTGTGGGTGAAGGTTGTCCTATGAATCAATTTGAATCAACGTTTCAATACTAATGCAATTGAGATTTCTGATTTGTTTAATTATTCAGTACTTTATTCGATTATTTGGCATAGTCCTATTCAACCCCCCCCCCCCCCCAAGGACTTCTTAAGCTCGCCTTTTCAATAATTCCATGTGTCATCGGCCTCTTTGTTCATAAACTCTCTATGGCACATCATCTCTATGAATTGGCGCATGAGCGAAGTCAGTCCATCATGGAAAAAGCTTATGACCCGCCATATTTTGTAGCCATGATGTGGGTAGAAGTTTAGGAGATCCTTAAATCTCTCCCAACATTGGAAGAATGTCTTCCTCTTTTGGGGAGAAGTTCATGATCACTTTCCTCAATGGTCCTGTGAACCGGGATGAACTTTTAAAGGAACTCCCGGGTCATCTCAGCCCAAGTCCCTATTGATCTTGCTTAAAGGACATGTAACCATGACTTGGCCTTCTTTTTCAAAGAGAATGGAAATAATTTAAACTTCACAATGTCATCAGACACAGTCGGGAAGTGCGATGTAACCTTAAGCTAAAGGGGTGAAGGAAGATCTTTCTTTGATACAAGGGAGAATACACTAGAGCTAGAAAAACCAGAGTATGGTACAACCAACTCCCCCAAGTACGGATAATGTGGGTGCAGATTTGGTGAGTCTGGGCTTAATGAAACCTACCCTAAGTGTTGTATATTAACTATCCATCAGCTTTCCGGACCATTTTAAGGCATAGTCCCAAAAATGAAACAAACCCAAATCTCAAGTGGACCATAACAAACCCAAATCTCAGGTGGACCATACTGTAAGAAACATTAGTCATTGAATGCCCACTATTAAAAAAATTCCTAGGGCCAACGGTGACGTTTATTTGCTATATAACCTATTAATAAGGTCACGCTGACCTAAATGAAGGAAAAATGCAAATATCAACTTGATCCAAAACTTTTGTATTCCACAAGAAGTTATTAATGGTCAATCACAACTGTTTCTTGTGATGTGGTCCACTTGAGATATAGATTTGCTTCATTTTTTGGTATATAGATTTGCTTTTTTTTTTGGACCATACGCTAAAATGAGCCGGAGAAACTGATGGATGGAGAGGATATACAACACATACATCAAGGTGGGCCCCGCAGTCGGGGACTCTCCAACTAAGCTATTACCATGGTCTCACCTAATCGGCGCCACTATAGTATCCATTCATGAACTTGGGCCACTGGATGAATGGCTTATTTTCCAAAAAATCACACCTAATAGAAATCTAGCTCACCTAATTGGTGGACACAAAAGCAGCGGCAGAGATAATAGAGAAGGGCAAAATATTCAGTAGGGTAAATTGTAGAAAGTGAAGGATAGAATCATATAATCAGTTTGATTTTTGTGGCCCAATAGATGGATGGACCGGATTGATACATCACACAACCATGTGTTGAAAGTGTAATTTCCCATGTGATGAATATGAATCTGAGGCTCTCAATCCTCCCGTAATCACGTGGCCTTGCTTCCTTTTTTTACCATCCCTTGAAAATGAAGCGTTACTTTATGACTTATCTTCCATGCAGCAAATGGGCCCTGTGATAACTATCTCCAAGATTTTTAAAATATCGTGATATTTTCACAAAATATATTTTAATACCTTCATAATCTCGTCACTTTTAATTTTATCGTGATATAATGAGAAAATTATCAGATTTTATATATATATATATATATATATATATATATATATATATATATATTATATATATAAAAGAAATTCAGATCATTCATTTCTATCTACATAATTAAAAAAGAAAAAATTATTTATTAGTATGTAATAAAGCTTTTTAATAATTTATTTTCGGCAAGATTTTTTGATAATATCCCGAGTGAAAAATGTCATAATATTAAAATATCTTAATAAATTCCCATCCGGAGAAATTGCCGATAACGGGATTTGTCAATCAGCAAATAGGAATGTGCAAGACCTTCCCATATATTTGAATTGGAGAAATGCCCTCGTTTTCTTAGAGTAATATAACTGTTACGGTACTCCTAGTTACATTGCAATTTTTAGACAGTCCAATCGATCGATCTGAACAGTCCATTAAGTGAAAACACTTCAAAGAGCCCATGATCTACTCCATTGATTTGGCATTATTTTTTACAGCCATCCTTTTTCCAAGTCATGGATGGGATTATTACAATTGCCTATGATTATTTAGAATCTAAGAAATCCATGATGGGAACTTTTCAAATAGATGGATCGAATTGTTTTTTTAGCACTATCAGAGTCCTGGAAACTTCGAAACACAAACCCTTACACCATTGATCCAACGGTTTTTGTTTTCATTGATCGAACGGTTAGTATTTGTCAAGTCAGTGTGAACTTTGCATGATAGCCCTTGAAATGTACGGTGGACCTAACCAATATTCCACTACAATGGATAGGATTGTCTAAGTCCCCCAGATATGATCACTCCCACTGTGGTTTGAGTGCTTGTGGGGAGTGAGTGCGCGTGTAAAAAAAAAAAAAAAAACCACTACAGCTGATCTTGCTGCGGAGCACTGGACCTTTTCTGGTCAAACTTACCAAAAAAAGAAAGTTGTGCAGAACCGTTAGCAGGTTCCATGATTCAGTGATCAAAACAGTTGATACTATATGGGCCCCATTGTGGATGCTCCAACCACCATATATATTCCAGATGGAAAAATCCTAGCCGTTGGGCACGTGGGAAACTAATCAACGGTTATATATATATATATATATATATATATATATATATATATAATATATATATAATATATATATATACACAGCGCACACACACCCCCATTATATTACCGGGTGTTTCCTTGAAGTCTACCACTGGAGCAAGAATAAGGATCTAAAAAAGAAAATAATTTTAAAAGTGGTTACCATTCAATCAAAAGAAGGGAAAGATTATAGCTAGGATCTCCTTATCTTTGGGAGTTTTGGTAAATCAGCGTCCTATAAAACAGTCAAAAACATCCAAACTTGTGGGGCCCACCACGTTGAATATTTAAAATCCACTCAATCCATCATGTTCTACCTATCATACGATCTAGGGACAAAACCTCAGTAAGATCTGAAACTCATGTGGACCACATCTAGGAATTAATTAACTTGAAACAAATATCAGACAGGCCACACCGTCTGAAGTTTCAAGTTTTACCAGCACGTTTACATTTTCCGCATTGTGTGGGCTACCGAAGGTTTTTATTGTGAGGTTTTTTGCATGAACAGTTCAAATAATGCTTCTCCCCTGATGGACGGAGTGGATTTACATATAAAACATTGCGAGCCCCAAATAGGTTGAGTGGTTCATACAGCTATGTAAAACAAGTGTTGCAGACGAACAATGGACCCCACATTTACAACTGAAAGCCCTACATACTGCCCAAACTTTGGGCCAGGGAATTGGATCATGCATCGCATGGTAAGTGTGATTTTTTAAACGTTGCAAATGCATCACTGTGCATCATGGAAGCGGATTGCGTACTGAGTAAACTCTATGGAGTCCACCTTGATTTACGTATTTCATCCACTCCATCAATCCATTTTAAAAGATAATTTTATGGCTTTGTACCAAAAATGAAGGATATCTAAAGCCCAAATGGACCACACCACAGGAAATAGTGTGAATTAAATATCTACTATTGAAACTTCTCGGAGACCACCCAAGTTTTGGATCTAAGCTGATATTGTTATTTTCCCTTCATCCATGTCTGTGTCTGATCTTATAAACAGGTTGGATGACAAATAAATATTACTATGGGCCCTAGCACGATTTCAACATTGAAAATCATTATTACCACAGTTTCCTATGCTGTGGTTCACTTGAGCTTTGGATATACTTCAATTTTGGGCTCAACCTCTAAAATTAGCTGGAAAAGGGATAGACGGCATGGATAAACCACAAAGATTCATGGCGGGCCTAATAGAGTTTACTCGGTACGATAAAAGCATAACTCAGTACCCAATCCGATTCCGTGCATCATGAAAATCACTCCAAAGCTCAGCGGCCCACATGAGTTATGGAATGGGCTGATTTTAGGGGTACCCTTTCTTATTGGTCGGACGTATCTCATGAATGGATCAGATCGCATATAGATACGACGGTGGCCCTGAAAAAAATAGGAAAGCTTTTATGGTGGCATCCCTCTCCCCATTTATTCTCACGGACACCTGTGATGTTGACCTAGGATAAAGTTAAGTAATACAGTCAAAAAATTCGATTCGAGATCTAATGCCTACTATAGCTTTTTATCATTTAACTTTGTGACTGATTGAGCAGTTTTGTAAAATTCAGTCGTTTTAAAGGTTAAAATTGAATTATATATCAAAATTTAAATTACAACTTTTATTATTTTTAATTATTTTAAGATTTGAAAACTCTTAAACTTTAATTTGAGCCTACCATGAATATTTACTTAAGAGTTAGATGCCTTGGCTACTTTTAGAATATATAATTTTAAAAAGTATAAAAATTAAAACTTATGTAAGTGATGTAAGTGATATAAAGGATAATGTTTAGAATTTTATTATCATTTACTAGGCTTTTATTTTTATTTTTTATTATTAATTTTTTAACCTTATGATTCGAATTGCTCCTCGAGTAAAGATTTTGTTATCAAAGAAGGAAACAATGAACTTTGCTCCCTTTCCACAACAAACCCAATACATTTATATGTGACTAACCTAAATTTCGAATTAGGCTCATTTTCTTTTTTGCTTTAATTCTAATATAATAGGTATATCTTAGAAAAGCCAAACTCCTATCTTAATTTCACACCGTTTAAAAAATGGTGGTGACTCTAGGTAATAGTTGTATGGCAATACAGACTCTCAAAGATTTTAATTAATTATTTTATACCCTTATACTTTGTTGGATTAAAAATTCAAACCACTTCATTAAGTCTAAGTATGTTCTCATCAAAGTCAATTGTGGATCGAAGTCGGTCTCATTGAGTTATTACTGTATCGCGGCCTTGCACTTGGGGTTGTCAACCCTTAGGTTCGATCAACTCATGCATCTCTAGTTGGGCCAGGTAGCCCTGAGATTGAGCCAGAGTTTAGAGTTATTCTGACGCCACCATTTGCCCGCCCCGCCGACACTACTCCATTGGGTGCCCAGGAAGGAACAACTACGTTCAATTTTTTAGACCAAATGATTACCTTAATGCAACAACACCAGCTTACGTTTGCCGTCATGCTAGAAAATATGAATATGCAGCATAACCCTCGGATTTCAGAAAAGGGGGTGAAGTTCACGCCTTAGTTAGCTCCCTCTTCAAATCAAGTTAGGCATTGCAACTATTATGGGAAACTAGGTCATTTCCTAAAATTTTGTTACAAAAGACAATGGTATGTGAGAGTCCTCCCTCCACATCAAGGAGATCGATCGTCTGCCACCAACTCTGGTTGCTACTAATCCTGCTCAAACCTCACAGTCCAAAGCTTGAAGCGTGGAAAAGGATTACGAGCATCTGGCTACGGGCGTGTTCCATTTAAATAACTTCAAAGTAGAATCATATCGACACCTCCCACATTGTCGATGACAGAAAAGCAAGTGAGGTTCTCACCCCAATCGACTCCTGCTCAATGTAATCATCGTGAAGTCCAAATGCTACAAATCCCTCTCATGAAATCAAAGGGTGTCCTTCTCATAAAGTCCAAATGTTATAAATCCTGCTCAAGTCTTACGTCTGCAAGCACAAAAGCAGGGAACCCATCGCATGTACGCCCTGATAGTTTTCGACCCTGAAGGACCCTACGCCGAAATTGCCAATTTGCGACGTATTTTTCGATGGGTTTCGACCCTGAAGGACCCTACGCCGAAATTGCCAATTTGCGACGTATTTTTGCGATGGGTTTCGACCCTGAAGGACACTACGCCGAAATTGCCAATTTGCGACTTATTTTTGTGATAGTTTTCGACCCTGAAGCACAAAAGCAGGGAACCCATCGCAAAAATCTCTTGGTTTAACGACGGATTTAATCCGTCGCTAACGAAAAAGGTCTGTCGCTAAGCCCATCTTCTCGAAAAACCGGTCCGAACGTCGCGGAATTTCGTGACGGACCAAAATCCGTCGTTAAAATCTAATTTACGACGTATTTACAACGGATTTATGTCCATCATAAGTATGCGAGGGACTAAATCCGTCGTAAATTTTGATTTTGCGACGGAATATCAGTTGCAAATTCCCACCCAAAATACCAGTTGGCGATGGTTTTCAGTTGCTATTGCGATGGATCATGGTCCGTTGTAAAAGGTCTTTTGCCCTAAACATTAATTTTTTTTTCATATTTTCTAGAATATGGTGGAAAATATGTTTTTCGTAGTCTAATAATTGTTTTTAATACAATTTCAGTGGTTTAATTGTACATATTTTTATATAAGATTATTTTTTAACAATTGATTGAATGCCAAAAAAAAAAAAAATTATTTTGTTTTTATAACAAATGAGTAGAAATTATTATTTTTAATTTAAAACTAATATTTAAATGATTTGTAATATCACATGAAAAAGAATATTGAGAAGTTTAAAACATAGTCTATGTTAGAGAAAAAAAAATGAAATTTTGAAAAAATAAAAATCGTGATTTAATAAAAATCTATTTTGTGGGGAAAAAAAAGAATATTGAATAAAGTTGATAAATTTGGAAAAAAAAAAAAAAAGCATTTGATTTTGAGAAAAAAAATAATATCCTGAAAAAGAAAATTAAAAATATTTTAAAAAATGTGAAAATTTTCAGAATGTTGAAAAATGAAATTATTTTTAAAAAGAAAATGAGAGTTTGTATTTTGAAAAATAAAATAAAATTGAGAAGTTCGATAAAAATTGACAAGTTCGAATAAAATGTTTTTTAAAAAATGGAAAAGTTAAAAAGAATTCAAAATTTTAAAATAAAACGATATTAAAAAATCGATACTTTATCAAAAAACAAACATTTTGAAATGAAAAATAAATAAGTTAAAAACTTTTGTGATTTTGAAAAATAATTAAAAATGTTCAAAAATTGAAATTAAAAGAAAATTTTATTTATAAAAACACTAAGATTTTGAAAAAATATATATAATAATTTTTTTAAAAAAATTGAAAAGTTGAAAACAAAATGATGCTTTTAAAGAAAAAAAAATCGGCATTTTGGAATTTTTGGGAAAAAAAAATTAAAATTTGTGAAAATTTTAGATATTTTGAAAATAAAAATTCAGAATTTGTATTTTAATTTATTTTTTGAAATATTTTATAATAAAAATGATATTTTGTTAAATTTTTTCAAAGAAAAATTAAGAGTAAAAAAATATACATTTTGAAAAAAATGTTATTTTTAAATGGAAATTGAAATTTATCTGTGAAAAAAATTAATAAATTATTAGGCACATCCACTCATTGAACCTTTAACTGTTTTTGGACAATCTAATTAGTCTGGATTGAAGAGTAAATAACTTAAGATGTTTAAATCAAATTTCACTCAAATTGTTGATTAATCTTGTATGCCCAATGTCTTTCTCATATGTAGCCTGATCGGGGTGAGTAACTAGTCAATTTGAGGGTATTGATAAGTAAAATAGAGTGAATGGACCAGATATGTAAAATGGGCCAAATATTCTCATCAAAATTGTGACCCAAGTTATTGACCTCGTGGGAACTTAAGAATTGATGTTAGTAAGTTTTGTGGGCCCCATCATGATGTGTATCGAACATCAACACCGTGCATTTGATGTGTCCCCTTTAGGTTATGAGATATCTCAAAAATTAGCCGTATACAAAACTCAGGTGGGCCATACCATCTAAAACCATGTGATGACCTCCTAAAAATATAAAAACACTTGGTGGGGCCCACATGAGTTTTGGATGCGGCTGAAACTTGGTCTGACCCGTCATCCAAGTGGGACACATAATGAGTGGGTTGGATATGTGAATCACATTTAGGCAGGCCCAATATATGATTATGAATGTTTTAAGGAAACCCATCTCTGCGACATTTAGGTGAGTTACTCATTTCCCTTACCAGAGTAAACTCCGTGGGGTCCACCATTATTTATTTATTTTATCCACTCCGTTCACCCATGTTAATAAATAATTTGAGGTCTAAAGAACAAAAAGGAAGCATATCCAAAGCTCAAGTGGACCACACCACAGGAAATAGTGTGATTGAACCTCTACCATTGAAAAATTCTTGGAGGCCATAGAAGTTTTGGATCAAGCTGATGTTTGTGTTTTCTATTCATTCATATCTTTTTGATATTATGAATAGGTTGGATGGCAAATAAACATTACTGTGGGCCCAAGGAAGGTATCAACGGTGGAAATCATTATTCCACACTGTTTCGTGTGGCATCGTCCACTTGAGTTTTCAATTTATCGAAAATTTGGGATCAACCCACACCGTTCATCCATTTTTTGAGATCATTTTAGAGAATTATCCAAAAAATGAATCATATCCAAAGATTATATGGACCACACCACAAATAAGGGGAACAAATTGGCTACTCCCCCTGACACAAGCCAATGGCTAGTGGTTGGTGCTATGTGGGCCCCACCATGATGTATGTGTTTCATCCATACTGTCCATCTATTTTTAAAGATCATCTTATGACATGAGACCAAAAATGAGGTATATCCCAATCTGAAATGGACCACATTACAGGAAACAGTGTTGAATGAGCGTCAACCATTAAAAAATTTTTGGGGGCCATAAAAGTTTTTGGATCGAGATGATTTTTGTTTTTCCCCTTCATCTAGGCCTGTATGACCTAATAAACAGATTGGATGTCAAATAAACAATACAATGGGCCTTAGGAGGATTTTAATGATGGATATCCAATCATTATTGTTTTCATGTGGTGACTGGTGTGGTCCACCTGATATTTATATACCTGTCTTTTTTGGAATAAATCCCTAGAATGATCTTTAAAAATGGATGAACGTAATGGATGACATACATACATCATGGTAGGGCCCACAGAGCACTGACCACTAGCCACGAGGCTAGTGTAAGGGGAGTAGCGAGACTAGCTACTGAAGTGACGTCAGCAAGTTCCATGGGCCCCAACATGATGTATGTTTTGTATCCACACCTTCCATCCATTTGGAGAGATTGTTTTAGGGCAATATCCAAAGAACAAGTTAAATTCAAAGCTCCAGTGGACCCCAACACAGAAAACAGTGGGACAGTGATGCCCACCATTAAAAACTTCTTAAGGCCACAAAAGTTTTAGATCAAGCTGATATTTGTGTTTTCCCTTATTTCATGTCTTTTTTTAACTTTTGAACAGGTTGGATTTCAAATAAAAATTATGATGGGCCTTATGATAGTTTCAACGGTGGGAATCACTCTCCCCAATCTTTTCTTTGGTGGGGTCCACTACAGATCTTTTTTTTTTGCCTCATTCTTTGGTTCTTACCCCAAAATGATATCTAAAAATGGATGGACGGTGTAGATATAACACATACAACATAGTGGGTCCCACAGAGCTTGGTAACGTCAGCATCCAAACCGCCCGCGTCTAGAGACGGACGCGGATTTCCTGCTCCAGCCTTTAGTAGGAACTTCCTGCGCAAGAATGCTGGGTGGGGCCCGTTGAGATTATTTTGTGAAATCCACCCCGTCCATACATTTTTAGAGCTCATTTTATGATGTGCGACCAAACATTAGGTGTATACAATACTTAAGTGGGCCACACGAGAGTAAATAGTGGTAATTCAGTGATCACCCTTCAAGCATTCTTATGGCCATAAAAGTTTTGTATTTGGAATGACCTTATAAACAGTTTAGATAGCATGTAAACATCAAGGTTGAGCCTAGGAAGGTTTCAATGGTGAAAATTTATTTCCCCAATTTTCCCTCCTGTGTGACTCCCTTGAGTTTTGTATCCACTTCATTTTTTGTCTCACTTCCTGAAATTAGCTCGAAAAATGGTTGGACGGAATGAATTTCTCACATACATTTCAGTGGGCCCCACCCAGCATACTTGCGCAAGAATATTTTATTTACAAATAAAATAGGATTTCTCAAATTCCCTTAAGCGGACTGGTTAGGGCACCGGCCCTAACCAGTCTCAGTTTTGTCTCTCCCTCATATGCTCGCCTCTCTCCTCTCTCCTCTCTCTCTTCATAGATCTCTCCTTCCTCTTTCTCTTCCTATCGATCTCTCTCTCTTCCTTGCTCGATCTCTCCTCCCACTGTCTCTCTCTTTATCCCCACCCAAGATCCTGTTGCCGACCGCCATACCCACGCACGCCCTCTCGCTCTCTCTGAATATGTGGTTGAAGGCTTAAATCTCCAGGAACATTGAGGTATTTCTCTCTCAATCTCTCTCAATCTCAATGCCAATTTAGGGTTTTTCAAATTTTAGGGTGGATTCGATTTCCTGCCTAGGAGTACCTTGACGTAAGCTCTATGGGCCACATTTAGACGTCAGCCCAAAAAATGAGGTAGATGTAAAACTTGATTTGATGTGGACCCCCATTTAGAGATTTTGGGGATTTTAGGGCTTACAGATTTGAATGTGGAACCCGAATTGGGGTTTTTTTTTTTTATATACAAATTAGGGATTTGGGGATTTTAGGATTTTGGGGATCTGAGGATTTTTGGAATTGGGGATTTCACCTTCTATGTTTTATTTATTTATTTCTCTTTCTTTATTGACATTTTGAAGTCCCCAATCCATTGATCTAGACTGTTCATTAGGTCCAAGGCACATTTCAAGGGGTTGCCATGTAAACATCATACCAATCTGAGCCAGATCTTAGGGTCTGTTAAGTAGATTTGAATGTGGACCCTAAATTGGGTTTTTCGGATTTGAATGTGGACCCTTATTTCAGGATTTGGAGATCTTAGGGCATACATATTTGAATGTGGACCCCAAATTGGGTTTTTTCTAATTTTACAAATTGGGGATTTAGGGATTTTAGGATTTTGGGGATTTAACGACTTTTAAAATTGGGGATTTTCTGATTTTACAAATTGGGGTTTTTAGGAATGGGGGATGTGAAGATTTTAGGAATTTTGGATTTTAGGATTAAAGAAAATAATTTTTTAATCTTGGGTTTGAAGGTTAAGCATTGGCTAATTGATGTGGGTGTTTGACATTTTATATGACTCATACTAGAAGCCAACATTTTGGGTACTGATATGAGTAACAACAATCAGGTACTAGATCGAAATCCTTATTTAAGCATTAATTCGATCTGGTCTAATTTCAGTCATGATTCATATAGAATCTGGTCTAGTTTGGATCTGGATTCAAATAAGCATGAATTTTTAAAGGCTTAATTTTTGCATTCCTTGTGTTGTGGCCTAAGTTTTGGATTGGAATGATTTTTAAGAACTCATGGTGAAAATCTGGTGACTCGTCTAATGGAAAGGGTGGATCTGATGTACGTTTGTCACATCAAGCGCTTAGCTTGTGGCAAGCAAGCCCATCCAATGCCCACGGGAGTCAGGCTAGCGTAGTGCAATGCCAGCTTGTTGAAGATTCCCTTATTGGTTCCATTGAAATTGAATTTTGACTAATCAAAAGGCTGGTGAAATCTAGTTGTATCTTGGACATGTCTTGAGATCACAGTTCCTGTAAAAATTAACCTAGTTGATTGCAAAACAGGCCTTTGTAATTTCACAGACACCTGCAAAGTGTACTTCTTGAGCATGGAAATTATTAGCAAATGGGAAGGTTCCCATACATTTAAATCAATAACATCAAAAAAGGTTCTGAACATGGCACTATACTAAAATTAGAAAAGAAAATACAGGTCAAAGTACTTTAGCTGACAGTACAGTGATCGGAGACATACTATTTTATCCACACAAGGAATGACACTCATGCAGATCAAATCATATCTGTGAGGAAGTTCATGAGTACATGGCAAGCTAAATAATTTGATATGCAAACATAGGTGATATTTAGGTTGATCATTGGTGATTTTTCAAATTCTATAATGTTTAAGACATGAATCTGATCCTAGTTTACCAATCAAACATATATATTTACCAACAAAGGAAGAGAATATTTAACGTAGTCTGTTCCCTTGCCCTTGCCAATTGCTACTCTTGTTTTTGGTTCTAGCACTAAATAGATTTTTTATTAGTTTATGAATGTGAAAGCAATGCAAAGAGATGCCCTCTACATTTAATTCTAATGCCCAAATGTGATTAGAAAAGCCATTTGATCAGAGGTAGAAGACCCAATTACCTATGCAAGGAAACTCCAGATTACTCTATTGATGCATTGGCTCCAAGTACTGCACCTTATTGCTCTTAAATTGTGGTCTGGTGGAAAGAAAGTTTGGAGAAAGAAATACTTGACCGATTTAATCTGTATATGTGTGTGGCTTGTTTTAATCACATAAAACTAGTTGTCCCCTCCCTGATTTCATTGTGAGTATGAATTTGAGAGATATTTATTTGGCAAACAGAATATTTAAACACCATAATTTCATCAATGAATGCTTCCTTTCTTCGTTTCTTTGATGAATTTGTAGAGTATGTGGGGTGGTCTTTTTTCCTCCTTTGTTTGATTATGTTGCTGGGACTTTAATTTTTAGATTGATATGAGCTGCATTGAGTTTTTTTTTTTTTTTTTTTTTTTTTTTTTTTTTTTTGTATGAGGGGAATGATCTGGTGTAAAAACTCTTGTAGTTTTTTTAATACCATTACATCTATTTTCATCTCATTGCTACTTTTGTATGAGGGGAATGATCTGGTGTAAAGTATCCATTTTGGAGATTTGATAGGGTAGTGTTATCATGATCTGGTGTAAAGAATCTATGCATAAAGCAAATTTATGAGGAATTTTGTAGGAAAAATATTTAAATAATACACATAATAGGGAGGTATTTGATACTATGGGCAAGTGCGAGAGTTGATATGCAAGTGGACATGGTATGTAATAACTGAAATTAATCTGCCCAAATTGCAGTACCTATTATTGGTAGGTTATTATTCAAAATCATATTAATTAAAAGATCTTAACCTTTGATTAATGGGCATTTGTTTGATGCTGCACTGTTTGTGTTTGCACTCCTATTTTGTACTAATGGTAATTGATGACTATTTTTGGCACTATTCTGATACCATAAAAAAAAAGGCGCATGCATAAGAAAGGCAGGGACTAAATGTTGTTTCCCATAATCATGTCTACTTTCATGTATGGCTACACCATCCATGAGAGATTACACCCATCTGTTACAAAAGAATATCTCCATCACCATGCTTAATAAAAAGAAAGGAGGATAAACCTGTTACACTTGGATTTATCATTTTCTTTTTGTTACTAGTGGTGAAAGGAGGATCCAAGAATATACTTTTGTAATTTGGTCAGGACATGTGGATTGTGTTTGAGGTTATTTTGGATATTATTTGACTAAATCTTTATCTTGAATTATTTAGTAGTTTTGCTTGACTAATCTAGTGATTTGTTTCAGCTTTTCATCTTCTTAAGCGTAACAGAAGGTACACATATTTATATTATGATTTGTTTTGATTTTTTCCTCTGCTTATGCGTAAAATGTTCTGATTTAAATATTAAGAACTACGTAGTGGCTTGATCCCAATCTTCTGAACATTGGGTAAGTACGCAGCCGTTCTTACTAGACCGTATCGGTGCAGCCACAAATTCTTTTTTTTTTTTTTCCCCTTCTTGTAGTGTGGATGTATTTTCGTCAGACTACTTGGCAGTAAGAGTGAGGTGGATGTAAGTTATCGAAATCTTAAATTAATCTTGAATCATTTATATCTTTATCGCTTCATTTATATGCTATCGTCAGGGTCAACTTGTAACTCCTCAGAACCCGCTCTGCCGTAAGACATTACGGTGCATGACGGTTCCCAGTAGGTTAAGTTGCAAATTATTATTAAAAGTTGGTTGGATATATTTTATTTTTTGTAAATGTTGTTAATAGTTGGATGGATGATGAATGTATTTACGAATGTAAATGAAAATAAAAAACTTATTATATATATATATATATATATATATATATATATATATAATATCTATATATATATATATGTTATCAATGGAGGATACCTTGTTTAAGGGGACATGAAATTCTTGTAGCTTATGGTATGGTGCCCCAATATTGGTTGTATGTTACTAGGACGTAGTAGATAATACTAGGTCCAATATTTTTTATATGTGAAATATTGGTTTGTGTAGCCCACACGTGTGCGTTGGCCATGTCATTAGTGTTTGATCATCTCTCTCCAGTAGGTGGGGCACGCTATTTAGATCTTATACTCTAAAAATTAGGCCATTTCACACATGAGGGGGGCCATATCATACGAAACAAATGGACGGCTAAAAAAGCGTTTTAGTTTTAATGCAGCTAGGGTATGATGAAACTACTTGCAGAAATTGAATAATACATACCAGATTTAGAGCTTCAAAATAACAGAAAAAAGAAGAAAATGTTAGTGCATAAATCTCTATATATAATGATATCAGGTTTGGATGATTTTTCCTCTGCAATTAAATTTTAGGAGAGTCCTCGAATTAAAGATTTGAAAGGGCGTATGTAACGCCCTGAAAATCGGGGGTCGAGCAGAAGTTCAACTCCCGAGTTTCAACGCATCACCTACGCAACATGGATAATGATGATTAAATGTTGTCCGTGTTAGTGCACTAAACATGAGTGAGATTATACCAAATCAGCATATCATACCCCAGAGACAGTTAAATTATGCAAGCAGAAGACCATGATAAATATGTATAAAACATATAAGTGGTGGTGTGTCTCCAGAGTATAATCATAGTCCAGGTTAAACAATTACATGTATTGTTTCAAAATACAAAATATCAAAACGTGTAGGTCCATCTACATCATGAAATCCCGGTAGCCCCTACGATCAGAATGTGGCATACATAAATCCGCCAGATTACTGCATATACGAGAACTCCTCGTCGTCATAAAAATCAGGCTCCACTTCAAAAGATGCGTCATCATCTGCGACTAAGACAGAGTCTGGTTGGTATTTTAAAACACCGTCATAGAGTAGGAGTGAGTGATCAACTCAGTGGAACTATAAGGCAAAGGTTAACATGTTTTCAATTCAGTCAAGCAGTAATGATAAAGCAGTACAACAATCATGTCCTAGATTACTCTTGTTAATGCAAGAATGGTATGCGATAATGATGCATGCCCTCGCCTACACACCCTCAGCGACTTCATCTCACGTTCGCATATGGCATCCTCCCGAAACGTGCGCTTCCTCGCCAAAGCACATGCGATGCGGTGCATGATCGTGATTAGTCAAGTTCATAATTAGGCATATTCATACGGCAGGATTGGGAAGCTAAGGTACCTCCCTTCATATCATTTACCTAAACATGGATCCATCTAGGATTGTCAATCCTAATTAATCACATACGAAGAATAGTTACAGGTAGCTACGGAGCGGCTTGTCACCTTAGCGCAGGCCTGGTTTATACTCGAGGTCACTACAGAAAAGCTCGTTGCCTTAATGTAGTCTTAGAGTATACTCGAGGTCACTACGGGCTCGTCACCTGATCATAGGCTGACAGCTCGAATACAGTGTCCCATACCACCGTATTCAGCTCACGAGTCTGAGTTACTCATTGGACACTATGGGGAGACTCGTCGCCCCAGCGTAGGTCAACAGCTGAACCACGGTGTCCCAAACCACCATGCCCGGCTCATGAGTCTTAGCAGATCGAGGTACCAAGGTTAAACAGGCCTTTCGCTGGTAAGTTTGGTACCTTAGATTCAAGCAGTAGCGTCCATACATGGTGAACATGCATTGGGCCAATCGGGTTATTTGACAAGCTCGACTGGTACGAGCGTACGTTGACTTGATCGACATAGAGTGCGTAAGCATTCCGCGTGGCCTAACCACTGTCGACAAACAGCGTACGATTCGGATTCATCAAGCGCATCTATTGTGGCTAAGCAGTACGACCACTGATTGTAAACCATTACCGATTGCCTGGACTACATCGTAGCCCCAATCACACTCCAACCAGTAGCATCTACATGTGATATTTCAAGACAGCATGTGATAACCAAATCTAAACATAAATCCCATTCGAGCATTTCAACAAACACATACCACACATGTCATCATACATAGGCATTCATCTGTAAATCACAAAGTAGTAAGATAGGTTGCATAAAGGAAACTGTAACTATATATAAGTGAATTGAGAATCCTACCTCAACACCCTCAGTAAGTACATTACATCAAGCATTTCTCATTCAGGCATTTTATCAAACACTTAGACCACACATATTGCATACAGGTAATAAATTCGTTAAAAACACATAATATATCTAGTCCTTTCACAAGGAGTTGCCACGTATACAACGATCATGTATTAGCGACCAATAATCATAGCAAGCACAAATCATAATTCCATACTCATTTAAACATTTTTTACAAACACTTAGACTACACACTTCAACATACATGGCGTATGTTGGTCATAACATGTATTAGAGCAAATCCTTTCACCAAGGAGTTTTCACATATACAACAATCATATATCCACGATTGATAATCATGGCAAACACGAATCCAAATTCCATACCCATTCAAACTTTTTTACAAACACTTAGACTACACCCTTCAACATACATGGCGTATGTTGGTCATAACATGTATTAGAGCAAATCCTTTCACCAAGGAGTTGTCACATATACAACAATCATATATCCATGACGGATAATCATGGCAAGCACGAATCCAAATTCCATACTCATTCAAACATTTTTACAAACACTTAGACTACACACTTCAACATACATAGCGTATGTTGGTCATAACATGTATTAGAGCAAATCCTTTCACCAAGGAGTTGTTACATATACAAAAATTATATATCTATGACGGATAATCATGGCAAGCATGAATCCAAATTTCATACCCATTCAAACATTTCAACACACATGAATTACACTATATTCAACATAGTTCACATATATCTGTAAAGTAAGGGAAACATCATATCTAGCATGAGAAATGGCAACCAAGTTAGTTATAAATCATTAACCAACATTGAAAGCCTTGAAAACCATAACCTAAATATTTATAGTCCGCACTTTTCACCAGTAAACTCGTAACGAATTCAGTTTGAACACTCCTACCTTGTAAACTAGAATTTGAATACCTAATCAATAAAATGGGCTACCTATTTCACCGATTACTTATTTAGATTCCTAAAATAGGTTAGGGTTAGGGTTTCTTACCCAAGAACGGAATCAGAATCTCCAGTATAGCGACACGGAAGTGGTAGTTACGTACGTGGAGCAGTTTCAGTTCAATGGTCATCGCCACTCGATCAGGACCACAAGTACATTGACCTGCGTATGAAATTTTTCCTGATCTGAGGGTGTATTTGGGTCAGAATCTGATGGTCTGAAACCTTAGAATTGGCCCACAAGCGAACAACCCAGTTTACTTAAATCTGAGTACATTTTCTAAAGATATTTGCATTTCTCAAGCACTTGGCTCCGGGCTAAAGTTGTACGTTTCTGGATACTATCTATACTTGATTTCTGAGATTGTCGTCAAGCCCAGTAAGGCAGTCATATTCGCATAGTCTCACAGTAATCGGACTTTCGACGTACGGTACAGGTCCGATACGGAGCTTCGGTGTGCTCCCGAGAGCAATAGAGTTTTAAGATTCATTTTAAGTTTCAGGGTAATGTAGCGTTAACGATTCTACTCATTTTGGGTCTTGCAGTTCATATTTAAAGTGGTTCAAGCTAATTTCACAGATAATTTAGTTTAGCGCTTGATTAATTTTCATCTAATTTCTAAAGGATTTGGTCCTGAGCGATTTCTGCCTGAGGTGAAACTCGGGTCTTTGTACGGACTTTTCGAGACGTTACAATCTTACCCCCTTAAAGAAAAATTTCATCCTCGAAATTAGTACCTTTTCATACTCCTCAAGAATCTGAGGGTAATTCTTACGGACCTCGGCTTCTGTCTCCCAAGTAGCCTCTTCCTCAATGTGATGCGTCCATAACACCTTCACCAACGGGATAACCTTACTACGCAACACCCGCTCCTTCCTGTCTCGAATACGCGTCGGCCGCAGTACATAAGTAGCATCCTCACACAACTGTACCTGCTCCCATTTGATGATGTGTGAAGGATCAGGAACGTATTTCTTCAGCATAGATACATGAAATACGTTGTGCACGCCCGCGAGTTGTGTGGGCAAAGCAAGGCAGTACGCGACCACACCCACTCGGTCTAGTATCTAGAATGGACCAATAAATCTCTTCCTGAGCTTCCCCTTCTTGCCAAACCGAAAGACTCCCTTCATGGGAGAAACCCTAAGAAATACATGGTCCCCAACCTCGAACTCTAGCGGACGCCGTCTCGTATCGGCGTAACTTTTCTGTCTGCTCTGTGCTGCAAGAAGTCGACGCCTGATAATGTCGATCTTCTCTGAAGTCGCCTGTACTAACTCAGTCCAATCAAACTTCTCTCGCCAACTTCTACCCAGCAATACAGTGCTCTACATGGGCACCCATACAGTGATTCGTAGGGAGTCATGCTAATACTCGCCTGAAATCTGTTGTTGTAAGCGAACTCGGCATAAGGAAGACAGTCATCCCAACTGTCCTTGAAATCAAGCACGCAAGATCGCAACATGTCCTCTAACACCTGGTTTACCCGTTCCATCTATCCGTCAGTCTGTGGGTGGAACGCGGTACTGAACTTCAACTTCACACCATTGCTTCCTGGATACGAGTCCAGAAGATAGATGTATATTGCGTGTCTCGATCTGACACGATCTCCATAGGAACTCCATGCAAACGTACTATCTCTTTCATATACAGCCTGGCCAAATCGTCTGCCGAGTTTGAAACTCGAATAGGGAAAAAGTGAGCCGATTTCGTTACTCGGTCCACAATCACCCAAATGGAATCATGTCTCTTCCTTGTCTTCGGCAGCCCTAAGATAAAATCCATGGAAATGAAATCCCATTTCCATTCAGCTATGGGCATGGGCTGAAGTAGTCCAAGAGGTCGGCGATGCTCTGCCTTGACTTGCTGGCACGTGAGACAACGGGATACATAATCTGCTATGTGGGCCTTCATGTTGTCCCACCAGTATGAGCGTTTCATGTCTCTGTACATCTTCGTACTGCCAGGATGCATTGCCATCTTCTAGTTGTGAGCAGCCTTGAGAACTTCCTTCCTCAGGTCGTGAACATTTAGGACGCATAGGCGGCCACGATAACGTAAACCCCCATCCGTGCCAAGTCTCCATTCTGAGTCTTCATCGTCAATAATCTTCTCTCTCATCTTCACCAACAGCTCATCGTCTGCCTGAGCCGCAATAATCCTATTATCAATGAGTGGTTAAACCCGAATATGTGTGATGCTCTGGAACGGCTCCTCCACCGTAAGTTTCTGCTCAAAGTCTCACACAAACTCTACCATATCCCACTCTGCTATCATCAACGGAGCTGCAAATATTATCGTCTTCTTGCAGCTCAACGCGTCTGCCACAAGGTTGGCCTTGCCGGGATGGTAGGAAACCTCGAACTTAAAGTTCTTCAAGGTTTTCATCCATCGTCGCTGCCTCATATTCGGTCCCTCTACATGAATATGTATCTGAGGCTCTTGTGGTCGCAAAAGAGCTCGAACTCCTCTCCATAGAGGTAATGTCTCCAGAGCTTTAATGCAAAGATGACGGCCGCTAACTTTAAGTCGTGCGTAGGGTAGTTTTCCTCGTGTTTCCTTAACTGTCGCGAGGCATAGGCAATCACCCTGTCCTTCTGCATAAGGACGTAACATAAACCAACACGAGACGTGTCGGTGTATATCGTATACTTGACCCTTTGCTCTGGCAATACTAGCACAAGGGCGGACATCAACTTGTCCTTTAGCTCTTGAAAAGCTGCTTCGGCCTTCTCATTCCAGGCAAACTTGAGATCTTTCCGAGTCAGCTGGGACAAAGGCCTGGCTATCCTGGAAAAGTCCTTGATAAATCGATGGTAGTAGCCTGCCAGACCAAGAAAACTCCTCACTTCAGTAACCGAATAGTGCTGCTCCCAGTCCTGAACTGCGACTACCTTAGTAAGGTTCACTGCTATCCCTTCCTTGGACACCATATGTCCCAGGAACTTGACTTCTTCTTTCCAGAAGTCGCACTTCTTGTACTGTGCGAACAACTGGTCCTTCCTGAGAGTATCAAAGACTGCTTGCAAGTGCTCCTCGTGATCTTCCGACTCTTGGAGTATATCAAGATGTCATCTATAAACACGATGACAAATCGGAATAGATACGGCCTAAACACCCGGTTTATCAAGTCCATGAACATGACCGGCGCGTTTGTGAGTCCAAATGACATCACAAGGAACTCGTAGTGCCTAAAGCTGGTCCTGAAAGCTGTCTTCTACATGTCTTCATCCCTGACACACAACTGGTGATACCCTGACTATAAGTCAATCTTCGAGAAATACTGCGCCCCCTTCAACTGATCAAATAGATCATCTATCCTGGGCAAAGGATACTTGTTCTTTACTGTCACCTGGTTCAACCTGTGATAATCAATACACAATCGCAGTGATCCATCCTCTTTCTTCACAAACAACACAGGTGTTTCCCATGGAGACACGCTAGGCCGTATGAAGCCTGACCCCAACAGATCATCGATCTGTCTCCTCAATTCCTCCATCTCACATGGAGGCATATGATATGTCGGTAATGAAATGGGTGTCGCACCAGGCACAAGGTCGATAGTAAAATCGATCTCGCGCAGGGGAGGTAATCCAGGTATCGTCCTGAACACGTCCGAGAAATCCTGGACTACTAGTGTGTTCCTCAACGTCAGACCATCAACATGTTCTAGCAATGTAGCGTAGCAACTGATGCGGTAGTACCAACTGACCTTCATTGGGAATGTAAAGGTCGTGCCCTCAGGTCCATGGGCTGTCACCACCCTAGCATCACAATCGATCTCTACCCTCATCTCCGTGAGCCAATTTATACCGAGAATGACGTTATAGTGACACAATGGAGCGACCATCAGGTCAACAAGCACTATTCTGCTCCCTAGGTCTATCGAACAACCCTTACACATTTTGGTAGAGTCTGAGAAAGTCCTTGTGGCGGTAAGGAGTCTCAACCCAAGCATAGGACTAGTTTCCAACCTTAGTCACTTGACTGCTGCACATGACACGATAAAGATAGTGGACCCAGTGTCCACCAATAAGAACACTGGTGTACCTTGAACATGAACCGTGACTTCAAAAGCCATCGGTGCTGTAACTGCTGTCTCGGATGCCTCAGCTGCAAGTGAGTGCACACAAGCCTGCTGAGAACGGTTTGGCTGCGGTACCATGGGTCGTTGAGACAGCCTAAATCGAGGTGCAGGAGGTTGAAAAGACCGTAGAGGTGGAGCTGCAATAGTCTGAGGAAGCTGGTGGTTGATTCTCTGAGGCGGCAAGAAGCCGCTGTCCCTCATCCTGCTGAAACAATATCTATCTGTGTGGCCCGTCCTCCCACAGTAGTCGCACCGCAAGTCTGCTCGCCCCAGCTGAGTCGGTGATGCCGCAAGCCTAGGAGGCGAATCTGCACGTGGCCTCTTGCCTAGGAACGATCTAGTCAGAAAATCAGGATGGGGCTGAGGACCCACGGGTGCACGAGTACAGGATAGACTATCCCCGTCTCGCTCAGCTCGCAGAGACATGCTCACCAGCTCAACATAACTGGGTACATCTTCGAGCGTAACTCGGGTCGCAGACCCTTAGAAAATCGTCACATACACATCGGCTCATCAGCCAATATCAACGGAGCATACCTACCCAGCTCCGTGAACTTGTTCTCATACTTAGCCATGGTCATCCCTCCCTGTCGGAGGTGAAGAAACTCTCCCTCCTCATTACGATAGGTGAGAGGGAAATACTTCTCGTTGAAACGCGTCTTAAATGCGTCCCACGTCCACACGTAACCAGCAGCCTCAGTCCTAAGGACGCTGTCCCACTAGAGACTGGCCTCCTTAAATATGAAGGTGACCAACTCCACCTGCTCCGCCTCAGTGCAGTGCACGACTTCAGCATCTTAGAGATGCGGTCAACCCAATAATTGGCCTCCTCGGGTCAGTGAGTACCCACAAAGGTAGGAGGTCGCAAGCGCTGGAATCGCTCGAATGCGTCGCTGGCACTCGTGTTCCCAGTAGGGTGCACAGATGGTGTAGGAGGGGTTGCGTGCATATTCTGGGCAAAAGTCCCTGTTATGGTGGCCAAAAACTGCTGTTGCTACTGCCGGTGCTGCAACTGTTGTTGGTGCATTAGTAGCATCACCTGCTCCAACCTATCAGGAGGAGAAGCCGACTATGGCATATGAGGCGTCGAGGTAGATGCACGGTTCTGCTCGAGAACCGGGGTGTATAAGGTGACGGCCGAGTAGTGGGGCCAATGGCCGGCAGTGAGTCCGGCATCGTGTCCGTGTCAGGGCCCAAGTTGGGGTCCGTATGGCTATCGCTCAGGGGAGGTACCCCTTCAAGCAATCCATAGAGTGCTAGACGGGTAGTGTTCCGAGTAGTCCTCAGAGGCATGCCCTATACGCAACACAGGGTGCAACATGTGTTAGATTTTACATAACAACACCCAATTACTCAAGTGGTTTACACATCCCATAACAAAAGAACTCCATGCATTTCATTTAACCAAAATGGTCACAACACATGAGATGCCTTATATGGATCATGATAGAAGATCCATGTGAACTAATCTAAACAACTTTAAACACTAGAGCACACAACCTACTCTACCATACAGCCAAACCTAGTAAGATCATACATAGAAATAAAAGAAACCATAAATAAGGCATAGTAAAAGACAACTACATATATGACTAGTCGTCAGAACCCGGTGATGGTGGGGGTGCACCCTTGTCCTGCACACAACACAGGATAGTCCCTGGGGTACCGTAGGGGTGTGGGGTCCACTTTGGTTCCTCCCGATTTGCGTCGCTTGGGCCCCCGACTCCGTTTGAGTCGTTTCGGATCCCATTTCGCTTATTTTTACGCTTTTCAGGTTGTTTGGATGTGGAATGGGTAGAATTTTGGTCTATACCCATCGATTGACGGTCTAAAAAAGATCTAGGGTCCCTGCGCATGATCACGGATGCGTACAGGCACCGATTTCAATGGTCAGTTTCACCTGGTGGCGAAACTGGGAATCCTATGATCATTTCTACTTTTTCTCGGCCCCTACTAAGTCAAAGTACGTCAGCGTGCGTCGTGTGAGCATAACCCTGGTCCAGTTTAATCCAAATCATGCTCTGATACCAACTTGTAATGCCCTGAAAATCGGGGGTCGAGCAAAAGTTCAATTCCCGAGTTTTAACGCATCACCTATGAAACATGGATAATGATGATTAAATGTTGTCCGTGTTAGTACACTAAACATGAGTGGGATTATACCAAATCAGCATATCATACCCCAGAGACAGTTAAATTATGCAAGCGGAAGACCATGATAGGTATGTATAAAACATATAAGCAGTGGTACGTCTCCAGAGTATAATCATGTTCTAGGTTAAATAATTACACATATCATTTCAAAATACAAAATATCAAAATGTGTAGGTCCGTCTACATCATAAAATCCCTGTAGCCCCAACGATCAGAATGCGGCCTACATGAACCCACCAGAGTACTGCATATACGAGAACTCCTCGTCGTCATAAAAATCAGGCTCCGCTTCATAAGCTGCGCCATCATCTGCGACTAAGACAGTGTCTGGTTGGTGTTTTAAAACACCGTCCCAGAGTGGGAGTGAGTGATCAACTTAGTGGAACTATAAGGCAAAGGTTAACATGTTATCAATTCAGTCAAACAGTAATGATAAAGCAATACAACAATCATGTCCTAGATTACTCTTGTTAATGCAAGAATGGAATGCGATAATGATGCATGCCTTCGCCTACATGCCCTCAATAACTTCATCTCACGTTCGCACATGGCATCCTCCGGAAACGTGCGCTTCCTCGCCAAAGCACTTGCAGTGCGGTGCATGATCATGATTAGTTAAGTTCTTAATTAGGCATATTCATACAATAAGATTGGGAAGCTAAGGTACCTCCCTTCATATCATTTACCCAAACATTGATCCATCTAGGGTCGTCAATCCTAGTTAATCACATATAAAAAAAGTTCCAAGTAGCTAAGGAGCGGCTCGTCACCTCAGCACAGGCCTGGTTTATACTCGAGGTCACTACGGAAAAGCTCGTCACCTTAATGTAGTCTTAGAGTATACTCGAGGTCACTACGGGCTTGTCACCTGATCGTAGGCCGACAGCTCGAATACAGTGTCCCATACCACAGTATTTGGCTCACGAGTCTGGGTTTTCTCATTGGACACTACGGGGAGGATCGTCGCACCAGCGTAGGTTGACAGCTCGACCATGGTGTCCCATACCACCATGCCCGGCTCATGAGTCTTAGCGGATCAAGATACCAAGGTTAAACGGGCCTTTCGCTGGTAAGTTTGGTACCTTAGATTCAAGCAGTATCTTTCATACATGGTGAACATACATTGGGCCAATCGGGTTACTAGACAAGCTCGATTGGTACGAGCGTACGTTGACTTTATCGACATGGAGTATGTAAGTATTCCTCATGGCCTAACCACTGTCGACAAACAGCGTACGACTCGGATTCATCAGGTGTATCCGTTGTGGATAAGCAATACGACCACCGATCGTAAACCATTACCGATTGCCTGGACTACATCGTAGCCCCAATCACACTCCAACAAATAGCATCCACATGTGATATTTCAAGACAGCATGTGACAACCAAATCTAAACATAAATCTCATTCGAGGATTTCAACAAACACATACCACACATGTCATCAAACATAGGCATTCATCTGTAAATCACATAGTAGTAAGATAGGTTGCATAAAGGAAACTGTGACTATATATAAGGGAATTGAGAATCCTATCTCAACACCCTCAGTAAGTACATTACATCAAGTAATTTCACATTCAGGTATTTTATCAAACACTTAGACCACACATATTGCATACAGGTAATAAATTCTTTAAAAACACATACTATAGCTAATCCTTTCACAAGGTGTAGCCACGTATACAACGATCATGTATTAGCGATTAATAATCATAGCAAGCACAAATCATAATTCCATACTTATTCAAACATTTTTTACAAACACTTAGACTACACACTTTAACATACACGGCGTACGTTGGTCATAACATGTATTAAAGCAAATCCTTTCACCAAGGAGTTGTCACATATACAACAATCATATATCCACGACAGATAATCATGGCAAGCATGAATCCAAATTCCATACCCATTCAAACATTTTTACAAACACTTAGACTACACCCTTCAACATACATGGCGTATGTTGGTCATAACATGTATTAGAGCAAATCCTTTCACCAAGGAGTTGTAACATATACAAAAATCATATATCCATGACGGATAATCATGGCAAGCACGAATCCAAATTTCATACTCATTCAAATATTTCAACACACACATGAATTACACTATATTCAACATAGTTCATATATATCTGGAAAGCGAGGGAAACATCATATCTAGCATGAGAAATAACAACCAAGTCAGTTATAAATCATTAACCGACAGTGACAGCCTTGAAAATCATAACTTAACGTTTATAATCTACACCTTTCACCGGTAAACGCATAACGAATTCAGTTTGAACACTCTCACCTTGTAAACTAGACTTTGAATACCTAATCAATAAAACAGGTTAGTTATTTCACCGATCTACGTATTTAGATTCCTAAAATAGGTTAGGGTTAGGGTTTCTTACCCAAGAACGGAATTAGAATCTCCGGTATAGCGACACAGAAGCGGTAGTTACATACGTGGAGTAGTGGGATTGATTCTCAGGAACTATCTCACACTCGCTCTCTCACTTCTCCACTTTCTCCTTCACTTTCTCTCTCTTTTCTCTCTTATGGTTTAGAATTCGTATGGAATGAGAGAGGGGTGGGTAAAGGCCCTTATATAGGCTCAGAACTGAAGGGAATGGCCCCAGGTCCATGGTATACTTAGGTTATAGCCAAAGAGTGGCTGTTTCGGTCCAACGGAGTACATTTGGAGGCCCCTTTTCTGCATACGATCTGGGGAAAGTTGTCTGACATTGGATCTAGGTCAGGTTAAGTTTTCGGTTTGATCGGATTTACGAAACGACCGCAGAGGACCAGTTTCAGTTCAACGGTCATCGCCACTCGATCAGGGCCACAAGTGCACTGACCTGCGTATGAAATTTTTCCTGATTCGAGGGTGTATTTGGGTCAGATTCTGATGGTCTGAAACCTTAGAATTGGCCCGCAAGTGAACGGCCCAGTTTACTTAAATCTGAGTACATTTTCTAAAGATATTCGCATTTCTCACACCCTTCGTTCCGGGCTAAAGTTGTGCGTTTCTGGAAACTATTTAGACGTGATTTTCGAGATGGACTTGATGGGGTCTTTCTAAGGAGGAAAAACCCCATCAATCCCCTCTCAACCGTTTCACTTGTATGGCCCACTAGAGTAGTACTGCATAGACGGCCATCAAGCTGTCATGGTGGGGCCCACAACAGTTTTCTTGTATCTTAGAATGGTGAAAACGTTTGCACTTGATAATTTTTGGGAGAAAGCTTATATGGTAGAGGTATTTCATTATCACTCAAAATCCTTGCAACTTGCATGGGGTGAAAGCCAAACAAATGATGACATGAATGCTATTACACCGTTCTAAAAGCAAAAGAAATGTAAGAGAATGTACAAAGCAATATTAAGGTATGATTCATAACGTAAGGGTTGTGCAAAGGAGAGTCCACTTTAGAAGGGAAAAAGCAAAATCTTCCTTAAGAAATATATCGAAAGGGCTCTACTTTTTATGCATTGTGATGTGTTTTTTTTTTTTTTTTTTTTTCCTTTTCTTTAGAAAGAATCCCTTTTCCTTCTTTTGATTTCATAACCCAACATTCTCATCCGTGGAAAGTAGTGGGGTGGTGAAAAGATTAATAAAAAAAAAAGAGATGATCAAGTTGGCAAGTGTATTGAACCTTCCATGCACCCAGTTGCATCCAAGCTTGTTGGCATCCAGATCACTTATTTGGACGGTTCATAATGTCTCGCCTACATTTCGTCAGCTAAGGAGCAAAAATCACAGCTATCGTAAGCACCATAAACATCAACGACTGATCTTATCTTCTCCAAACAGTCTTGTCCATCCTTTTTTGCATGCCACTTGATGGATGGTTGAGATCATCCAATCAGTATGACTTTTTCGAGGCGGCTTATGAAAAGTGGACTGGACGTATCGGATGGTCCGGATGGGTTGTGTGGATGCCATCTACCCTAAATGCAACTAGATGCATGGAAAGTTTTCCATTCACTTAGCATGCTAGATCATTTCTCAATAAAATTTTTTTTTTTTTTAAAAGAAATATAGGTAGGGCATCTCTTCTTTAAACCCTTAAAGATTGTTGCTTTAGAATCACAAAAAGATATCCACTCTGTTTTACAACCCTTCAAATTAAAACCGTAAGTGTAAGTAGGGAATTTGTCGCTTGTGGCTTTTTGAAAAAGGATTAGGGTTTTGAAATTAAACCCTATTTGATGAACAAAAGGAGGGGTGAGTTATATCTGTCATATGGCTTTTCCTTTCTTTCAAGCTCCAAAAACATTATTAATATATTCGTCCTTACTTTTGGGTTTTACCTCTTTTGTCACTTTTTTCCATTCTCAAAAGGGAGAAGCCTCTCTCTCTCTCTCTCTCTCTCTCTCTAAGTCTGCTTTTCTCTTTTTCTTTTTTTCTTTTTTCTTTTTTCTTCTTTCCTTCTTTCTTTCTTATCTTTTTTTTTTTTTTTTTTTTTTTTTGAATAAATGAAGATGCTAATCTCTCTCTCTCTCTCTCTCCTTCTCTCTCTCTCACGGCACACGTGCCAACATCAGGTCCACCTTGGCCCAAACATCAAGCCAGTATACCCAATCAAGTGGGTCACTGCAGAATTTGGATATGGACCCTTAGTCACTTTCTTTATAATAGTATTGTTTTGTTTTAAATGTGGGCCCTACCTGATTTTACGAACCAGACTCGTTTTTGGGCCAGGATGTGTTCTAATGACCTACACCTGAAGAATAGACAATAAGGGAAGAAGAGAAAAAAAAAAAAAAAAAAAGTCAGAACAGCCCTCCATCTGCTTTCTGTCCCATGATCAAGGCTCTCTCTCTCTCTCTCTCTCTCTCTCTCTCTCTCTCTCTCTCTCTCTCTCTCTCTCTCTCTCTCTCTCTCTCATCACGTGAAAGAAAATGGTCATGTTTTCTGTATGTGCATGTGAACTTCGTAAGTGAAATAAAATCATGCAGAAAATGTCTAAACGTTGGCTGGAAATGAAAAAGGTTGCGGACGTGATTTCATGCATGCAAAAACCAATCATTTCCCGTTTTCAATTTAAAAATAATGTGAAAAATAAAAAATAAAAAACTCAATTTTCAATTTCCCCCCTGCTTTCATGACAGGAGGTTGCAATACGTACTCGAACACATTTCACACTAGGGATTTTGATGGAATGGTTAGGACCGTTTGATTGTGATCCAACGGTCGTAGTCTGTCAGCACTTCACTTAGATCTCGAAGTGTCAGATGGAATCACCGTTGGATTAGAATCTGATGGCTGTAAGCCTCAAACTCGCCCTCGTTTAGATCAGGGCCCGCGCCCTATCAATACACTTAAAGTTGTTTCTTTTTTTTTTCGTCTTCACTTTCACAGTGATGGGTTTTGATAGAATGCTGGTCCCACCTCAAAGCTACCATGGGGGCCCATCGATACGGTCGGATGGAACGCATATCTGAGACACATGCCATTTATCTTCTTCTTCTTCTTCTTCTTCTTTTTTTTTTTTTTTTTTTTTTTTTTTTTTTTCTTACACACGCACACACACCACCACACACTCACGCCTTAGTGGGATTTCACCACCTATGGGTGCTCGAACCCTTGACCAGGTGTTGAAACTCTTAACAGTCTACCACTGGAGCAAGAGCAAGGACCCAACATGCCATTTATCTGGTAGTGCACAACTCTGTACACTGTAAACATGACTTGGGACAAACAATATATAAATAAAAATCGTACTGATCTGATGATCAGTCAGATCACATTTGTGCCTGAAAAATGGGCGGTTAGAGACGAATTCAACGGTCAAAAGTCAATGTACATTTGTGGCCCACTTGATGATATACTACCCTGTGCTTTTTCGGTATATGGGTTGGTCACAGTGCCTACTGTTTTCCTGTGGTGTGGTCAGCTTTAGCTTTTGACATGCTTCAATTTTGGGTTGATGCCCTAAAATGAAAAACGAATGGACGGCCTGAATAAAACGCATACATCAAGGTGGGCAACACAGACAATCCACGCCACGCTAGCACGGTGCGCTACTGGACGCGGATTGCGTCCTACCCCCGCCCGGACGGTAATTCGTCCGGGCAGGGCTCTGTGGAGCCCACCGTAATGTAACTGTTTCATCCTGCCGTCCAACGAATTTTTCAGAAAATTTTAATATATGAACCAAAAAATGAGGCAGGTCCAAGGCTTGAGTGGACCACAAAGTGGGGATTGAACGTCCACCATTAAAAGCTTCTTGGGAGCCAGAGAAGTTTTGGATCAGGCTGATATTTGTGTTTTCACTTCATCCACGTCTTCGTGACCTTATGAATAGGTTTTATGGTAAAAAAAAAACATCACGTGGGCCCTTAGAAAGGTTTCAACGGTGGGTGTCATATCAGTGCAGGTTCCTTTGGTGTGGTCCACTCAAGCCTTGGACCTACCTCATTTTTTAGATCACATATTAAAATTTTCTGAAAAAATGGTTGGACGGCGGGATAAAACAGTTACGTCACGGTGGGCTCCACAGAGCCCTGCCCGGACGGATTACGGTCCGGGCGGGGTAGGACGCAATCCGCGTCCGTGAGCTACTCACTACACGATCCGCGTCCCTTCGCCAGAGAACGGGAATAACCCACCTTGCACGCAAGGTCCGTCTGCCTCATTCCATGCCATCCAAATTGTTGGACCCACGATGGATGGGCCCCACTGAAATTACACTAAAGGTTTTTTAGTTTACTGTTGATCATATCGATAGCAGAGGCCAGATCCAATGCAATGTTTGTAGAATAAGCTTCTTATGCATCCAAACCTTCCATCATGTGCATTCCCACATTTTCTTCTTGGATCCCAAAACTCAGCTGCAAAATCACGTAAAATCATGCATAAAAACCTTTAAAATCACGCGGTGTGGCCCACCTGAGTAGTAGAATGTCCTATTTTTGGCGTGTCCATCCATGCATCCTTGTGGGGCACCACTGCTGAATGGATTTTATGGTATGTACAAAAGAGGGTGACCCCACACGCAATCAAGAAGGCTTTAATTGTACGGTTTCGGTTCTCAATTATCCTGTCGTGTGAACTAACTTTAGCGTAGATGGAGCTGATTTTTTAGATACAAGTTAAAAGTTGAAGGCGAGCACATAATGGACGAATAGGATGTAGACACTAAATCATAGTGGGCCCCACAAACATTGCGGAGGAAGTGGCCTCTAGATAGTAATGATCAAAATAATAAACCACTGAAATTCAACGAACAAATGGTTTTTTTAAGGAGGAATTATCCCAATTCATTGAAGATCAAGGGAACTATACAGCCATTCCGGCGAGTGCCCACAAAATAACAGGGCTCACCTATCATATGCACAAAAATGAAGAAAAGACAAAGAACACCCCCAATCAATGATGCGGACGATCCTTGGTTAGGGGGATCTGACCAACCCCAGCCCCACCTTGTCTAGGAAAGCTAACCCTCTAATCTCGTGGGGCAATGATGAGAAGCAGGAAAAATGATAGGAGGTTTGGGATGTGCTACCAAGTTTCGCTAAGCCATCCGCCGGAGCATTTCCTTCCCTAAGCACGTGTTGAACAACAACACGCCCCAGATTCCCCAATTTACCTATCCTCGATCTCCAATTGCGTTAGGACCAAGCGTGGGATGAGGATTTGTTCAGAATGTCCACCACTAGTTTGGAATCTGATTCGACAATAATGTTATGGAGACTCTTCGCAAAGCAGAGGATGAGCCCATCCCAGACCGCTCTAACTTTGGCAAGGTTGTTAGAACATGACCCGTAACCCACTGCAAAAACAAATATCACATTCCCGCTCTCAGATCTACAAATACCTATCCACCAGACGGGCCCGGATTGCCTCTCGAGGACCCATCCACATTAAGTTTGGCCCAACCTGAAGGAGGCTGTGCCCACCTGATTATCTGGGCCTGGCGTCTTGGAGGGGATGGGATTACCATCCTCAACGTTTGGAGGGTCAACATGTCTGCGTGATTAGTAGGCGTGGGAAGAGAGAGAGAGTGTCACCAATATGAAGCAACCACCATCAAATCCGACCCACCACTGCCACTGTTGAAATGTTGCAGCCATCAAATCTGGCGTTGTTTCTGGCCTTCCAGATTTCCCACAATACCAAGCAAGGAACAATATTGCAGATGGCCGAGAGACCCCCACCAGCTGCATTAGACATCCACCACTGGTGCATTTTAACTTCAATCGACAAGGCCTGGAGCGAAGATACCCCTAATATTCTGCCGAAATGGGCCCAGATACGAACCGCTAGAACGCTGTGCAAAAATAGGTGGGACGACGTCTCAAAATCAAGCCTGTGGTGCGGGTCTATGTCACAACAAAGGCACCTAGAAACCAGCGTGACACCCATAGCCTAGATACTCACATCCAGAGGAATGGCCCTATGAAGGAGGCGCCAAATGAAAACAGAGATTTTAGGTGGCATTTTACTGTGCCAGATCTGCTTCATCCAGGGACGCTGCGGGGCGCTAGATCTGCACAAGTCCCACGCCGACCTGACCGAGAATAGCCCTGAGGGGTCCAGGGGCCAGAACGGAGAGTCTTCTTCCTCAGAAATGGCGAAGCCGCCCTGAAAAATTGCCTCCACAACTTCAAGCGGCAGAATAAAAAGGACCGAGGATGGCGGGAGGGGACCAGCAGACCCTATAAAATCTTTGACTTGTAATCCTTGAAGATGGATTGGGACGGGCTGAGAGGTGAGCCTAGCCAGCGGGCCGAGACCCGTCCAATTGTCCTCCCAAAGGCTATAATTACCTCGACCCACAGCCCACTGAATGTCGCCATCCATAACTTGAAAAGAATCCTTGATTTTCTTCCATAGCGGGAAAGGAGGGGCAGCCGCACCGTGCTTGGCAAGGGGAAATATGTCGCTGCCGTATTTTGCCATCATTAGATCGACCCAAGGCGATCTATGTTTACCACTCTTCACCAACCAGGTAAGCTTCATGAGGAGAGCACCCATCACCTCTCTCAGGGGCTGAATCCCTAGCCCCCCTTCCAGTCGTGGTTTGGAGATAGTCTTTTAACCGATCCAATGCAGCTTCTTGACCCCATCAGCCCACCCCCAAAGAAAATTAGTAAACAGATTCTCAAGTGTCCCAATGAAAGATAGCGGCACTTAAGCAGCCGATAGGACATGGATGGGAATGTTGCTAAGCACATGTTTAATCAGTGTCACCCGGCCAGCTTAAGATAGAAGCCTCGATTTCCAGCCGCCAATTCGACTCTTGACCTTGTCCAAGAGAAATCTGAAATCTGTCGCCTTTATTCTTCCATTGTTAAGGGGAACCCCGAGATAGGAGATCAGAAGGGAAGCATTAGAAATCCCCAAAAAGCGCTCAATGTTTCGAACCCTGCTTGACGGGAGTTTCCTTAAGCATAGGAATGAACTTTTGGATAAGTTGCTTTTCAGCCCTGATAAAGTTTGCAAAAGAAGAAGGAAATTCTTGGCAGCTTGGATAGATCCATGACTACCGTCGAGCAGTAGAAGGGTATCGTCCACGAAGAGGAGATGCGACGGTGCCTAACAGCCCCTTCTAAGCTTGAAAGGATGATAGGTCCCCGACAACACGAGCCCCCTAAATCCCCGGCTAAGCACTTCAGCCGCAATCACAAAAAGCCTAGGAGAAATCGGGTTGCCTTGCCGAAGGCCCCAGGAAGATGAAAAGTAGCCCGCAGCCTCACCATTTATCAGAACCGAAAACTAATTCTTGATCCAACAAGACTCCAAGAGGGCGAAACTCGCTTCAGAGAAGCCAAAACTCTTCAACACCCCCTTGAGGAAATTCCAGTTAACTCGACCATAAGCCTTCTCTAGGCCAGTTTCAACATTAAGTTTCTACCACGGACTTTCCTATTAAGGTCTCGAACCAATTCTTAGGCCAACACAACATTCTCAGTAATGGGGCGGCCCGAAATGAATGACCCTTGCTCCGGCGAAATGATCTTTGGAAGGAGTAAGACGAGCCTAGTAGCAAGCATCTTAGAGAACAGTTTGTAGACGACATTACACAGACTAATGGGTCTAAAATCACCAAAAGATGTGGGAGCTGCCCCTTTGGGGATGAGGCAAGTGAGGGAAGAGCAGAAGACCCTAAGTAAGGGCCCTCATTGAAACCAGAAGGAAGCAGCCTTGAGGAGATCAGTCCCCATAATGGCCTAGCACGACGAAAAGAAGGTAGCAGTGAAGCCATCCGGACCCGGGGCCCCATCTTTCGGCATAGCTGAGAGAGCTTGCTGGACTTCCTGAATCGATGGTGGGGCTAGCAGAGTTATGTTATCATGGGCTGAGATCAGACTCGGGATAATGTGGGAGAGATCCGATGGGCTGAGGGACTGATCAGCCTGAAACGCTGATTGGAAATATCTTATTGCTTCTGATTTAATTCCCGGTAAGTTTGAAATTTCCTGACCTTGATCATCCATGATGTAACTAATATCGGCTCTTCTGATTTTGTCTTTCGCCAGCGCGTGGAAGAATTTTGTATTCCTATCGCCCTCCTGGAGCCAAGCATTGCGGGATTTTTACTTCCAAAACACCTCTTCAAGAAGCTCTGCTTGGGCTAGGTTGATGCGCACTTGGTCCAACTCATGCCCCAGGTCAGCACTTGGGTCATTTTACCATTGGATGTCCAGCACATCTAGCCTGGAAGCAGCTTGTTCTACTCTCTGAAAGACATTGTCGAACACATTTCGGTTCCAAGCTTTCAGGGCCTGTTTAACTCGCCGGAGTTTGAGCTGCAAGTTGATCATTGGCTGGACCGCAAGATTCTCTTCCCATGCAAGATGAACGACCTCCTGGAAGCCTTCATGGAGAGCCCACATTCTCTGAAATCTGAAAGGCTTAGGACCTGAAGGAGGGGAAGCAGGGAACAGTAATCGCAACAGAGCATGGTCTGAGCTAGCTCTAGGCAGGTGTTCCACTCTATATTGGTGAAAATGGCTCAACCACTCTGAGTTAATGAGCGCCCTGTCCAGCATCGCCCATCTTCTAGCGTTGCCGGGTTGGTTATTAGACTAGGTAAACTTATTCCCTGAGAAACCTGCATCGGAAAGGTTAGCCTGGTTCATCACTTCACAGAAATCAGAGAAACTTTACTGATCCTGGGATCGGTACCCTCTCCGTTCCTGAGGAGATAAAAATGCGTTGAAGTCACCGCAGACTGCCCACGGCCCATTAATGCTTCTGCTCGTAGTTGCTAGCTCCTCCCATAGCATTCTTCTAAGAATCCTACTACATTTCGCATATACAACAGAAATAAGAAGACTTTGGGTGCTGACCTGCATAGTAATCATCTGCGAAGAAGCGGACAGGGCCACGATGTTTAGCTGAGAGTTGGCGAACATCCAGATTTTTCTACCCTCCCTAGAGTTCGAGAAAGAAGAGTGGAAACCAAGCTTGAGCCCGATCCCCACTCTTCTGGAATTTGATAACATTGGTTCTAGAATAGCCACTATCCAAGGATTGGAATTGCTGATCAACCTGGTTAGAGTCCTGATTGTAGTGGGATTTCCCACTCCCCGGGCATTCCACACAAGGATGTTATTCATCAGTTAAACATCCAGAGTTAGCAGCCCTCTATTGAAGCTTCTGAAGCCTGCTGAACCTGCTGAATCTGCTGAACCATTCTCCCTCATCCAAGTAACTATCTTTCCTGAAAGTCTTCTTCTTACGCCTCACTTGGACCCGGGATGTTTTCTTGGAGGTTTTACTATGCGGGGCAACTAGCTGCTGGTCGGATATTAAGTTTTATTTCTGGTTATTTGTAGTTGAAGGGATCTGATCCTCAGGTTGGGGACTCAGGGCAGAGGGATCGAAAAGTTCTCCACCCCTCTTGTCTATAACAATGGCTCGAGAGTCTCTATCTAGCATCAACAATCTGTTCGAATTCACCGAAATGAAAGGGACTACTTCTGGGTTCACTCTGTTTATGCACTGCACGATGGACGCAGGGGAGTTGCAAAGTGGAGCTTCTTTAGCTAACTTGCCTTGGGCGTCTATACTTATGAATGGGAAGTTACCCTCTGATCTAGATTTTCTGTATTCCTGGTGCCACTTACGAGTACCACTACTCCAATTGCCATAACCTGGTGACGTGTCTCCACCATGTCTATTTGATTGATGCACCAGGAAGTAAGGGAATAAGTCTACTTCCAGGGCACCGAGGGGATTGGCATGCTCATCTCCGCTCCTGGGAGAATTCACTTGGGATTTTTCTCAATCAGGAAAATGACTCGCGTCCTCAAAAGGGACGAAGCTGCTAGACGCATGTGCTGGCTGGACCTCCTGATCTGTTCTCATACCCTTATACGTGCATTCAACGTCCCTAGCTAATGATGAGCAAGGCATTAAATAAGGGTCCACTCTCGCTGGGCTCTTCCTTCTCCTGAAGAATAGAGCGGCTCCATTCATCGCTACTTGAGCTATGCTTGGGGACATTCTGTTCCTAACAGGTGAAAACAAATGATCCACGCTCCTACTGGATGTTACTCCCGCGCCGCCTAGAGACCTCTGAGCTGAATGAAAGATCACATTGTCCCGGACGCAGGCTGGACTGTTACACTGGTTAATAATAGGCAACATGACGAGAGCTGAATTGTCCTCCTGACTGGCCTCTCCAGGTAGCTGCAACTGAGAGGGATCGCTACTAGACACATGGATTAAAGGGCTAGGTGGAAATGTGACTATGGCATTTCGTCGAACAGGAGGCGAAGATGCCAAAGTATCTTGTGCCAGGGGCAAGCACCGGGCCCAAATCCATCTGAACTGCCGCATTCAGATAATCCTGAAGGGGATCCTCCCCTGATGCTGACCCTTCAGCCGGGTGGGTTGGGTCCCCTGCACCTGATTTCCCCCAATATTCAAAGGGTAGATTCTGTTCTAGCTTTACCGATATCTCGTACATTTGATCTTGAACATATAGCTTGATGGCCTTATTAATGTCCTGGTTGAGATTTCTAATGATTTTGATTCAGGCGAACATCTGAAAAATACCGAATTTGGCATTCGTATCAATCTGTAAGACCTCCTCGAATGCATTCCCAAGATCCAAAATAACAGATTCGATCCAGGCATGGGCGGGAATCCCAAATAGTCTGATCCGACGGCCTTCTCCAGCTGTAGAGAAAGAAGGTGACCAAGGAACTAGACTTACCAGACCCATAGCAGCCATCAAATCCGCATTTGCTAGGAAATCAGATAGATCCGGTTTAGATTTAAACACTATTAGGAAATGAGTCCATGATAGCCGCACAATGTCCACTGAGGATGAAGCAAATCGCGATTTTCAGAGTTCGTCTGTAAGCTGGAGAACGGAGATTAAAGCAGATTTCCTTGTGCCCATGAGCCCTAGCTAGAGATAATGGAGTTTCTGAACCACTGAATCGTCATCAGCAATGGTGTGTACTAGCTCTGCCGCTGATGGAGCAACGGGTCTGAGATGGCTATTCTGATTTGGAGTCGAGGGTTTCTCCCAACCCCTATGAATAGGCCTCCTTCCCCTGACTTGAGGAGACCCCTCCACCATCCTCTCCACTTGGAAATGCGACATTGGAGCCGGGATGCCTTTAGGGGATGAAAGCTACACAAGTTTAAGGTTTGCAATCTGAACCGAAGCGACTCTACCATCTATACGTTGACCATCCAGAACCCCTTTTGCCGCCCAAGCATCATCCTCATACATGTATTTGATGAACGCATAACCCCTAGATTTGCTGGTGCCTGGGAAATGGGGAAGAAAAACCTCTTCAATCCTGCCATAACGTTGAAATATTTTGTAGAGATCCTCAGTGGAACAGCTAAAAGAGAGATTCCCTACAAACAATGTTTTTCGATTTCCTGTAGCTGCCTTGTGTTCCATTCTCGAGGGGACCCTGCCCCTCGAGCACCCTCTTATGGCCCCCTCACAAGGAGGCACCATCTACCTTCTCCAATGAAGCCCTTGTTCTTGTCAGAACATCAACAGTTCTCTAGTAGGTCCTCGCTACTCCTATGCTAATGAACAAATGGTTAGGATCCAGGTCGGATCTAGGTTGGCGAACTATAACGAACAAATGGTTAGGATATAGTTCACCAACCTGGATCCGGACCCAGACTTAGACTCTGACTATCACTAGTCGGCTCAACTCTGTTGAGATATGGAGCCACATCTAGATAGGGCTGGTCGACCAGTTGAGTGGGCTGCTCGACCAGTCGAGGGTTCGCTCGACTCAAAG
Organism: Magnolia officinalis; assembly: GCA_021015155.1. Classification (NCBI taxonomy): domain Eukaryota; kingdom Viridiplantae; phylum Streptophyta; class Magnoliopsida; order Magnoliales; family Magnoliaceae; genus Magnolia; species Magnolia officinalis. Next base: position 9,863,983 of record JAJHSJ010000016.1, on the reverse strand, counting down.
TCCAGCTAGTTGCAGTTTTTTGGGTCCGAGGTGCTCGACCGGTCGAGGGTCCACTCTACCAGTCGAGGAGCCTGCTCGACCAGTCGAGGTTACGCAGATTCATTTCCGAATTTTACACATACTATGTAATTTTGTGACAGTTTTCGCAGAGGTGTGAAAGGGAAGTTTCCTAAACTATAAATAGGGGTTCATAGGGCTATTTTAGGGCTATGGGAATTATTCTAAGGTGTATGCAAAGGGTTTTTTCTATACATCCAAGGGGAAGATGTTAGTATATTACTTGTAATCTCGTTTTTCTTCATAGTGGAAGTTTGCATCCGTGGTTTTTTACCCTTATTGGAGTTTTTCCACGTATATTTTGTCTTGTGATTTGTTTTGGAATGCTTTGATTATATTTCTAGATTATATTTCTTCTTATTTATCGTTTGTGCGTGAGATTGGAGATTAGATCTCAATTCACTAACATTGTTGGTGTGCTGCACAACAACTGGTATCAGAGCTTTTGGTTTAGTTCAAGTGGGAGCGATGACGGAAGAAGGGAAGACTAGAATTGAGAAGTTTGATGGTTCAAACTTTGCCTTCTGAAAGATGCAGATGGAGGATTATCTGTATCAGAAGGGCCTCTATATTCCTCTAAAAGGAAAAGAGAAGAAACTAGAGATGACAGATGATAAAAGATTTTTATTGGATCGGAAGGCTTTAGGAACGATCCGACTCTCATTGTCTAAAAGCGTCACCTTCAATATATCCAAGATGAAAACCACAAAAGAATTAATTGAAGCCCTAGCTACGATGTATGAGAAACCCTCAGCGTCCAACAAGGTTCATCTTATGAAATAACTATTTAACATGAAGATGTCAGATGGTGGGAGCGTAGCTGAACATCTAAACGAGTTCAATACAATCACGAGCTAATTGGAATCCGTTGGCATTATTTTTGAAGACAAGGTCAGGGCATTATTGATCTTGTCCAGTTTGTTAGACAGTTTGGATGGTTTTGTGATTGATGTGAGCAATTCTTCAAGGTCGACAAAGCTGAAATTCGAAGATGTGGCTGATCTAATTCTCAGCGAAGAATCTAGAAGAAAGACATCAGAGATTCAGGGGATTCAGGGAATGCTCTAAACGTTGAAGGAAGAGGAAGATCATTGAACAAATGAGGTAATAAATACGGATGTTCTAAGTCGAGGAAGAAGTCTAAGGGACCGAAAGGCAAAGACGGGTGTTGGCATTACGAGAATAAGGGACACATGAAACGTGATTGCAGGGCGCTTAAGAAATAAGAAGAAAACTCTCAAGGCAGGAAGGATTCAGTGAATCTATCTGAGGAGAGTGACACAGAGGCGTTGATCTTGTCTCTTGATGCGAGGAATGAGTCGTGGGTTATAAACTCGAGTGCTTCATTTAATACCACTTCGTGTAAGGAAGTTCTGTGTGATTATATGTCAGGTGACTTCGGGAGAGTCTACCTAGGTGATGATGAGACGTGTAGTATTGTTGGAAAGGGAGGCATTCATATAAATCAGAAAAATGGAACAACTTTGAAATTGAAGGATGTCAGACATGTACCGAGTTTGAAACGAAATTTGATCTCAGTGGACAGTTGGCCGATACCGGATATGTGACGACATTCAGTAGTGATTCCTGAAAGATCACAAAAGATGCTTTGGTGATATCTCGAGGTAAGAAGGAAGGTACTTTGTACGTGACTTCAGGATCGTATAGTTCACTCGCTGTCGCATCAACTGGAGTGAATGAGCAGTTATGGCATCAGAGGTTGAGACATATGAGTGAGAAAGGGATGAAAGTGATATTATCAAAAGGGAAGCTACCAGGGCAGAAGTCTATTGACTTGGAATTCTGCAAGGACTGCATGTATGGCAAGCAGAATAGGGTAAGTTTCAAGAAAACAGGACGTGCTCCAAAGACACATCTGTTGGAGTTTGTACACACTGATGTGTGGGCACCGACACAGGTATCATCTCTTGGTGGTTCAAGTTATAATTTCATTTCTTTTATTGATGATGCTAGTAGAAAATTATGGGTTTATTTCTTAAAGCATAAATCTAATATATTTATTGTATTTAATAAGTGGAAAGTAATGGTAGAAAATAAGACAGGTAAAACAGTAAAATGTCTCAGATTAGATAATGGGGGAGAATACTGTGATAAGAGGTTTGAGGAGTATTATGCAACAAATGGAATCAAACATTAAAAAATGATTTTAGGGACACTGCAGCAGAACAGTGTGATTGAGTGCATTAACATAATTATTCTTGAGCGCGTTACGAGCATGAAGTTACATGTAGGGTTGCCCAAGACGTTTTGGACAGATGCTGTGAATACTGTCACATATCTCATCAATAAAAGTTCTCAGTACCATTGGATAGTGGGCTACCAGAAGAAACGTGGACTGGGAAAGAAGTGAACCTTGCACATCTGAAAGTGTTTGATTGCACTTCATATGTTCACATTGATACAGAGCACAGAAACAAGCTAGATGCGAAGTCCAGGAAGTGCACGTTTATATGCTATAGGTAGCATGATTTTGGCTACCATTTTTGCGATAAAGAAAATAGAAAAATCATCATAAGCAAAGACGTAGTCTTCAATGAAAAGGTGATGTATAAGAACAATGTGCAGCAAAATAAGGTCGATGAGAAAGAATTAGTAGAGTTGGAAGAGTTATCGGACACGAGTGTTACAGTGCGACAGGATGATCTTACACAGGAGCATTATGAGGCAGAGCTACAGACACCGGTTGTGAGGAGGTCTACTCGGGAGAGGAGACCCATGGTCTGATACTCACCCTCCTTACATTATCTACTGCTGACATATAATGATGAATCAGAGTGTTATGAAGAGGCATTACAGTTAAATACACGGGTTAAGTGGGAGTAGGACATGGATGATGAGATGGACTCTCTTGAGTCAAATCATACATGAGAGCTAGTCACTTTACCTAAGGGTAAGAAAGCTCTTCATAACAAGTGACTTTACAGACTTAAGGAGGAGCCCGATGGTACGAAATGGTACAAGGCTAGATTGGTTGTGAAAGGGTTTCAACAAAAGGCGGGTATCGATTTCACTGAAATATTTTCACCGGTAGTGAAAATGTCTACGATTCGCATGGTCTTGAGTATAGTGGTTACAAAGGACTTACATCTAAAGCAGCTAGATGTTAAGATAACCTTTCTTCATGGGGACCTTAAAAAAGAGATATAAATGCATCAGCCGACAGGATACGTGGCACCAGGAAAGGAGAACAAGGTGTGTAAAATGAAGAAGAGTCTATATGGCCTGAAGTAGGCCCCGAGGCAGTGGTACAAGAAGTTTGACAGTTTCATGTTGGGAAACGGTTATAGGAGATGTTATGCAAAGCTCCGTTGCTATTTGAAGAAGTTTGATACGTCATATATCATCCTTCTTCGGTACGTTGTTGATATGCTTGTGGCCGGATCAAGCATGAAGGACATCTCAGATCTCAAAAGACAACTGTCTAGAGAATTTGTTATGAAGGATTTAGGAACTGCAAAATAAATCCTAGGCATGAGGATAAAGCGTGACAGGGAAAACAATAAACTAGTTTTGTCACAGGCAATGTAATAGCCCAGGTACTTAATCGATTCAGTATGGGAGGTGCTAAGCCAGTTAACACTCCATTAGCCAACCACTTCAAGCTTTCTAAGGAGCAAGGTATGAAGACGCATAAGGAACGGGACTACATGGCTAATGTAAGGCCCGCATCCTAGACCGTACCGTTCCGTAGGCTTTCGCGGTCCTCCCGGTCAAATTCCGGCAGCCCGTGATCTGTTACCACCATTTGCGCGCAATCCTGAGTCATGTCCCGTATATCAGAGTCGGCGCGACCCGAGACTTATACCCTTGTGACCGTGCCGTCGCAGGGTCTCGAGCTCTGAGGCGATACCCGGGCCAGAAGATGTGGGCCCTCATTCAGTTCGAGAAAAACGCCACACGTTGCAATCTCAAGAGAAATATTTCATCAATTACCTCTCATGTTAAGTACAAAACCCCATCCCCAAGCAACCCTAAAGTCAAAGCAACCCATCCCTCACATGTCAAAGTACACATTACCCATCACTCACCTTTTCACCCATCACCCTCTTACATCACTCACACCTCTCTCTCTCTCTCATCTCTCTCTCTCTCTCTCATTTCCTCCCAAGCAACCCACGTTCAAGCAAGCTCCATGAGAGAGATCTTTGTGTGGCCCACTTTCTATCTCCCATCTCCACCATCCAAGTTTCATCTCAACCGTTGGAATTGTTCCTTTGGAGCTCTAGCATGCGTTGGCGGAAGAAGGAGGAGAAGATCATAGGTGGTTGATTTTATTATTTGATTTTGTGATTTGAGGGACCACATATGTGGGACCCATCTTAATGTATGCATGTGAAGGGAGGGCCCATAGTGGCGGGGTCCCTCCCCTCTCACGATTGTCTCTCTCTCTCTCTCTCTCTCTCTCTCTCTCTCTCTCTCTCTCTCTCTCTCTCTTCCCTCTCCCTCTTGATGTGCGGCCCACCCGATGCGTGTGACATATCCACGCCATCCATCACCATGGAGCCCACCATGATGCGTGTGTTGCATCAAAACCATCCAACGGTGGGACCCCAACCGGCTGACTGACGTCAGTAAGTTTTGTGGGTCCCATGTGATACATGTGTTATATCTAAACCGTCCAGATGGTGGGACCCATCTGCTGACGACAGTCAGCAAGTTCTGTGGGTCCCACGTGATTGTATGTGTTGTATTACCATGTTGTCCAGCAGCTGAGGACCCCACTGTGATGTATGTGTATATCCACACTTTCCGTCCATTTTCCTTGGACGTGGGCCACCTCACACGTGTGGCTCGTGTGAGGGTGGGGCCCACCTACATGTATGTATTATATCCAGCCATCCATCAAGGGACGCTGGACGCTATTGCCCTGCAGATTAAAATATAATAATAATAATAACAATAATAATAATAATAATAATAATAATATAAATATAAATATAATATATAGTATGGTGGGCCCTGCATAGGACCCACCTTGTTGTATATTATAATATAATATATAATATATATTATAATACATAGTATGGTGGCCCTACATGGGACCCATCTTAATGCAATTATTCTAAATATGCACCATCCATCTGGACGGTGCTGTGCAGCACACACGCACCAGGTGTGTGGACACCATGATGTATTTGTTTCATCCCACCATCCACATGGACGGTGGGGCCTACCATGATGTACGTGGACCACCGTGATGTATTTGTTTTATACCATCACCGTCCATCAGGGGCGGTGGGCCAGTAGCAACAGCTGGTAGCTGCTGTACACGTTAGCAGGGTCTGTGGGCCACCACCATGAGGTACTATTATATCTTAACCATCCATTATCTGGACGTTGACGTCAGCAAGCTTCGTGGACCCCATTGTAATGTATGTTTCGTATCCCACCATCCATCCTATTCTAGCTCGTGTGGGGCACACTTGTACGTGTGGGATGGAACCCACCTTGATATATGTTTTGTATTCCAACCGTTGGCGGGACCTACCTTGCTGTGTGATTTCATCCATACCATCCATTCATTTGACGAGCTCGTCTTAGGCTTAAGACAAAAAAAAATAAAGAAGCAGATTCAAATCTCTAGTGGGCCACGTACGTGGACACCACCGTGATGTATTTATTTCATCCACACCGTCCAGATTGTGCTGGACAGTATTGGACAATGTTTGGACGGTGTTGGACTATGTTGCACATGCTGATTTACATGGACAATGTTTGGACAATGCTGATCATCATATTAGTGAGCCATGTGCCCCATAGAATGATAGTGTATAGTGATACACATGTTACACCTGCAACTATTGAAATGATTTTTGGTGTAACCCAAGCTCCCACTTGAGGCCCACATTGATGTATTTTGTAGCCCATCTGTGAGGCCCACCTTGATATATTTATAGCCCACTTGAGGCCAATTAATGCGGCCTATTGATGCAACCCACTTGATGTGTATGAGGCCCATGTGCACGGCCCACCTGTAATGTATATTAGGCCCATGTGATAGGGCTCATCTGTCGTTATTAGGCCCATGTGATAGGGCCCACTGCCTTGTATTTAAGGCCCATATGATGGGGCCCACATGCTTGAATCTGAGGCCCATGGGCAAGGCACATTGTGATGTATTCGAGGCCTATGGGCAAGGCCCATTGTGATATGTATTAGGCCCATGACGCGTGGCCCTTTTGATGTATTCGAGGCCCAAATATGTAGCCCATTCGATGTATCTGAGGCCCATGTACAAGGCCCACCTGTTGTGTATGTAACCCTTGTATGAGGCCCATTGCGATGTATATTAGGCCTTTGTGTGAGGCCATGAGCCCACTTTATGTTTGGCTCAATGTGGGCCACTGCTTGGGAGCGATGTTGGTTAAATGGCCACATTAATGGCAATGATGGTTTAATGTCCACATTGTGACCATCTCTTAGGCCTTGTTCGGCCGATCATCGAGGCTGATTCTGATTGTCGAGGCCGATTGTATAGGCCGATTCTGATTGTCGAGGCCGATTGAATAGGCCGATTCTGATTGTCGAGGTCGAGTATCGAGGCCGATTCTAATTATCGAGGCCGATTGTATAGGCCGATTCTGATTGTCAAGGCCAAGTATCGAGGATGATTCTGATTATCGAGGCCAAGTATTGAGGCCAATTTTAATTGTCGAGGGTGATTGAATAGGCCGATTCTGATTGTCGAGGTCGAGTATTGAGGCTGATTCCGATTGTCGAGGCCGAGTATCAAAGCCGATTGCGATTGTCGAGGCCGATTGAATAAGCCGATTCTGATTGTCGAGGCCGAGTATCGAGGTCGATTCCAATTGTCGAGGCCGATTGTATAGGCCAATTCTGATTGTTGAGACTGATTATTGAAGCCGATTCCGATTATCGAGGCCGATTGTATAGGCCGATTCAATTGTCGAGGCCAAGTATCGAGGCCAATTCCGATTGTCGACGACGATTGTATAGGCCGATTCCGATTGTCGAGGCCGATTCCGAGTGTCGATTCTGATTGTTGAGGCCAACTTCGATTGTCGAGGCCGATTGTCGAGACCTATGTGATGTATATGCGACCCGTAGTTGAGGCCCATTGTGATGTGTATTTAGCCTGTGTGATGTATATGCGGTCCGTATTTGAGGCCCATTGTAATGTATGTTAGGCCCATCATGATGTGTATTAAGCTCTTAAGTGAGGCCAATGGTGTTGTATATCAGGTCCTTTGTGAGGCCATAGGCCTACTATATGTTAGGCTCTATGTTGGCCACCCCTTGGGGGCAATGTTGGTTAAATGTCCACATTGTTGACGCCGATTGTCCATGCCGATAATTGAGGCCAGTTATTGATACTGATTATGAGTATGTGACAGCATAATATCATAATACATGCCCATATGCATCATCTGCATATTTGTTATGAGATATGATTGACCATTGTATATGTCATAGGGCAGGTTGTTCATGGGGTTCCTGATAGGCGGAGTTGCCCTACATGATCGCACGGCATGCGCAGGATTGATGCATGATTGGACTGTGTGACTCATGCATCTTGCATTTGTGTGACATGACCACCGTACGCTCTAGAGACATCAGGGTCATAGCCTCCACAGGTATTTCGTGGATGGCCAGATGGGACACCGAAAATCTGTTCTACATGGGGTGTTATAGATATCCCTGGGTGAAAGTCCCTAAACCCTCTTGGTTCCATAGGTTGCTCTAACGTCTAGACCGAGTGGATGCATGAATGCATGAGGGTCGTATACCGTTAGGCCACGTCTCCCACTATGTCGTGGTCGGTTGGAAGGGGTTACGACCTTACTTACCCGAGAGGAGGGAGCAATGATATGCTGAGTCTGACCAGCTCGAGGAATGAGTCCGCTATCGACAAGTCGTGTCCGATATTAGTAGGCAGATATTGAGGTCTCTTCCACTCACCTTGTTGTGGTGATGGGGCGGCAATCTAGTTTGGAGTGTAATAGACCCCGGTAATTTCTCAGAGAGAAACCGTACTGATATGTGGACTTATTGATTAGGAGTTACATACTCATTCATTCATCCATTCACTATCCACTCGGGCTGGTGGTGTGCAACTAATTATTGTGTACCTTCGTATGGCAAGGATTTCGGTTGAGCGCGCGACTAACCTGTGATCGGGAGTCTACCACATTGAGTCTGACTATCCAAATTTAGGTATGGGACTGGTTTAGATAGAAGTCCTTTATGATAGACCCCATAGCCTGCGATATCAGGTACTATCATCCTGACTTCACAATGTAGCTTGGTCTTTTATTCGCACCACATATTGCATATTGCATTACATCCTCGGCATATGGCATTTTGGGTTGCTATGTTTCTGCACTTATATGGCCTAGACAGACTTAACAGGATTTACATATTGGATTGTACCCTTAGCATTGATATTTGGCTCTCTTTGACTCCTAATTTGCATAGCTGATTTGTATTGCGTACTCTGATATTGTATGACTCATGGACTTGTCAGTATTTCCGCTTACTCTGATTACTCTGATATTGCTTACTTGGCACTTACCTTGTGCACACACTTTCATCACCCACTGAGCTTTTTATAAACTTACGCACAATAGATGCATGCAGGTGGCGTTAGGTTGTAGCAACATTGAGCTTGGAGCATGCAGCGGACTTCTAGAGCCTTGATTTTTGATATATGTATTTTCCTTTCAGCATTGTATTCAAATGATTATATTAGTGGATATGTGATGATGATGTTGCTTTTGTGATTTGGGTAAACTTGTGGTTATGGTTCTTACAAAAAAAATGTACGTTGAAAAAAATCCTCCTTGTAGGATCCAATGATCGGAAATCTAGCGTATGGGCGCTGGGAGCTGAGAATGGGGTACTACGGAGGCTGTCGGCACCGAATTCGGCGATCGGGATTCATATGAGTCCGATCTCTAGGTTTTGGGGCGTGACAGCTAAAGTCTTATACGCGTCAGCTATTGGGAATCTCATGTATGTTATGGTGAGCACGAGGCCAGATATTGCTCAAGCAGTGGGAGTTGTTAGCAGGCTTATGAACAACCCCGGGAAAGAACATTGAGAAGCTGTGAAGTGATCCTTAGATACCTGGTAGGTACTAAGGTGTAGGATTGTGTTATGGCGGATCGAAAATCAAGCTATAAAGCTACGTAGATTCATATTTGGCAGGAGATATTGACAGCAGAAGAAGCACTACAGGATATGTCTTTACTCTAGGTAGTGCTGCAGTCAGTTAGGTCTCTCAGTTACAGAAGATAGTATCTATCAGTACAACGGAAGCAGAATATGTTGCAACTACAGAAGCGTGTAAGAGATGGTATGGATGCAAGGTTTCATGGAAGAGCTGGTTAAGAAGCAAACAGATTGCAAGTTGTACAGTGACAGTCATTGTGTTATACACTTGGCTAAGAATTCAGCCTTTCATTTAAGGACCAAGCATATTGACATCAAATATCACTTCATATGTTCGTTACTAGAAGATTGATCGATTTCTCTGGAGAAGATTCATACAAGTGAGAATCATGCGGATATGTTGAGTAAGGTGGTCACACGGGAGAAGCTGAAGCTTTGTTCAACTTTGATTGGTCATCGAGATTGAAGACGGAGAGGTGACGCACTCCGAATGTAGAAGATGAAGGTTTATGGTGATGTGTCTCCAAGTTGGAGATTGTTGAGATGTGGAGTCATATCGCTCGACTCTAAGTCCAGCGAGCTGTAGTTTTTTGGGTTTGAGGTGCTCTACCGGTCGAGGCCCATGCTCGACCAGTCGAGGGTCCACTCGACCAATCGAGGTTACGCAGAATCATTTCCGGATTTTACACGGACTGCGTAATTTTGAGACGGTTTTCGTAGAGGTGCGAAAGGGAAGTTACCTAAACTATAAATAGGGGTCCCTAGGGCTATTCTAGGGTTATGGGAGTTATTATAAGGTGTATGCAAAGGGTTTTTTCTATACATTCAAGGGGAAGAGGTTAGTATATTGCTTGTAATCTCGTTTTTCTTCATAGTGAAAGTTTGCACCGGTGGTTTTTTACCCTTGTTGTGGTTTTTCCACGTATATTCTGTCTTGTGGTTTGTTTTGGAATTCTTTAATTCTATTTCTATATTATATTTCTTCTTGTTTATCGTTTGTGGGTGAGACCGGAGATTGGATTTTGGTTCACTAGTGTTATTGGCATGCTGCATAACAAACTCCAGACTCATGGGTGGACCCGGCGAGTCAAGAAATTATTTTTTAATAATTTTAAATAAATAAATAAATAAATAAGAAGGAAATGATCACATGCACCTAGTACGTAGATCATGTGCTATGATTTTAAGTTGGTTATATTTTTTAAATATAAGCCATCCATAATGAGGCCGACCAGAATAGACTGTCCCGATAGACATATCACCCTGGGTAGGTGTACTAAAGATGGACAGCTCGAGCCTCCTTTGGTCCTTTGCGATCTACCATGTAACCGGTTGTATGATAAAGATGAAGTCTTTATACTCTGGCTAAGGGGTGATGGTAGATACACAGGCACTTAGAAATTGTATGCGTGGTATATATTATAAAAAATGAGAAATTGTATGCATGGTAGATATTATAAAAAATGAGACGTTCGAAATTTTGGGAGCCATTATGCATAAGTCATTAGTTCAAATTTAGACTTATTAACCTATTTAAACCTTGGATTAATAGACATCTTAGTTGCTTTTAGGCTATAAATATTTTAATTTCAACATGTAGTACATGTACAATATTCTTTAGTACAAATTTTGAATAATCATAGGTTTTTGTTGTGATAATCCATCCAAATAAGGGCCAGAAGTTTGGACGGTTAAATTTGAGTAGATTTGGTTTGAAGTGCGTAGAATGTCTGCCTATTGCATCACCCATCCCACCTTTACGAGTATCAGTGGTTTTCTCAAGAACCTGGTGTCCCGTCTTGTCTAACGTGACTAGAGGATGACTTCATTTTTCCTCCATCTCCGTATAGAATCCGGCGTGTGCTGCCACCCATTGGCCCCACGTGCTGACACGGTCCGATGATTTCTCTTGGTAGGAATAATGGCACAGGAAGGTAATCACCGTCTTCTTCAAAGGATATCTCTGGACACTTCTGATGAGGGTCGAATATTGCATATCAGACCCCAGCTATTGCATGATTTTACCTATATGATAATGCTTAACGGAGTATTTTAATTATATTTCTGTTGCAGGATGAAATCAGGAGCGTTGATGGAAAAAGGATATTAAAAGCGTAGATCTGACACTCCGAAGACACCAGAACAAGGAACGGACTCCAGAGGACTAAGATTGAAGAATTTACACGCCAGGGGTCCAAGAAAATCAAGCCATTCATGTTAAAGAGGCCCGAAATTGGTGCAAAATGCAAGATCACATGATTCCCACCATCCAATTGGCTCGAAACTTCATACATGGGATGAGGGTCATAAATTAACCGTACATATCAAATTTCAGTCCTCAGATCGTTATGGAAGTGGGCCAACGGCCAAATCAGCCCCTTAATTCATTGAGTGGGGCCCACCTAATAACAGGATATGCTTTAACTTTGGTCTCAACCCCTTAATCGAGGAGACAAATCAGATGGTTAGATTGGATTGATCATAAACATCGCAGTGGACCCCACTTGTGTGGCAAGTGTATAGTGCACATGTGCACTAACTGTGCATTGTAAATGAAAGGTGCTTTGACCGAGAGAATTCAAAACAAAAACACAAAGAGAAACTTCCGTTTCCAGCAACTTGTACAGAGAGCTGCGGTTGGGTTTTGTGGGCCACCACCGTTTTTCAACGGTCCAATCCGGACCGTCCATTGGATCCCCAGGAAGTCTCTTACTACTGCCTAGGTGGTAGAATTACAAAAGATTGCGAGTAGTGAAATCCAGCCGTTCAAAAACGTTAGATGGATGGAGAGGCAGAAAACCGCGCGGGGCCACACCAAATCTACCCCAAAACTAGTCAATTCCCACTGATTTTTCGTTCTTCATCCAATAGACGGCCTGGATTTATCGAATTATCAATGGAGTGGATCCCACCAATGCCACTGCGGAAGACATCCGCATACTCTGTTAGCGTCCGGCCGCTGGCCGTTTTGCGGACGCTAGTGGGCCCCACACATCACTCGTAGGAAAATTCGAGCCGTCCATCTTGTAGAGTGGATCAAACCCATCAAAACCTTGCTGAAATTTTGCATCCATACATGCACACGTGTGCGATACAGAAGCCACAAACAGGTTGTCCTGCGACGTTCAAAACAATCTTAAAGCGATATCTTTCTGGACCGCATCAACAGACAGTCAAAACTGTCCATGTTCGACCAGTTTTTCATCTCGCATCTAATGGACGGAATGGATTTCTCAAATAAACATCAAGTATGGCCCCCACCAAGCACGTCAATGTAAGATCAAAAGTCGTGAATGCATAAAACTGTCGCTTCTCTTCCACCGACTTCAGAAACTTCTCCACCACCCTAGCAATCTATAAAGAGTCAAAGATAGCTGAGAGGAGGAGAGACCCGGAGCTTGAGGTGAGCAAGGCAGAGAAGAAAGAGAAGAAAGAAGAGAGAGAGAGAGAGAAGGATGTTTTTCTTTATATTTCATTTAACCTTCTTTTTATTTGAATTCATGGCTTGTTAATCTCTCATCTAGGGCTGAGATGAAGCCCCTATTTTGAATAACTCTTGTTTATGTTGATATTATCTTAATCTGATTGATTTGTTTCTCTCTCTAGTGTGCTTAACTGCGATTTTTATGCTTCTCCATTCTATGAGTTTGACCAAAGTCTAGATGTGGATGTTGTTTGGAATATTATTCTAGGTGCTTGTGTCTGAGCATGAACAAGTTTCCTATAGATGAAGAAACCGGAATCTACATCTCCCCATGCCTGACCATGGATGGAAAAATGTGATCCATATACTTTAAAGGATTATACATTCTGTGTGCCCGACCAAGGACATAGGGTGTGCTTTGTTTATTTTATTTATATCAATCTGAATTAGGGTAAATCAACAGGTAAAGCAAGGGTTAAGATAATTAGGGGTGGATTCGAAAGTCCTAGTCTTCTCCTTGATTGGATTTTACTCATAGCTCTTGGTTATCCTTTTAGATTATTTTTTTTTATTGCTTGCTGCACTATTTGTTGGATTAGTTAAGAAGAGTCTTAAATTTCGAATTGTGACAATCAGTCCTCGTGGGAATGACCTCGTAATACGTACCATATCTACATCTGATTCGTATACTTGCGAGTTTAAAATCATGTAAATCAGATTGGTTTAAATAAAACATCAACTTCACATAGATTTCTCTCATCAAGGATAAAGTAGAAATAAATATTAATATATTTAAAATAATTTAATTAATGATAAAAAATATAATTACAACTTTTTAAATAAGTAACTCAAATCTAGGAGGGAGTTTTATACTCAAGACTCTGACTCAATAGTGCGGATCCTCTGCCTCTCGGAGGCAGGAACTCCATGCCTCCAGCGTTTTCATTGGTCAACGTCATTGTAAGTGCCATGTCATCAGATTTTTTAAATATATTTTAAAAAGTACATTTAATAAGAAGTATAACGGAGACGTTAAATGGAAGTGGTTTGCGTGCTGAGTAAATCAGTATGGTAAGCGTATTGAGTAAAGTCTGTGGAGCCCACCATCATTCGTGCATTGTATCAACTCTATACATCTATTTTATCATCTAATTTTAGGGTTTTACAACAAAAATTAATCATATCCAAAGATCAAGTGGACTACACCACCTGAAACAGTGTGAATTGAATTCTACCGTTGAAAAGTTGTTGGGGGCCCATAGAAGTTTTATATCAAGATGATATTTGTTTTTTCCATTCATCCATGTCTTTGTGATCTTATGAACAGTTTGGATAAAAAATAAACATCATTAGGGGCATAGAAACATTTCAATGGTGAAAATTAATACTTCCACTGTTTTCTTTGGGATGGTCTAGTTGAGCTTTTGATGTACTTCAGTTTTGGGCTCAACCCCTAAAATGATTTGAAAAAACAGATGGACGGCATGGATAAACCACATGAATTCATAGTGGGCCCAATAGAGTTTACTCAGTACGATAAGACTCGGGGACGCGGATTTCCTGCCAAAGCCTTTTGCAGTAAGATCCTGCGCAAGGATTCCGGATGGGCCCACTGCGACGTTTGTGATAAATCCAACCCATTCATCCATTTTTAGATAGCATTTTAGGACATAATACCAAAACTAAAGTGTGTACAAAACTCAAATGGGCCACATGAGAGGAAACAATGGGGATTTAGTGTCCACTGTTGAAATATTTATATGGCCACAAAAGTTTTGCATCGGTCTAATATTTTGGTGTTTTCACTTCATCCTAGTAAAAATGACCTTATAAACAGTTTGGATGGCATATAAACATCAAGACGCCTAGGAAGGTTTCAACCGTAGGAATTTCTTTATCCACTGTTTCATCTTGTATGGCTCAGTTGAGTTTTTTATCATCCTAATTTTTGGTTACATGTCTTAAAATGAGATCAAAAAATGGATGAATGGATTGGAATTCTTATAAACATCATGGTGAACCCCATCATACATCACAACATTGGAACTTCATGCAAAAGGTTTTCCCCAGTGAATCCGCGTCCACGGTTTCCATTGGAATTGGACTGGCTACTCCCCTACCACTCAGTGCTATGTGGGCCCACCATGATGTATGTGTTCCATCCATGCCATCCATTTATTTTTCTAGATCATTTTATGGTCTGAGACCAAAAATAAGGTATAACCCAATCTCAAGTGGACCACATTACATGAAACAGTGTTGAATGAACGTTGACCATTAAAAACTTTTTGGGGGCCATAAAAGTTTTGGATCAAGCTGATCTTTGTTTTTCCCTTCATCTGGGTCTTTATGACCAAACCAACAGATTTGATGTCAAATAAACAGTACGGTGGGCCTTAAGAGGACTTTAATGATGGATATCCAATCAACATTGTTTTCCTGTGGTGTGGTCCATATGAGATTTTTATCCCTCTCATTTTTGAGATCAACCCCTAAAATTATATGTAAAAATATATTAATGGAATGGATGAAACACATACATAATGGTGGGGACCATAGAGTATCGACCACCACCACCACCGGGCTGGTGGTGAGGGGGAGTAGCCAATCTGCTTTCATTTCCATTTGGGATTCAGTGCCACATTGAGCAGTGAGACTCGCTACTGAAGTGATGTCACCTATTTATATGAGTCCCACTATGATGTATGTTTTGTATCCACACCATCCATCCATTTGGAGAGATCATTTTAGGGAATGAGCCAAAGAATGAATCAAATCCAAAACTCTAGTGGACCCCACCACAGAAAACAGTGGAGAGAGTCACGCCCACCATTTATTACGACTGAATCCAATCCAAACCTCGTCACTTTGTCTACTGAACCCCGTCACTTTGTACTGCAACCCCGTCACTTTATCTACTGAACCCTGTCACTTTGTACTGCAACCTCGTCACTTTGTCTACTGAACCCCGTCACTTTGTACTGTAACCCCGTCACTTTGTCTACTGAACCTCGTCACTTTGTACTGCAACCCCATTACTTTGTCTACTGAACCTCGTCACTTTGTACTGCAACCCCGTCACTTTGTCTACTGAACCCCGTCACTTTGTACTACAACATCATCACTTTGTCTACTGTACCTCGTCACTTTGTGCTACAACCCCGTCACTTTGTACTGCAACATCATCACTTTGTCTACTATACCTCGTCACTTTGTGCTGCAACCCCGTCACTTTGTCTATTGTACTCCGTCACTTTGTGTTGTAACCTTGTCACTTTGTCTACTGTACTCCGTCACTTTGTACTGCAACCTCGTCACTTTATCTACTGAACCCTATCACTTTGTATTGCAACTTCGTCACTTTATCTACTGAACCTCGTCACTTTGTACTGAACCCCGTCTACTTTGTCCAATAATCACGTCACTTTGTCTAGCACCTCTTTCACTTTAATTAGTGAAATCTCGTCACTTTGTCTAGTAGAACCTTGTCACTTTGTCTAGCACCTATTTCATTTTATTTAGTGAAATCCCGTCACTTTGTATAGTAGAACCTTGTCACTTTGTCTTGTATAACCTCTACAGAGAGTGACGAGGTTACAAGACAAAGTGACAAGATTTCACTAAATAAAGTGAAAGACGTGTTAGACAAAGTGACAATGTTCTACTAGATAAAGTGACGTGATTATTGGACAAAGTAGACGTGGTTTAGTATGAAATGACGGGGTTCAGTAGACGAAGTGACGAGGTTGGAGTACAAAGTGACAGGGTTCAGTAGACAAAGTGACGAGGTTGCAGTACAAAGTGACGGGGTAGAGTAGACAAAGTGACAAGGTTGTAGCACAAAGTGACGGGGTACAGTAGACAAAGTGACAGGGTTGCAGTACAAAGTGATGAGGTACAGTAGACAAAGTGATAACGTTGCAGTACAAAGTGACGAGGTTCAGTAGACAAAGTGATGGGGTTGCAGTACAAAGTGACGGGGTTCAGTAGACAAAGTGACGAGGTTGCAGTACAAAGTAACAAGGTTCAGTAGATAAAGTGATGGGGTTGCAGTACAAAGTGACGGGGTTCAGTAGACAAAGTGACGAGGTTTGGATTGGATTCAGTCGTAATAAATGGTGGGCGTGACTCTCTCCACTGTTTTTTGTGGTGGGGTTCACTCAAGTTTTGGATCTGATTCATTCTTTAGCTTATGCCCTAAAATGATCTCCCCAAATGGATGGACGGTGTGGATACAAAACATATATCATAGTGGGACCCATATAAATAGGTGACATCACTTCAGTAGCGAGTCTCACTGCTCAATGTGGCACTGAATCCCAAATGAAAATGAAAGCGGATTGGCTACTCCCCCCACCACCAGCCCGGTGGTGGTGGTGGTCGGTACTCTGTGGGCCCCACCATGATATATGTGTTTCATCCATTCTGTTAATATATTTTTACATATAATTTTAGGGGTTGATCCCAAAAATGAGAGGGATATAAATCTCATATGGACCACACCACAGGAAAGCAATGGTGATTGGATATCCATCATTAAAGTCCTCCTAAGGCCCACCATACTATTTATTTGACATCCAATCTGTTGGTTTGGTCATAAAGACCCAGATGAAGGGAAAAAACAAAGATCAGCTTGATCCAAAACTTTTATGACTCCGAAAAAGTTTTTAATGGTCAACGTTCATTTAACATTGTTTCATGTAATGTGGTCCACTTGAGATTGGGTTATACCTCATTTTTGGTCTCAGATCATAAAATTATCTAGAAAAATAAATGGTTGGCATGGATGAAACACATACATCATGTTGGGCCAACATAGCACCAAGTGGCAAGAGAGTAGCCAGTCTGTTTCCAATGGAAACTGTGGACGCGGATTCACCGAGGAAAGCCTTTTGCATGAAGTTCCAGCGCTGAGATGTATGGTGGGGTCCACCATGATGTTTATAAGAATTCCAATCCATTCATCCATTTTTAGATCTCATTTTAAGACATGTAACCAAAAATTAGGATGATCAAAAACTCAACTGAGCCATACAAGATGAAACAGTGGATAAAGAAATTCCTACGGTTGAAACCTTCCTAGGCGTCTTGATGTTTATATGCCATCCAAACTGTTTATAAGGTCATTTTTACTAGGATGAAGTGAAAACACCAAAATATTAGACCGATGCAAAACTTTTTTGGCCATATAAATATTTCAACGGTGGACACTAAATCCCCACTGTTTCCTCTCGTGTGGCCCATTTGAGTTTTGTATACACCTTAGTTTTGGTATTATGTCCTAAAATGATATCTAAAAATGGATGAACGGGTTGGATTTATCACAAATGTCGCAGTGGGCCCATTCGGAATCCTTGTGCAGGATCTTACTACAAAAGGCTTTAGCAGGAAATTCGTGTCCCCGTTAGACACGTGAAATCGGATTGCGTACCGAGTCTTATCGTACTGAGTAAACTCTGTTGGGCCCACTGTGAATTCATGTGGTTTATCCACGCCGTCCATCCATTTTTTCAGATCATTTTAGGGGTTGAGCCCAAAACTGAAGTATATCAAAAGCTCAAGTAGACCATACTAAAGGAAACAGTGGAAGTATTGATTTTCACCATTGAAATGTTTCTAAGCCCCCAATGATGTTTATTTTTCATACAAACTGTTCATAAGATCACAAAGACATGGATGAATGGAAAAAACAAATATCATCTTGATATAAAACTTCTGTGGGCCCCCAACAGCTTTTCAATGGTAGAATTCAATTCACACTATTTCAGGTGGTGCGGTCCACTTGATCTTTGGATATGATTAATTTTTTTTGTAAAACCCTAAAATTGATGATAAAAGAGATGGATGGAGTTGATACAATGCACGAATGACGGTGGGCTCCACGGACTTTACTCAGTACGCTTACCATGTTGATTTACTCAACACGCAAACAGCTTCTGTTTAACATCTCCGTTATACTTCATATTAAATGTACTTTTTTTCAATATATTTAAAAAATCTGATGATGTGGCACTTATAGTGACATTGACCAATGAAAACGCTGGAGGCAGGGTGTTCCTGTCTCCGGGAGGCAGAGGATCCACACTCCCGACTCAAACACCCTAAAAACGTGATTTACTATTTCTAGGCGACCTCTATTCCTACTAGACTTCATGGTTTTCGGCGAAAAATAATAAGTGTTCAATTTGGCCCAATTAAGTTATTCTCCCAACTTTTCTAATCCATTTTCATGTTTGGCACTACTTCTACAACTTGATCAAAAGTTACACTCGAACTAAAACTTACTATTATATATATATATATATATATATATATATATATATGAAATTAAACTGGACTTTTGACCATCAAAATGCTGGAATCTTGCAAATCCAACGTGGACAACCCGACATAGTAGGGTTGGTTGGCTTAAATATGTTATCCCACCCCAAAATCATATACAATATGTCTAAAAACTCATCTTAGTTTATAAGATATGACTGATTTTTAAGGTCTTAACAGTCTGGATCGTTTCCGCTTTCAATCTGGACTTCTTTGGTCCATCCTTATGATGAAAGTGTCTGTGACCCGCTCTACATTAGTTCTCCCACTTCAAAAGAATTCAACCTTGAGTTCTCATCTAGCTTCGATTCATGATACTCATTCAGGTCCGCAACGTTGAAAGTACGCGATATCTTGATGTCATCCAGAAGATCAACAACGTAAGTGTTGTCATTTATCTTTCAGACGATCAGTACCGGTCCCATCTTCTTGTTCTTCAATTTATTGTAGGTCCCAGTAAAAAATCCCTCCTTGTGTAGATGAAGCATAACATTGTCACCTCACCTCGAACACTTTTTGTGGTCGATGCTAGTCGTCTTGCTTCTTATACTTGTCATTCAAAGCTTACAACTTGACTTTCACATAGGCATGGATGCCCATGATTCGGTTTGTCATTTGTTCTGCTGCAATGTGTTGAGGGTCAAATATTACATATTAGACCTCAATTATTACCTGATATTATAAACATGATACTGTTTAACACCCTATTTTAATCATGTTTGTGTTGCAAGGTGAATTTAGGAGCTAGGACTGAAAAAGGGTACTAAAAGCATGGATTTAACGATCAGAAGTCACCAAGGCAAGGGACGGACCCCAGGGGATTGAGATCAAAGAATTTACATGCCATAGATCCATGAAAATCAAGTGATCAACGATAAAGAGGCCTGAAAGTCGTCATGAATGCAAGATCACAAGGTCCTACCATCCGTTTGGCTCGAAATTCTACATATGGCTTGAGGGCCCTAAATTAACTATACACGTCGAATTTTAACCATTGGATTCTTGTGGAAGTGACCCAACGAACAAATCAGCCCATAAATCTTTGATTTGGGGCCCACCTGATACCTGAATATGCTATAATTTTGGCCTCAACCCCTTCAATGAGGTGAAAAAACGGATGAACGGAGCAGATGTTGCATATATATCACAGTGGACCCCACATGTACACACATGTGTACATAGTACACATTGACCGGCTGTGCACCGGACGGTCAAGCCCGGTCAAAGCTAGGCTGACCCGTCTCTTCCGCAAAAAGCAACAGCTGGCGGACGTCTAGGACCGTCTGATCACAGTGGGCCACACTTATCATCCAAACAGACGATCTGGACCGTCCATTGCGTCCAAGGGGTGGCTACAACCCTAGCCATGGTTACCTTTTGGCCCCATGCACATGTACACACGTGAATCACCGAAAAATGCAGGATGAACGATGAGTTGATTTGATACAGTGGACCACACCAAAACTCAACCAAAACCACTCCTTTTCGACTGAATTTTCGTCAGGAATCCAATGAACGGGGTGGATTTCGCTGAAAACATCACTGTGGGGCCTACCGAACACGTCAGCGCAAGAACCTTGCGTCGGTTACGCACGTCCGACGTCCGACCTCCGTGGGCCGTTCTACGATCATGATCATGGTTGGATGGTTGATCCAAACCGTCCAGAATCTTCAGTGGGGGGTCTTTACCCCAATCATGGAGCCAAAATAGGTTTCTTGGACGTGCACCAGCCGAAAACTCATTCCAAATGCAAGTTGAGTGCGCTTTTGCTGCGCAGTCCGTCATTGCTGTGTAAACACGACTTCCAGCCCTCTAAACTGCCCCTGGTGCCTATATAAAGGAGAAGAGAAGAGAGAGAGAGAGAGAGAGAGAGAGAGAGAGAGAGATCATTCCTGGGACGTGAGAGCAAAGGAGAGAGAAAGATCATGGTGGTCGACTTCTTCATTCTTCATCCTTTTCTATCTTTCTTCTTTGGTTTCCTTTCTTCCTCCCTCATGTTTTTAAGTGTCTTTAGTATGATCATGGTGATGATTGGCTAAACCTCTTAGCTAGGGCTAAGAGGTGAAGCTTGTATTATGATGGGAGACTTTTATTTATGCCTTTTGATTCAGGTTTAAGTTAAACTGATTTTGATTCTAGTTTGATTATAAGGAATGCCTTTAGTTTTTAATGGTTTGTTGTGACTTAAATTACAATGGATCTACGATAGCTTTGAACATGTTCTTTTCCTGATTATGATTATGAAGTTAGGAGACCCTGTTGTTCACCATCACCTCCTGGACATAGTTGGATGATGGAACCCTTCCTAATATTCATAACTCTCTCAGATGGTTGTGAATTGGTTAAATTCTATTGTTTGCTTTGTCTCATGGGCATGGCCTTGTGATGGAATCAATTCTAATTCTCATACCTCTTATCCATTGATAACTAGATCAAAGGATGTTCTTAATTATTTTTAATGAATTATCTTCCATCTGGATGAAGATGGGATTCTGAATCCAGCTGAGTTCATGAATCAAGCGTAGATCTCCGTGATCCCTACAAGTGGATCCTTGAAAACCCTAGTTTCCCATCTTTGAATTTTCCAAATTTTAGTTAATTAAATTCATAATTATTCCCTTAATCTTCCCTGGTTTAGATTACATCTTATTCTAGTTCTAGTTCTAGTTACTTTCAGATTATGTACAAGGTTCAGTCCCTGTGGATTCGACCTCGGTCTTACTGAGATTATTACTACATCGAAACCCTATACTTGGGGAGTGAACACAATGCTCATGCCTGAGAACTTGGGCAAATGGACCAAGCCAAGTGTATGGCAAGGAACTCGACCATAAACAATCTAGAACAGGGACTTCCCTGTCAAGTGGTTCACCATATTGTTGAATGCAAACTCCACTTGAGACAAGGCCAAATCCCACTGCTTCGGCTTGGTACCTGAAATACACCGAAGGAGGTGCCAACGTGTGATTCATAACTCCAGTCTGTCCATCGGTCTACGGGTGGTAGGCACTACTGAATTAAAGTTGTGTACCAAATCGATTTGATAAAGTCTGCTAAAAGTGGCTAATGAACTTCGTGTCATGGTCAGAAGTAATGGATTTGGGAACCCCTTTTAGCCGCACGACCTCTCTTAAGAATAAATTCACCACGTGTGTTGCATCGAGATTCTCCTTACATTGGATAAAGTGTGTCATCTTTGACAAACGATCTACCACCATGATACTAAATCCATGCCACACTCTGTTTATGTGAGACCAAGCACAAAGTTCATAAATAAGTCTTCCCAATGTTGTTAGGCACAGGTAACGGGGCATAAAGGCCCGTATTTTGAGACTGTCCCTTGGAGATCTGAATAACATGAACGTATTGCACCATTTTACCCACGTCATATACCAATCGTAGCCAGTAATATCATTTCTCAACATGAGCTCGCATCTACACTTGCCCAAGGTGTCCACTAAGGCCACCTCCATGTAACTCTTGGATAATCTACTCCCTTAGAGAACTTTGAAGGATGCACTATTGATTCTCTCTGAAGAGAAAATCGTCTTGCATATGTAGGTCACCGGGATGACCCTCTTGGCACCTCATCCATGCATCCTTAAAGTCCTTTTCCTTAGCATATAGCTCCTTGAGACAATCGAAGCTGACCACCTTATTGCACATCGTAATCAGTAGTGATGCATGACAGCTAAGTGCATCACCTCCTTGTTCTACTGCCCTGACTTGTGCTTTAGAACGAACGCGAATTCCTACAAAAATATGACCCATCTACCATGCACACACTTCACGTTATTGTGACTATGAATAAACTTTAATACTTGATGGTCAGTGTAGAGAAAAACTCTCCCTGAATCAGATAATACCACCAATGACGAAGCGCTTGAACCACTTCGTACATCTTAAGCTCATATGTCGACCATTTCTTTTGGGCTTCACTAAGCTTTTCATTGTAGAAGTCTACCGACTTGCCTTTATGTGATAAGACTCCTCCAAATCTAACATATGAGGCGTGATACTCAACCTGAAACAACTTATCAAATCTGGGAAGAACCAAGACCGACGTTGTGAATAATCGATGATTGATTTTAGCAAAGCTCTTGTCAACCTCATCGATCCACCAAAATAATTATTTTTTCATACAATCCGTAATGAGTGCGACTATAGTGCTAAAATTTTGCATGAATCAATGATAAAATGTCGTCAACTCATGAAAACTTCTCACTTCATGAATGTTCATCGGAATTTACTATTCCCTTATGGCTTGCACATTTTCATCATCCACATGGATGCCTGTGGACATCACGATAAATCCTAACAACAACAAGTTTCTCATTAAAAAAGAAAAGAAAAGAAAATTGCACTTCTTCAAGTTGAGGTACAACTTGTTAACTTCCAGTACTTCTTGCACCTGTCTGAGATGTTCCAAGTGCATGCTCCATCTCACTCTAGCTATATATCAGGATATCATCAAAATATACTACCACAGACCGACCAATGAACAGCTTCGGCACTTGATTCATCATATGTATAAAAGTGATCGATGTGTTTGATAGACCGAAGGACATGACCAGCCACTCATACAACCCTTCCTTGGTCTTGAATGTCGTTTTCCACTCATCAGCAGGATGGATACGAATCGTATAGTACCCTCTCCTCGGATCTAGTTTAGAGAACATCTTGACACCTTTTAGCATATCAAGCATGTCATTTAACTGCGGTATTGAGAACCGGTATTTAATGGTAATCTTGCTAATTGCCTGATTATCGACACACATGTTCAGTTCTCATCTTTCTTTGACATTAATGAAGTTTGCATGACAAATGGGCTTATGCTCTCTCAAAAGACCCTTACGAATCGATTCCTCCACTTGCCCCTGAAGTATCCCACACTCTTTCGGACTCATCTGATAGTGAGGACAGTTAGGTAAACTAGCCCTAGGAACGAGGTCTATGTGATGTTGGATGTCCCGCATGGAGGAAAATCCATCTAGTAACTATCCGGGCTAGATTTCTTTGAATTCATTCAACAACAACCTTAAACTTGGAGTAATGTTTAAGGTCTTCGATTCCTCATCCTTTTCCACCACAGCTTACACCTTGCCGGTTTGTTTTGATTCCTCCACGAAATCCCAAATGGTCAGAAGGGAGCTCCCCTCCACTTTACGAGCTTTAGGGTGGTTCTCTCTTGCCCTAGGGGCAAGGATCATCTTGCGACCATCCTTGACAAAGACATAAACATTATCTCATCCTTAGTGGGTTGTATCATAGTTTGATTGTCATGGTCGACTAAGAAACATATGACATACTTCCATAGCGACCATGTCGCAAAGTTCTTGATTTTATAATTTCTACCAATTGAAAATGAGACAGTGCATTGTTCAGTTACCTTCGTTTCATTCATCTTTTTTATCCAACCAATCGAGTAAGGTGAATGATGCTTTATCATTGATTTTCACGACTTGTCCAATATCACCTTTGAGATGATGTTCTCGCTACTACCATTATCTATGATTACATCACAAACCTTGTGATGGTAACTGCGTATGGAATATATTATGCCGCTATGGGTGCACCTCCTTCCTTAGAGTGTACAATAACTGCATCACAACAAAGAATTCGTCATAATTCTCGGTCAACCATTCTTCGTCATTAGCTCCTTCTTCTGCGGCTTGTTCATCCTCATCAAGTCTAGTCACTTAAGCTTTTTCCGGTACGTTTCCTACCATGTTACCTTCCTTCATTTTCTTTCTTTTTCCTTCACTGCGATGTCATTGAAGGGTTCCAAGGTAATTTTTGTATTGGGGGCTTTCCACTAGGAGTCCATTCACAATAGCGTGGATTTCTAACTAAATTCGTTGTTGAGCGAACCATCTCCAGTGATCGTAGCTCAGGATGAGGAAGTTTTACAGCTCTGGGCGGAGGCAGCTTCCTCATCTTCTTGAGGACTGGCTTCATCATCTGGTCCTTTCAGTTCGAAACTCCAGTCAGGAAATTGGTCCCCTTCGATCGGAGTTTCACATCCCTTACTCAGTGGGGTTGCAGCTGCCCGAGGTCGGGGAACTTCTGGGTCATCCTCCTAAGGGGGAGGTAGCCCTTTACCCCATTTTCTTTTCCTGTGGCTTACAGCTGCCTCTCCACCCAATCGTGAGGGGGATATTATATCACCTAAGGCTTTCCCCTAGACAACTTAACCCTAACATGTGGCAATTTATTTTTAGGAGCTATATTTTGTGGCACTAGCTCGATCATGTCAAGATGACTGTGGACAAGCTCTTGTACTTGTATCAGGCCAAGAGTAGTTCGGGTTCTCTTGGATGGTACTATTTTTCAAAGTCGAGCAAAGGCCAGGAGGCCCTTATCACCCATAGCCCCTCCTCCAATAAAGGCTAGAAGGATGAGTAGCTCTTTACTTCTAGAGAGTGGGAGGCCCCAGCGGCGGAGCTGGGTAGGTTGTGGTCTCGGGTCCCCACCAAGTTCGTCTCCCCTAGTCGAAACTTTGAGTTGTAGCTTCCGCTCATTTGTAATTTTACCCATTTAGATTTTTGGCTAATTAATCTGTGTTATGTCTTCTTTGCAGCTTTGACTTGGCACCATCCCTAGCTTACTTTGATCTAACTCCGCCAATTCAAGATCCTCCAAGAGTGTAACTTAGATCAGAGGAATTTGAGGAAATTGATCACTCCGACTCTCTTAGATCAAGTCGCCTTATCTGTAGTCAGGTTGGCAGGTACGTTGGTTATATATATTCCAAAAAAAAAAATTCTACTTATTTCTATCTCCTAACCACCATGCTTATTATTTTTTGCAAGAATGGCCTATCGCCCTCAGATGAAGAGGCTGAAGCTCCCCTCCACAGTAGAGCTAGAGCTCTTGAGGAGGGCCACTAGGAAGGATGCTCCCTCGTCCTTAGTCCGACTGGTTCATGGGGTCGAGGCTTCAAAGATCGGCACTGGTGGATCGGAGCCTACTCCCGAGGTTATTCCCTCGGCTGAGCAGCCGGAGCCAGTGAAGGTAGTCGCAGGAGGTGAAACTATGGTGCTCCAGGAAGCTGCCTCAGATGGTTTAACTTGGGGCACTCCTCCTTTGAATTTGGCCCCAAGGGAGGTTGTCGACCTGGAGTCATCTCCAACCCGTGCTAAGGACGAATAGGTAGAGGCTGCTACAGCTGTGGAATCGACCACTTTGGGATGTCAGGAGGTAGTGAAGGGGAGCACCCCAGTGTGCCTGGCTGAGGAGGAACGGGTAGAGACCACTGCAGGGTCAACAGCTCCTATACCCCATCCTTGTCAAACGGCAGTGCAGGCTCATTGGAAAAACCTCGACGTGAGTGAGGAGGAGATCGAATCAATGCTCTCCCTCTAGCCTGAACCCTTACTCGACAAGGCGGTGTCGATGTTGATCAAGATAATGACATCTCCTCCCTTTTCCTTTTATACTCGGTAATCAAGTGCATAGATTATTAGGTCATAAAATTGGTAAGAAAGGTAGTAGAAACGAGGAAAAGAACCTTCTTTCCTATAACTGAGGGAGGTTTCTTGTAGTCAAGCACATAGGTCGCGAACATAATAGGCAAAATAGTATAAACGAAGAAGAGAACCTTATTCTCTTTAACTGAGGGAGGTTTCTCATAGTCGAGCATGTAGGTCGCGAAAATAGTAGACAAATTAGTGGAATGAAGAAAAGAACCTTCTTCCCTTTAATTGAGGGAGGTTTCTCATAGTCGAGCATATAGGTCGTAAAAATAGTAGACAAAGTAGTGGAAATGAAGAAAAGAACCTTCTTCCCTTTAACTGAGGGAGGTTTTTCATAGTCAAGCACAAGTAGCTTTTTTTGAGGCGGTCAGTTGAGCGCAGTCGTAACGCATGTAGAAATCCCTCATGGATAGTAGATCTTTAGATGCTCATCATTCCACGGGCAAGGTAACCATCCATGTCTTTTAGTCAATAGGTCCCTGATTGGACCATACTGGTCACCATGTAATGTCCTTCCCAATTTGGCCCTAGGGCTCCCGAGCCAAGTTCTTTAGTGTTTTGAAAAAATTCTCATAAAACCAGGTCTCCCGCTCGAAATCTGCACACCTTAACTCTTGAATTCTAATACCGAGCATCCCTGTGTTGATAAGCGGCGACCTTTAGTTGTTTCTTTTCTCTCTGTTCTTCAATCAGATCGAGACTTAAAGTCATATGTTTGTCGTTTTCGCCCAAGTCGAATAGCTCAGTGTGTGCTAAAGGTACTCCAATCTTTAATGGGATGAACGCTTCTGCGCTAAAGGCCAAAGAGAACGATGTTTTCCCAATCATTGTTCGAGCCATCATTCGGTATGCCCAGAGGACGTGTGGTAGCTCGTCAACTCAAGCCCCTTTGAATTTTTCAAGTTTGGTTTTTAAGTGGTTCTTTATGTTTTTGTTGATGGCTTCCACTTGTCCATTAGCCTGGGGGTGCCGAGGTGAGGAGAAGGCATTGTGGATGCCAAGCCTTTCACATAGTCCTCGAAAACGGGCATTATCAAATTGTCTATCGTTGTCCATGACAATGGTGTGAGGGATGCCATATCTACAGATAATGTTCATCCATATGAAGTTGGTGGTTTTCTGCTTGGTAATTTTGGCTAAGGGCTCGGCCTCTACCCATTTTGTAAAGTAGTCGATAGCGACGATGATGAATTTGGTTTGTCCCTTGCCCATGAGCAGGGGTCCTATGATATCAATGCTCCACTGCGCGAAGGGCCAAGGGCTAGTCATTGGGGTCAAATGCTTGGACGGTTGTCATGGTATCGCATTGAAACGTTGGTACTTGTCGCATCCCTTTGTGTATTGCTTTGTGTCTTTGTGGATGATCAACCAGTATACCCTTATCAAATTACTTTATGAGCCATAACTCCCCCGCCTGAATGATTGTCGCAAACACCTTTGTGAATTTATTTTAGGACATATTCGGCCTCGTCCGGTCGAAAGCATCTTAAATGTGGCAACGAAAAGCCTCTCTTGTAAAGTATATCTCCCAATATGGTATATTGAGCTGATCTGTTTTAAACTTTGCGGGCTTTGAGCTTGTCGTCGGGCAGCTTGCCCTGCCACAAGTAGCGTATGATCAAATCCATCCAGTTCAGTGATTGGTTTATCGGGAGAACCTCCTTCTAGTCATGTTGGTTGATACTTGGCTTGGGCAAGAACTCGATCGACACGGTCTTGGCGAGGTTGTCGTCGACTACCACGGCCAGTTTTGCTAGAGCATCTACTTTGAAATTTCCTGACCTAGGAACCAGGATGACTTCGCACTTGTCGAACTCGTTAAGCAATTCTTTCACTTTTTGTAAGTAGGTGATCATTCTTTCTCATCTGGCTTTATATTCTATGGTGACCTGGTTGACATGAGTCGAGAATCGTTGTAGACTTTCAACGCTCGATCTCCTATTGCCTTGGCTAGCCTAAGCCTGGCAAGGAGTGCCTCATATTCTACTTCATTGTTAGAGGCTGAGAATCTGAATCTTAGGGCGTATTGTATACTGGTCTGGTCGGGTGTGACGAGGATCAGACCTGCCCCACTTTCCTTTAAGTTTGATGATTCATCAACTTAGAGGGTCCATTCCTGCAGGTTGGCTTCTTGCTCATTCTTGGCCTCCTATTAGGGTACAGGATAGGTGAACTCAGCGATAAGTCAGCCACGGCTTGTCCTTTGATGGCAGCTTAGGGTCGGTATAGGACATCGAACTCCCCGAGCTCGATTGCCCATTTCGCCAATCCCCCTATTGCTTTGGGCTTTTGGAGCACTTGGCGGAGTGGTCCATTAGTTGAGATACTGATAGTGTGAGCCTGAAAGTATGGTCAAAGACGTTGCGATGATATGATTAGCGCCAGTGCTAATTTTTCTATATCGGGATCTCGCGTCTCGACATGAACCAAAGCTTTGTTGACGTAGTATATATACTGAGAGTTGTTTGTTCCCGATCTCTCACATTAAGGCCGAGTTGGTTGACATAGTCGAGACTACTAAATATAGCAATAATAGTTCCCCCATTTCAGGTTTGGAGAGTAGCAGAGTCGATCCTAGATATTTCTTAAGCTGTTGAAATGTTTGCTGGCAGTCGCTTGTCCAAGTCGACTTCATGTTTCCTTTTAATTGCTTGAAGAATGGTAGGCACTTATACGTAGCTTTAGAGACTAACTTGTTCAGAGCTGATATCCTACCTGTGAGGCATTGAATTTCTTTCATACTTTTAGGGGAGTTCATCTCCAAAAGTGCTCAGATCTTGTCAGGGTTTGCCTTTATTACTCTCTGATTAACTAAGAAACCGAGGAATTTACCCGAGTTGACGTCGAAAGCACACTTGTTCGGGTTTAATTTCATCTGGTACTTTCTCAATATCGTGAACATCTCCTCTAGGTCTGCCATGTGATCTATCGATTTAGTGCTTTTGACGAGCATGTCATTGATGTAGACATCCATCGTGCTACCGATATGTTTGGCAAACATCTTATTGATGAGGCTTTATCATTTTTCAGTCCAAAGGGCATGACTTTGTAGAAATAAAGTCTTTTATCGGTGACGAAGGTTGTCTTCTGCTTGTTGTGCTTATGCATGGCGATTTGATTGTATCCTGAGTATACATCCATAAAGCTAAGAAATTCGTGTCCAGCAGTGCTATCGACCAGTTGGTCGATCCTTAGGAGGGGAAAGTTTTCTTTCGGGCATGTTTTGTTCAAGTTGGTGTAGTCGATACACACTCACCATTTCTCATTGGTCTTTTTCATTAATACAACATTCACCAACCAATCAAGATAGTAGATCTCCTCAATGAACCCGGCCTCAAGGAGTTTGTCAACCTCTTCAACAATGGTTGCATACCTTTCAAGGTCGAACACGTGTCTCTTTTTTCTTACTAGCTTGTGGTCGGGATCGACGTTTAATCGGTGGACCATAACTTCTGGGTCTATGCCGGGCATCTCTTGGTGAAAAGGTTTGGTCTTGAATTTGGACGCTCTTATCACACTCCCATGAGCACCACACTCAAACTCTCCAAAGATACAAATGGCAAGAGTGTGGATCAGCATCTCTACCGGAGTATGATAGGAAGTCTATTATATCTCATAGCTAGTTGTCCCGATATATCTTTTAGTGTTGGAGTATGTGCTAGATATCAAGTTGACCCTAAAGAATCTCACCTAACAGTCGTTAAAAAGATAATTAAATATATAGCTGGAACTACCTCCTACGGTCTGTACCCATTTGAAACATCCATGATTATCACTGGGTACTCTGACGCCGACTGGGTAGGAAACTTGGATGATTGAAAATCAACTAGCGGTGAATGTTTTTATATTGAAAACTGTCTAGTCTCCTGGCAGAGCAAGAAGCAAAATTCAATATCATTATCTACTGCGGAGGCTGAATATATTGCCGCTGGAAGCTGCTGTGCACAACTTCTTTGGATGAAGCAGATGTTGTTGGATTACAGGATTGAACAACCCAAGATGAGTCTGTTCTGTGATAACACAAGCGCAATCAACATTTCAAAGAATCCTGTCCAACATTCTCGGACTAAACATATAAACATCCGTCATCACATTATCCGAGAACTTGTTGAAGATAAGATTCTTACATTGGATTATGTTTCAACAGAAAAAAAACTCGCAGACATCCTCACCAAACCTCTTGATGCAAATAGGTTTAGTGACCTACAAAAATCCATTGGGGTCTGCACTTACTAAATCTCAGAAAACATGAGCGACACAGGTAAAATCTTCACACTGAGACATTCATGGTTATATGTCCACCACAAGTCAAAATTCTTTGTATTAATCATGATATTCTGAATGCAAAAAAATAAAAAAATAAAAAAAATTATAACAATCTCAACAATATCCGAATAATGTCAGAACAATGATATTAACACTCAACATCGATACAATGGAAGAAACCCGAAAATGCTTTGATAAACTGCTATCTGTGGCAGTATGTATGTTGATAGTTGAATAGCTGAATATTTTGAAAAAAATTTTCTATTGATTTACTGCTGTCTGGGGCAGTTTTGGTTCTTCTATGGCTGGTTAGAATGCTCAATTTTTTTTTGCCATATTTGTCTTGAGCTCCCCTAGTTTATCAAGTTATGGTTTGCATATGATTGAAAACTGCTATATCTTATCTAATATGCATTCATTCTGAGATTGATGTTTGACTAAAATGCGTTAACTTTTGTACATCAATGCTATGCTTCTACCTGCTTAGTTCTCTCAAGTATTTTAATCCTCAGTCAATATCACTTGCTATACCTTTGTCAATGACTGACAAAAAGGGGGAGAACAGTTCAAAACACCCCAAGTGGAAAATTGTATATCTAATAGTGTTGCAGGTGTTAGGGGGAGCAGCTGCACCAAGAAAGGGGAGTTTTGGAGTAAGGGGGAGCAGATACTGGTTGTGTACATGGGTTAGAAAATTGTAAAATTGTGTAAAAACATGTACGCACAATTTATGGTGTGTTTGTCTAGAAGTATTCTATGGTGTTTTGGATATTTTGTCACGTAATTAACAAAGGGGGAGATTGAAAGTGCACGTGCTAGTGCCCTGGTTTGTCAAGTTACGTAAATGGTAGGTCAGACTGTCTACAGAGCTCGATAGGAAGAACAAATCAAGCGTCTGCCTCATCTGGATGTGTGGAAGCTCGCCATAGGTAAATCATAGCCTCACATCCCATGTCCCAAAACACCAGGTGATTAAAACCCTTAAAACAAGATAGACATCTTAAGGTTTTTAAGGTGATAAAACTTTTTGCAAATAGAAAAATCTGTAAGTTTTTCTCGCCTTGTCGATTTTATCGATGCACCCTCGATATGATCGACCTGGACTGTCGATGTCCTCGATACCTTAACGATATTATTGATAAGATGACCAAAAATGTCCAGCAACTAAATATTCATCTGGACGGATTTATCGATGTATCGATACACCTATCGATATCATCGATAAAAGCACTAAATATGTTCAGCAGCTTCACAACATATCTGGATGAATTATCGATGTATCGATACACCTATCGATATCATCGATATTCAAATCTCGAGTCCATCGGGAGTGGCTCGATAAGTTCGACAGGCAGATTTCCAGCGCCCCTGTTTTTTAATAAAAATATCAAATTCCTTCGATATATCGATGACCGTCCGATATGATCTGAATTCAAATATTGATAAGATCGGAGGTCCATCAATGATATCAATTGTGGGCGCGCATTTCTTATAGCAGATATTTCAGGTTGTTTTTAACTATGATCGGGGGCCCTTCGATAGAATCGATATTCAAATATCGATGATATCAGCACCAGGTCGATTGCATCGAATAAGGACACAAATTGTCCAACAAGCTTAAAGACAAATCCGCTGGATTTATCGATGCATTGACTCTGATCTCGATATCATCGACATTCAAATTCCGATGATCTCGACGGTTCCCCCGATCATTCATGAAAACCTGAAATATCTCAAAGTCAAGTCTCTCTCATTTTTCAAGTGTCGATTAATCGAACTTGTCATCGATGGAATCAGAGTTCGAAATCCGATGACATTGACAATAGTTTTGATTCATCGACGATTTGGCAAAGAGTTTCAAAAGCGTATGACATTGAGTCCGAGTCATTGAGCAGACCATCGATGCTATCGAGAGTATACGCTCGATGATATCGAACTCTGTCATAAATGTGACCGTTTTATATCCATTGGAACTTTTTGCCTATATATAGAGGACTTGTCTTTTGTTTCTGAGAGAGAGAGAGAGAGAGAGAGAGAGAGAGAGAGAGAGAGAGAGAGAGAAGAGAGAGCTTTTGAGTGTTTCAACTTATATCCTATATCTAAAGCCCTTTCTCTCAAGGGAGTTTATCCTCCAATCCAACCTCACCATTGATATTCAATAGAGTGGATTGAGGAATGAACTTCCGCATTCAAGGATCCTCCAGCTACTACCTTAATGGCAAATCATTAAGCTGGGATGCCTTTAATGCATAAGATTGGAATCGCTTTACAATCCTGATAGAAAAATATTTTGAGAGTAGGATTCCATCTTCACCTTGACCCAACCCGAAGCCTAGCATAGGTATATTATTTTGTGTTGCGGATCAAGGGAGCAGAAGACTCTTCGTCAACAAGGAGGAGGAGATCTCGACATTGTGCTGAATGGGACTCATCAACTTATTTGTAAGTATCTAGAGTCCAGAGGACACTTGTCATCATTCCTTTCTACGGGTCTTAAGTGGTTCTCACCCTTTGAAGTCCTCAAGGAGGCCTCCGGCGGGAGTGTATGTGGTTGGTGCGTTGTGTGGA
Organism: Magnolia officinalis; assembly: GCA_021015155.1. Taxonomy (NCBI): domain Eukaryota; kingdom Viridiplantae; phylum Streptophyta; class Magnoliopsida; order Magnoliales; family Magnoliaceae; genus Magnolia; species Magnolia officinalis. Next base: position 9,830,718 of record JAJHSJ010000016.1, on the reverse strand, counting down.
CCCTTGCTTTGTGGAGGGCATAAACATCTAGTTAGGAGTGAACCAGTAAAACTCCCGGATGCGTTGTGTGGACCCTTGCTCTATGGAGAGCATAAACATCTGGTTAGGAGTGAACCAGTAAAACTCCAGGGTTAGAGGTGAACCGAGTAGAAACCTCCATGTAAAGGTTGAAGGTGAACCTGATTTAAAACCTTAGATTTGAAGTGAACCCTGGGAAACCTCCTTAGTGAAATCCGGTACACTCAAGGGTTAAGTGCGGCAGCCGGGAGTGGAGTAGACAAGTAGTCGAACCACTATAAAAATGACTGTGTCTGTGATTGATTCTTATGCTTGATCATTTGTGTGATTATATTAACTAAATTCATATCTGCTCACACTTCACACACAGTCACATCCATCATAGACTATAACTGCTTCATGCTTATTATTTGAATAGTTCTGTGATTGGATCCTCTACTAGGCTCGAAAGCCAGTTGAGTTACATTTGAGTAATCCTGAAAATTGCATACTTGTTAGGATTAGAGTGATAGAATTTTTAATAACTCGTAAATCTTTAAAAAGTCCTACTCACCCCCCTCTAAGACATATTGACATATTCCAACTTCAACTCAAGTGGTTTTCATCGTTATTTCAATAAGCACAAAAATGAGGAAGATCTAAGGCTCAAGTGGACCACACCACATGAAACAACGATGATAATGATTCTCACCATTGAAACTTTTCTACGGCCCACCGTGATCTTTATTTTCCATCCAACCTATTCTTAGAGTTACATAGACCTGAAGGAAGAGAACACAAATATCAGCTTCATCCAACTGAATGAAGAGAACACAAATATCAGCTCCATCCAAAACTTCTGTGGCCCCCAAGAAGTTTTCAACTGTAAGAATTTAATCCCCATTGTATAGTCCACTTTAGCCTTGGATCTGCCTGATTTTTGGGCTTATAACCTAAAATAATAGGAAAAACAATTGATGGACGGTGTGGATAAGACCCATACATCACGGTGGCCACTCAAAGTTGCTGCCCGTTTTGAGCTGGAGAAAGGCGGGGTAGGACGCAATCCACATCCGATGGTTTGTGGACGCGGATTGAGTCCTACCCTCGCTCGGACGGTAATCCGTCCGGGCAGGGCTTTGTGGGGGCCACCATGATGTAAGTGTTTTATCCACGCCATTAATCGTTTTTCTCAGATCATTTTAAGATATGAACCAAAACATTAAGTAGGTTCACAGCTCCAATGGACCACACCAAAGGAAGCTGCAGTGATAATGACACTCACCATTGAAACCTTTCTAAGAGCCACTGTGATTGTTTTTTACCATACAACCAATTCATAAGGTCATGTAGACGTGGATGAAGCGAAAAAACAAAGACCAGGTTGATCCGAAACTTCTCTAGCTCCCAAGAAGTTTTTAATGGTGGACGTTCAATCCCCAATTTGTGGTCCACTTAAGCCTTGTTCCTGCCTCATTTTTTGGCTCATACCTTAAAATGATATGAGAAAAACAATTAACAACGTGGATAAAACACTTACATCATGGTGGCCCCCATAGATCCCTGCCCGGACGGATTACTGTCTGGCGGGGTTAGGACGCAATCCACGTCCGATGATTTGTCTCGTGTAATCAAAAGCGGATTGGCGGGTGTACCACACACCACCGACTTGGCTAGTGAAGGTACGTGTCGTGCGAAGACAAGCGCTTACGTTTCTTCAGCTCCGAGTTGTACCAACAGTGGAAAAGGTGATCAAAGTTACATGGGCCCACAATGATGTATTTCTTATATACACACCGTTCATCCATTTGGTGAGATCATTTTAGAGCATGATCGCAAAAATGAATCATATCCAAAGCTTATGTGGACCACACCACAAAAGTGTGATAATGATTCTGACCGTTAAAATATTCGTAGGCCCATATAATGTTTTTTTTTTTTTTTTCAATCCAATCCATTCATAAGGTCAGGCAGACCTGGATGAAGAGGAAAAACAAATATCATATTGATCTAAATTATTTCAATGGTAGACGTTCAATCCCTATTGCTTTTTACAATGTGGTCCCCTTGATCTTTGGATCTGACCTCATGATTAGACCCACAGGACTTGGTAACGTCAACACACCAGCCAGGTCGGTGGTGTGTGGAACACCAGCCAATCAGTTTCCCAGGCAATCGGAATTGGTACACGTGTTATACAGATGGATGGATATCTACGGAGAGCAAAAAGGAAACTCATTCAACGGTTCCAAATGAACGAAGAAACACCCACCAATCAGTGTATTGAGCCATGTAATCAAATATTATTTTCGGATTTTAAAGCCTATCCCGAGAGGGCCCCACCATTTGGATGGTTTAACTTGATTTGAAGCATATGCCACGTGTACATTAATGGGCGTATTTGTATGAACATTCAGCCTCGCCCGAGTATAAAAGCCCCCAAAAACCAATGATTTTGAAAAGCACCGGAAAGAACGAAGATACGGGTGGCTTTTCCAAGAAAGACATTTCCTTATTAAAATACTTGCTGTTTTTAATCCTACAAAACATCAAATTCCCCTCGTTGTCCGGGAGACACCACCAGATATATGATACTCTGGCTGCCTACGACACTTGATATGCAGGCACATAGAACTTGTAAACGTGGCATACATTAACTAAAATTAAATCGACTAAATTTTTTAATCCACTGTCATTAAGTTATATTGTAAAAAACAGACTCATTGAAAAATTCTAACTTCCGATCCGTTAGCAGGTTTTTTGTTTAGTTTTAACCGTCCAATAAATGTCCAGAATTCTAGTAATTAGATAACCAAATAAAAGTAGCTTTTGCTTTTTAGTTAACCAAACATCTAAACTGTTTCCAATAATTTAGACGGTTTAGTTTGAATCGCTTGTGTGCCACATATGCAATTTCTCAGCAATTTCTAACTTCGTGAGTATCATCTATCACACACGCCAGAGTATCAAAGTTTTTCTCTAATAAGACTGTCACTGTTCGGCTTTGCACGTGCATGCAACTTAGAATATATTACCATGGGAAATGCAGGTTTGGTAATTTCACGTACGTGTAGAGCCATACAAATGCAAATATGAACCATGTGTGAGATCTGAGCTTTCCATGAGGTAGGACATAATGATTGGATCTTCTTCCTACAAAATCAGACAATTTCATCCTTCAGGTGGGCCACAATGTACACATTAAATTAACAATTAAAATGGACTGATTCTGGGGGATTTAAAGTGAATCACACCCCATGAAGCAATGGGGATTTAAAGCCTACTGTTGAAAATTTCTGGGGGCCACATAAATTTTGGATCAAGCTAATAATTATTTATTTTTCCTTCATACAACTTTACGTGACCATGTAAATAGGTTCGATGGAAAATAAACATCATGATGGGCCATAGGAAGTTTGCAATGGTAAGAGTTCAATCCCGGCCGCTACTTTCTCTTGTGTGGCCTACTAGTAAAGAGTAGGATTTTAATCATATGCATGTGAAGTTACATAATGTAATCGAAAGGGCTTTTAGGGTGTTGATCGTGCGTTTTGCAAGTTTGAAGCGGATGACACCATATTCCTTCCCGACGCAAAGAGACATAGTTATTGCATGCATGACCTTACACAATTACAAAAGAAAAGAATCCATCTCAGATCTACTCTTCCCAACAATACAATGATGAAAACGTTCTTTTACATGTGAATATAGAATCAGATAATGATATGCCTGAAGCGGAATGAGTATTTGGAGACTTTAAACAAACTATTATGTCCAATATTTGAGAAGAAATTGCCGCCATACTTATATATACAAATCATTGATTTTTTTTGAATAATGATATTTTAATTAATTTTCTATTAAGCACTTTAATTTATTTGAATTAAATAGAATGATTTTAATTTCATTTAATTATAAATAATTTCTTCATAATGTAAAACATTTCCATATAGGAGATATGGGCAAATGTGTGAAATTAACAAATTTTAGACATTTCAGACATTTATTAACGAACAGGTTGTTTCAAATTCAGTACTTAATTTTCAGACTTGAGCAATAGTTACCAAACAAGTTTTTTGACTTCATATTCAAATTTTAAATTTAGGTTTCAAATTTCATATTCAAGCTTTAGACTTTAGATTTAACAAACGGGCAGTGTAACTATGTGTAGATTAGGTGTATATGGATATAACTAGGACCACTACAATGTTTGTGAGAATTCCACGGATTCCACTCCCCTATCCATTTTGTCAGATCATGTTAGATATGAGTCCAAAAATAAAGTAGATCCAAAACTCAAGTGAGGCATACTGTATGAAATAATAAAGAATGGGTTGTCCACCATTGAAACATTCGCAGGGTCATGAATGTTTTGGATCAGGCTAATGTTTTTGTGTTTTTAGTTTATCCCAATAAAAATGACCTTATGAACAGTTTGGATGGCATATAAACTTCACCACTGTACGCATTTTCCTACCCACCTTTTCTTTTTGTACGGCTCACTTGAGTTTTGGATCTCATTTTCAATCTCCTAATACGAGCAGGTAAAATAGATGGACCAGGTGGATTTCTCACAAAAATCATGGTGGGCCCCACTTACCTTCTAAGCACATTAACTTCCTACATTTCGGCCAATCTGCGTCCATCTAACTAAAAAGGGTAAGAATGTTCCACCGACTTGATTTTTGGAACCTAGTCCATCCTTCATTGTACACAAAAGACCCATATCCTGCATATTAGTAAGCCATGGCCCCATTTATGAGAATTGAAAACTCGTGGAGTAAAGATTGTTACATCAACATGATTTTTGGAACCTGGTCCATCTTCGGTGGTCCACAACAGTCCCATTTCCTGGATTAGAAAGCCATGGCCCCACTTGTGAGAATTAAAAACTGACATATATATACTATCAATAGATCTTTTCCTACTGGCAATTGTAATTTGTGTGCCGTCCATTTGGGGACAATGCCATTACCTTTTACAGTTGTTTATTAGGAAGGTAAATGAGAATCTTAAAGATCAAGTGCCTAATCCTTGGGATGGAAATCGAATGCACAAAAGTATTATTTATTTAATGAAATGTAGGAATTTTTGGGACTCGGTCACTTGCATATCTCAAAAAGCAAAATGAGAGAAGGGGAATGAGATCTTGATAGTTGATATGGCATACATCCCAAATATATATACATATATTTTTAAATGTGGAAAGTGGGTGTTGCTTTATGTAAAACCTTCCCCTCTTTTCCATTCTTTTTGACTCATCTATGAAATTCCTTGCCGGCATGGGTGGGAATGAGCTGGTTTTGGGCCGTCTGGGTGAGGTCTAGGCCCAGGCCCGGCACCCACAACACTTAACTCCTAAAGGTAGGGAGTGAATTGCCTTATGACAGTGCTTTATCTGGAGTGCTGTCATACAGCTGCCCGCCTAAAGGAGTCACTCGCTCTGTAGTGTTGTCACACAAGATAAGCACAACACCCGCGGGTGTGTAATGTGATATGTTTCCTACCCACGGGGAAGGCAAGAAGAGGGACGTACAATGGTTTAATTCAAATTTGGCTGTTTGCAGCATAGGAGTTGATTACCCAAAAACTCATAAGTTGCTACTAGACAATGCTTGGTGGACTCACCATGACGTATGTGTTTTATCCACGCCATCTATCCATCTTGCTAGTTCATTTTAGGATATAGCCCAGAAAAAATGCAAATCAAAAGCTCAAGTGGACCACAACACAAGGAAATAGTGGTGATTGAACGCCACCAATAAAAGCTTCTTGAGTGCCACAAATGTTTTGGATCAAGTTGATATATATATGCGCTCCAGCTAATTTTAACGTCCCATGAGGTCGAGCTGTGTGGGCCCCACCGTGATTCATTTCAAACATCAACACCGTTCATTTGATATGTTCCCTTTAAATTATGGGATATCCCAAAAATCAGCCATATATCGAACTCAGGTGGGCCATACCATCTAAAATCATGTGAAGACATGCCAAAAACATATAAAAGCACTTGGTGATCCACATGAAATTTTCATGCGCCCGAAACTTGGTCTGAACCCTCATCCAAGTGGGACACACATAATGGATGGACTGGATTTGCAAACCACATCTCGGTGGGCCCAAAAAAATGGTTATGAATGTTTTAATGGTGTACAGCCCCTCTCAACTTATGTATGTGGTGTGGCCCACATAAGTCATGGATTGACTTGATTTTTGAGACCTAGGCCCACGATGGAATGGTGCATCTGACTGATGGTGTTGATGTTCGAAACACATCACGGTGGGGCCCACACAGCTTGACCTCATGGGACGTTAAAATCAGCTCCAACGCATAGTACCTTTTCCCACACACACACACACACACACACACACACACACACACACACACACACACACACACATATATATATATATAGATAATATATATATATATATATATATATATATATATATATATATATATATATTCCAGTTACCCAAAGCTAAGAGATATGCTAACCCTATCTCTCTTTTTTATTCTATTTTAAAAAAAAAAAATAAAAAATTAAGAAAACCATCTTAATATTCATTGATAATAACCAGAAAGGCTATACAGCCTGGGATGATAAGGAAGCCATTCGGGCAGCCCTAGCTACAAAAATTTCGTGGGGGGCCTATCGTAAGGGGCCACAAATCGACCGCCTATGTACAAAAATCACAGAAAATTTTCGAAGCTACCAACCTAAGGGATGTATGAGACATTTCTGATAGACCCAAGGCTCACCTTATTAAGGAAGATTTGACCACGTACCTGCATCAGGAGAGAAGCCATATTAAGATGAAAAGTTGAGGATTGATTCCCACTCCCATCTCGAGCCATAATGTCTGTCGGGTCGTTACCTTGTCGAGGAATGTGATTGAAGGTGAAGTCACCCAATTGCTTCAAGGCGATTATCCTAGCTGCCCAAGGCTTCCATCTCGAAGGGGTGATCGACTTATCCTTGAGAAGGTCAATCACCACTCTGGAATCAGATTCAATTATCACCTGAGTCGAACCTCTTTTAAGACAAATAACCATACCGTCATGAATAGCTCGCGGTTCCGCGAGGTTGTTGGAACCCACTCCGTATCCTATGGAGAATGCAAACATCAAAGCTCCATCTTCCTTTCTGCATACACCACCATCACCCAAATTGCCGGGGTTACCTCTCGCCGAGTCATCTACGTTTAATTTCACCCAACCATGGGGGCCCTCTCCCATTTTACCACAACAGCCATGCTTCTATGATTGACATCGGCCCCGGGCGTAGGACAGAATCGCTGACGGTTGAATACATATCTGAAGGTGTTGTCTTCACCAATCATGTGGATAGCCCACCAGTTGATCTGGGAGATTGAAGCCCCACTGAGCAACTGTCTATTCTCGTACCTTGCTGAATTCCTGGCCCACCAAAGCTCCCAAAGGATCAAAATGGGAAACAAAGCTCTGATCTGGGCAAGAGCACTTCCAGGAGCTGACGCACGTCTCCATTGGTGGAGTCAGATTTTTTAACCGTTTGTTGAGGAGAGATTTCCGAAGTGGTTCCAGATGGAAACTACGTGGGAACTGTCGAGGAAGAAGTGATTAATGGATTCCGCTTGAGAGATGAACTGGGCCCGCTCCTTCGCAATAGTGGCATTTGGATGCCAACGCCACACCTGTAGCCTGGATTCGCTCATCCACCGGGATAGCGCCCTGCATCAGCCGCCACATGAAACTAAGATTTTGGGAGGAAGAGAGTTGTGCCAAAACCAATTCGCCCACTGCACCACAGGGATGGGACCTCTATGTAATTTTCAGGCTGATTTAAGGGTGAAAACACTTGCAGGATCAAGAGGCCAGAAGCATTGAGCCGTCCCTTCAGAGATTACAAAACCACAGTGGAAAATTTCGTTGAAGATTTCTTGTGGGAGGATTGCATACAACGCAGAAGGCGGGAGCGACCCTGCCTTTCCCAGAAGATTGCTCACCTGGAGCTCTCTTAGGGCCTCTGAGATAGGCCTATCCACGAGTTGCTGGAGGGGACTCATGCCCGTCCAATTGTACCCCCAAAGGTTTAGATCACCTGGCCTACCTACCACTGGGCAATATCAGATATAACAGGAAGACTATTTCTGATATCCTTCCAGAATGGGGAAGAATTCTGCTGCGCCGGTACCGGGGTCTCGGAGATGAGATCCCTACTGTATTTTGCTCTCATAAGGGATGTCCACGGTCTAATGTTTTCTCCGCATTTAACTATTCCAGCCAACTTCATTCGCAGGGCTGCCATAACCTCCTTCAGTCTTCTAATACCCAGCCCACCTTCCTCTATCATCCTCGCAACAGACTTCCAAGCTATCCAATGAAATTTACGTTTACCCTCTACCCAACCCCAAAAAAATCTAGCGAAACTACTCTCAAGATGTTGAAGCACCTGACGGGGTACATGCATTGCTGTCATGACGTGAATTGGAAAGCTTCCCAAAATATGTCAGATTAGAGGAGCTCTTCTTGCTTGGGATATCTACCTGCCTGCCCAGCCGTTCATTTTTCTGTTTACCTTGTCAACCACAAACTAAAAGTCAACAACTTAATCTTACCTTTAGAGAGAGGGGCCCCCAAGTACTGCATCTAGTTTCTTGCTCGGCTAAGGCCTAAGAGGCATTCAGAGGATCTGATAGTGTTCGGTTGAATGTGCTTAGAGCAAATAAAAGTGCCTTTTCTGTTGTTGATCTTTTGCCCCGTCGCATCTTGGAATATCTGCAGGTAATTTTTGATTGCTCGTAGAGAAGATCGGCTACCGTTTAAGAAGAGTAACATGTCGTCGGCATATAGAAGGTGAGAAATGATAGGACTGTCACGATGAAGTTTATATGGAAGGCAGCGTCCTCCAGCCATCAGTTGCTTCAGATTAACCGAAAAGGCTTCCATCGGAATGATGAACAGAGCAGGCGAAAGAGGGTCCCCCTGTCTCAATCTCCTGGACGATTTAAAGAAGCCCGCCGCTTCCCCGTTAATGAGGATGGAAAACCAATTGTTACCCCAACAGGTTTCCATCAGCGCTATCCATCTAAGGTCGAAACCCAATTTTTGAAGGACTTGTTTCAAGAAATCCCAATTTACCCTGTCGTAGGCTTTTTCCATATGAGTTTTAGCATGAAGTTACCTCCTCGGACCTTTCTGTCGAGCTCTCGCATCACCTCTTGCGCCAACGAAATGTTCTCCGCAATTGATCTACCTTGAACAAAAGCACCTTGTTCCTAAGAAATCAGTTTAGGGAGTAGAGAAGAAAGTCTGTTAGCAAGAAATTTAGTAAGAATTTTATAAACCACATTACAGAGGCTTATGGGCTGAAAATCAGAGAAACTGGCTACTGCATTGGATTTGGGGATGAGGCAGATAAATGTCGCAGAGAATGCCCTCGGAAGCTGACCACCTGATAGAAAGTCCACGGCAGCTCTATGGATATCGTTTGCCACTATATTCCAGCAATCGGAGAAAAAGGCCGCCAAGAAACCGTCCGGACCGGCGACCCCATCTTTAGGAATGTAGAGAATAACCGCGTGAACTTTATCCATCGTGGGCGGGATCAGGAGAGTGTCATTATCCTGCTGGTTAAGGACCTGCGAGATAGCCTGGAGAAAACTCGGTTGCGACGTGATTGGTTCCGCCTGGAAGAGGGCTTCGAAATGCTTTACTGTTGCTCTCTTTATCTCGTTTTGGTCTGAAATTGAGTCACTCAATTCTGTCTTGATGGATGAAATTGCTGCTCTTCTGATCTTTTCATTTGTCGTCGAGTGGAAAATTTTGTATTTCTGTCGCCTTCTTGATGCCAGGAGTTCCTCGCTTTCTGTTTCCAAAATACTTCTTCCATAAGTTCCAACTAATCCAACTTTTGCCTAATTGCCAAGCACTCTTGAAGGAGATCATTGGAGCCTGAGTTTTGCATTCGGATATCGAGAATTTCCAGCTCTTCCTCAGTCCTATGAATTTGATGAAAAATGTTGCCGAAGACCTCTTTGTTCCACACTTTCAGCAGTTTCTTTGTTTTCTTCAACTTTAGCTGAACGTTCAGCATAAGTTGTGTTGCACATTCACCTTCCCATGCCTGTCTGATAAGTTGCTGAAAGGAGTCATGTAACGACCACATCCTGAGGAAGCGGAAAGGCCTGATCTTCTACAGGATGTTGCTGGGGAAAGTTAACTGAAGAGGGGCATGGTCAGACCGGGTATGAGGAAGATGTTCCACTCTAAACAATGAAAAATCAGCGGCCCATTTATTGTTGAAGAGAACTCTGTCTAGTCTTGCCCACACTCACGCGTTCCCCTCGCGATTGTTGCACCAGGTGAATTTATTCCCAATAAAACCTGCATCAACGAGACCGAAAGAATGAATCGCATTAACAAAATCTGTCATACCTGATCTGTCAGGATCACGGGACCCCCGTCTTTCCTCTAGGTTCGCTACCATATTAAAGTCCCCTCTGACTGCCCACGGACCTTGGATTGTTCTACTGAGGTCGGACAATTCGCTCCAAAGGTTTCTTCTTTGCACTTTGCAGCAGCGGGCATACGCGATGGATAGGACAATCGGGTTGCCTTGCGGCAGCAAGGTTAGAATCAGCGAAATCATTTGAGTTGAGGAGGAAAGTACTGAGACATTCAACTGGTTATGAAAAAAATATCCATATTTTACCCCCTATGTCACTGTTTGAGAGAGAGGAATGAAAATCTATTTTAAGACCTGTGGCTGTTCTTTTTTCCTCCCTCAACATAGGCTCTAAAATGGCCACCAGACCTGGGTTGTAATTTTTGCCCAACTTCTTGAGAGATTTTATCGTGGGAGCGTTTCCCACCCCGCGCGCATTCCAAATAAGAGCGCTATCCATCTGTCACAAAGCATGTGTTCACTGCCCTCTGCTTCAATCTACGGAGTATGTTATACCAATCACCAACTAATTGTAGGGTTGGGGTACCTTTGTTTGCCTTCTTTTTGCCTTTCTTGTTAGAGGCTTGTTGGACATTGAGTTCAGTTGGAGTGTTAGCTGAAGTATGGATTTGTTTTGTTGATTTCTCAGAGGCCTTTGGCGTGAGCTATGGAGTTGTTTTTTGGATTTCTTGATTGAAGTACAGCGATAGGTCTACCACAATCTGTCCCAGATTTTCTACCTGACCCGAGTTCTGTTCTTTTCTCATCCATCTGAATTTCTTTCTGCATTCCATCATCTTAGCCAGCTCCAAGTTCATGGGTCATTCCTTAGTGTCATGTAGCGGGTAGAGTGGCGAACATCCCACAGATCTTGGTCGAATATGTTTGAGGGTGATCCTAAAATTGATGGGGTTGTCGTCCACCCTCAGAAGGACGGGGATGGGAGGGGAAATAGGAATTGAAACTAGAGGGGTATGTGTTGAGGGCCAAATATTGCATATCAAACCCTAATTATTACTCGAATTTACGAGCATGATACTATTTAATGGCCCGATTTAATCGCGTTTGTGATGCAAGGTGTAATTACGAGCTGAGACTGAAAAAGGGTGCTTAAAGCTGAGATTTAGTGCTCAAGATGACACCAAGGCAAGGGACGGACCCCAGGGGACCAAGATCGACAGATTTACATGCCAGAGATTCGAGGTAATCGAGAAACTGAAGCTCAAGTGGCCCGAAATTGGTCCAGAATGCAAGATCACAGGGTTTCAACCATCCGTTCGGCTCGAAACTTTATACAGGGTCTGAAGACCATATATTAACCATACACATCAAAATTCATCCGTTGGATCCTTGTGGAAGCAGGCCAACGGACAGATCAGCCCATAAATTAGTGATTTGGGGCCCACCTGATCTCTGGATACGCTTCAAATTTGGACTCAACACCTTAAATTGGATGGGGAAAAGGATGGATGGTACGGATTTCTCGAGAACATCACAGTGGACCACACCTGCACTTGAGTGTGCACAGTGCGTACGTGCACTGGACGCGCACCGGACGGTCAGTCCGGTCAAAGACGGGCTGACCCGTCTTCTTCTTGAGAAGGAAAAACGGACGGACGTTGTCCATCCATTTTTCAGTAGTAGGGCCCACTCATCATCCAAATGGATGATCCAGACCGTCCATTGCATCTCTGGGGTAGGCGTGACCCTAGCCTAGGTATCTTTTTGGTCTCATTCACATGTACAGATGTAGATTGATGAAAAACATAAGATGAACGGTGACGCGAGTTGATACAGTGGACCGCACCAAAACTAGAGAAAAAGTACCCATCCTGACAGTTTTTTCGCCAGGATTTTAATGAACGGGGTGAGTTTCTCCAAAACCATCACTGCGGGGCCCACCGAACACGTCAGCACGTCTGTGTAGGCTTTACGCACGTTCAGGAAATTCAAAAATTTCGTACGATTTTGGGCCACTGTCCATGATCGGATCAGTGATCCGAACCGTCCAAGTGGAGCCCAGGCCAGGGCTGACTCTAGCCATCAAGACAGATGCAAAAGCTGGGACGATCAGCGTCCTGATCATCCTTTCAAACGCAGCTAGTTGTACGCAAGGCCGCATAAAACAAAGTTCGTTCTTATGTGATTTGGACAGCGGAAATAGCGTCGGTTCTGCCGATTCTCCACCACCCCTCCTTGCTCTATAAAAGGAGAAGAAGGAGAGAGAGAGAGAGAGAGAGAGAGAGAGAGAGAATTGATTCAATTCCAAAGGGAGAACGTGAAACAGAGGAGAGATTTTTCTTGGGTTTTTTTTTCTGTTCTATTTTTTCTGTTTTATTATTTTTTCTTTTACTTAGCTTCATCATGTTTATGTGTGGCTAAGCCTCTTAGCTAGGGCTAAGAGGTAAAGCTTGTAGTGAGATGGGAGACTCTATTTTATGCCTTTGATTTAATTTTAATTTGTGAACTGAACTTGATATTAGTTTGATTATTAAGAGAATATTTTTAGTTTTTAATGGTCTGTTGTGACTAAAATTGTAATGGGTCTGCAATAGCTTTGAGCATGTTCCTTTCCTTTTATGTTTATGATGTCAGGAAGCCGTGTTGTTCACCATCATCTCCTGGGAATGGTTGGATGACGGTACCCTTCCTAACCTTCATAGCATGTTGATTGGTTGGTAATTAGTTTAATTCTGTTGTTTACTTTGTCTCATGGGCATGGTTTGGTGATGGAATCCATTCTAATTTATATACCTTTCATCCCTTGAAAACTATATCAAAGGAAGTTTAGTTTGATGGTTACACCCTTTAACTGGATGAAGATAGGACTTAAAGTCCAGTTGAATTCTTGAAACAGGCATAAGATCTCCCTGATCTCTATAAGTGGATCCTCTGAATCCCTAGTGTCCTTTCCCCGAATTCTTTAAGTTTTAGATAATAATTTCATTATTATTCATCAAATTACACTCGATTTAGATTTCATCTCATTCTAGTTGTAGTTCTATTTAGTTTCAGATTACGTACAGGTTTCAGTCCCTTGGGATTTGACTTCGGTCTCACCGAGTTTATTACTACATCACAACCCTATACTTGGGGAGTGAACAGTATGAGGGCTAGGAATGAAGGCTGGAGGGGAACCAATGCTGATGGGAAGTGGGGGAGAAGGCTCTGCAGGTTGAGAAGGGATATCAGGGGCTTCAGGGGTAATAAAGATAATGGGAGCTGGGGGAGAGGGCTCGACAGGTTGATCAGGGATATAAGGGGGATGATGAGAGGCTGATGGGTTGATCAGGGAAGGAGAGGGGTTTGCAGAAGGGTTATCAGGGATAGCAAGGGGAGCTGAAGGGGTAACAATGCTAGTGGATTCAGGGTGAGAGGGGACTGTTGGGAGAGGAGGGATATCAAGAGCAACTTCAGGGAGATTTGGGAGAACAGGGTTCAGCTGAGAGGTTGATCGAAGAGATTGAGGCTTCAGGATGAGTGGGTCTAAAAGAGGATCCGCTAACACTGAGGGTCCAATCGGTTCACTAGGTGGGTTAAGCTTAGGATATTCTAATAGGAGGGTGGGCCCTGGGGGGGGGGGGGGCACAAGTATAAGGGGGGTATGCTGCCGGACAAGGGTTGAGCCTGCCGGGAGGACTGATGTAATGGGTTGGGCATCAAGCGCGGATCCTGGGTTGGGAGGTGAGGGCTGAAGAGGAGACTGGTAATGAGGGGAGCAAGGAATTATAGCAGCCCTGGGAGAGGTTGTCAGGTTGAGTGGTACATTTTCTCGAACAGGTGTAGGGACAAGGGAGTGGAACGATTTCATTACCCATTCTTTGGTAGTTACTAGGATTGAGGTTGCTTCGTAGGGAGTTTGTTGAGAGATTGACAATCTCTGGTCTTCAAGAACCGCAAGAATGAGATAGGGACTACCCTGTACCATCAGTTGTCTAGGGACATGAATGTGGGGATCGGAGGATAGATTAACTTGGATCCTGGCGAATACTTGAAAGGTGCCTAGGGTTGCGACGCTATCGATTTTTTGAACTTCTCCAAAGATTTTGGCCACGTTTTCAAGAGCTGCTGGGTACCAAGCATGTGGGGGAATGCCAAAAAGCCGGATCCATACACCTTGTCTCAAACCAGCCGATTCCGGTGACCAGGTTGCAACGTCCGAAATGCGCATTGCCTTATGAAGTGGGAGATCCGCCGCAAACGTAGCCATCTCCTCCCTGGATTTGAATTTAAGAAGGAATTGATTAGGGCTTGTTCTGGTGAAATCTACATGTAACTTTGCGAGTGACGATTTGTGGAAGGCGTTTATGAGGTGGAGGATCGAGACGGAATCGTTCTCTGCTGTTGCAGTTAGGGCGGAGGACAGATCGATTCTTAGACTATCCACTGTGGTGCTATCAGTATTGATCGTGAACGGTCCCTGAATTTCCGTTGCAAGCTGTGGAGATTTTTTCGGGCCCTGTTCCGCCCCTTTTCCATCGGGGTGTTGTTGGAGAACCGAATCCCGATAGGATTTGTTCCTCTACTTGATTCGCCTTGACTGCCAAGATTAGATTTCTGCTGAGTGAGGGAGATGGCATTCTGTTTTCTTGCCCAAGCGATGTAAACGACTCTTCCATCCATTCTTCTGTCGTTCAGACATTGAATCGCATTGAAGGCGTCCTGTTCGTAGCCAAACTAAATGAAAGTGAAGCCCTGCGGACGGTTTAGGGTACGATTCCAAGGAAGGAAAACGTCCACCAGTTTGCCGTAACGCCCGAAGATGTGATGGAGGTCCTCCGTAGTCGTGTCATATGTGAGGTTGGCCGCAAATATCGAAAACGGGGAAGAAGGGTTTCGCGATTTTCTTGGGGGAGCCTGTTCCCATGGGGGCTCTCGCTCGCGTTCTCCCATCCTTCTGCTAACCCTATCTCTTATGTTGTTAGACCTTGTGATTATCCCTAAGGTCATGCTTGGGACCAAGGAAATGGGAGCTCAAGTTGATATTTTTGTTTTGCCTTCATCCACGTTTTTGTGACCTAATCAACAGGTTAGTTGAAAAATAAACATTACATGAGCCTTAAGAATTTTTTTAATGGTCACATTCAATTAACACTATTTTCCTATGGTGTGGTCCATCTGAGATTTATATTTACCTTATTTTTTAGCTCATGCCCTAAAATAATGATCCAAAATGAACAGACATATGGATAAAACACATACATCATTGTGGAGTCCATAGAGCACGTCCAAGCTCAGAAAATTAGTTCCACCTAAGTCCAACCCATGGAAATTTGATCAAATGTATATTTTCCACTTTATTATTATTTTTTTTTTTAAATTCATCTGTTGGTTAAGTGAACTATTTATGCACATATAAATATATATTTTAGAGGAAACAATCCACCTTCAAAATAAATTATTTATCTAACTAATAATTAGAATAACATATTTGTAAAATATAGAAATTAGAGTATGTCTGATCACCCATCAAGCTAAAATGACTTGGCCTCAACCTAACCAAAAATTAATTAGACCGTTCAGGTAAGACCCAAGGACCAGCCCATGGGATATGCTAGTAGGTCCAAGCCTGACCTATAGCTAGGTGGGGCTTGCAAGGTCAGGCGGGCTTCCAGACCCATTTTCATGCTTGCGTAAGTAGCACAATAAATATCACCCATTTATAGCCATAAATCGAAATATTGCCAGTTTTGAATTTCTCACAAATTTATCATGAAAATATCCCATAATAACAAAAAAAAAAAAAAAAGGTTTATTATTTTAACTAATTCATATTAATTGTATATTAAAAAAATTTTAAAATTATTTACAAATATATAATAATTTTTTTTGGATTTTTGAGGTGTGATTCTCCTGCCGGAGAAAAACCTCCAAATTTAAAATTATCCTGAAATATTCCCAAAATTGAGATTTGTCACCATGACCTTACTCTTATTTGTGCAAGACTTCGCTATTCAGGCAGAGTGTGGTAGATGATACGCAGGCACTTAAAATTGCACACGTGGCATACAAATAATTGAAATTAAACTCTCCACATCCTGGATCTCATTCTAGATGTATAATTATAAATTTTTTTAAAAAAAAAAAACAAAAAAAAAAAAAAGAAAAAGAACAAAACAAAACAAAACAAAACAAAAAGATTAGCTGATCGTGTGTGACCTTCGTATTGGTGGATATTGATTGGACGGTTAAAAGTGAAAAGCATCCATGTACCAAATTCAACAAGCAAACGTCCACGAAAAAGAGAATAGGATTTTTTAAGAAATCTGCTATTGGAAACGTGACTTAACAAAAGCGGGTTCCACGAATTAGTTGGTTGAGCTTGAGTTAATGTATGCCAGTTGTACAATTTCAGGGCACCAGCGTATCAAAAGTCCCTGCAGAGTATCAAATAACACCCCGTTTATTTTACATTGATGCTGCTTAGGAGCTCTGCTAACCTGACTCGAGCGACTAAGATGGAGAACGGTTTCACGACCCTCTTGGGAAAGTTGTGCGTGTGTGAGATCTAGGCCATTCATCAGGTTGAACCCAGTTGGAAAAGGACTAGAATCGTCTACAACAACTGACCCATATGTTGCTGCCAATTCAATTAAAATATGTGTGTCTCTCTCCCAAGTTGGGTCCAAACCAAAGCCGGATTGGCTTGGACATAGGTCTGATCTACTGATTTTCGGGACTTTCTCAAACGTTGCTAGCTCTCCAAATGTCTCTGACAAGATTTCTCATTTTGGAAGGACGGTGAGAGATAGCCTCACTAAGAATATCATCGCCCGTATCCGTGATTAGATCCACTCCCTCAGCAAATCATTTATAGTTGTGCCAGGTATATTGCCTCATCAATGAGAATGTTGATTGTGGTCATATGGCATGGGACAATTCATTCCTTAAGACTTACATAAGGGTCTATACTATCACATTAATAATGGAATGCATAACGACAAAGGAAGATCAACCAAAGAACTCTTCAGGTGTGAGTATAATTTCAGTGTGTGCCAAGGCAATTTTTTACCGGACCAAAAGCACCCAAAATGGATGTAAACACCATGCTTTGTGTAGCCTACTGTGTTATATATGTAAATCAACTCTGTCCATCTCGTGGGAATCCTTATTTGAACCGTACACACAAAAGATCAGCCTGATGATAAGCTTCTATGTGCCACACCGATAGGAATACTGTAAAATTTCTCTTTAAACGTCTAAGTTCTCTAAGTTCAGGCGGGAGTTTTGGATCAATCTCGTATCTTCACTCATCCTGGTGATTTACACCTGATTAACGGGTTTGATGAATAATATTCACCATGGTGAAACCACAAAACAAATCAATGTTTTGCATCCTATCCACATTGTTCTCCTTGGTGTGGCCCACATGACTTGTGGATCAGGCTGATTATTTTTACCATGGACTAGAATCGATGACAGAACCTGATGGCCGGAATGGATTTTACGTATACAACCACAGAGCTGAGTTGTACGCGCTTGGCAAAACAGGTGTTGTAGACGATTCTGGTCCATAGGAACATGCCTTGCGCGACAAGTCAGGCCAGTAAATTCATCAGGTGGACCACATGTGGGAGAGAAAATCTGTTGGTTAGAAAGATGGTCAGCGTCAGGGCAAATGTCTGGTCTGACTGGACTATTTAGTTTCATCCATGACGTTGGTTTGGACCAGATGTAGAGATGATCAATGATAGGATTGCCTGTTCGGCTCAAAAATAAGATTTCAAGGTCACGATGTTCTCTCCGTACTGGGCCCATTAGATATGCTCAGTCAGGCCTAACATTTTTAACATAGGCGGGTTCAGGCCCATCTTTCTTAGCCTGAATGGGCCTGGTCCGGGCTTGGAAGCCTATATTTCATTTCTGGACTGGGGCCCCACCAGATCCCTGCTCGTTGACAACCCTATTGGTGGCCCTGCAAAATGCCATCCAACGAGAAGTAGGGCCCACGGTGGTTTGGAGCATTAGGGTGCATTTTGATGCACCATGGAATCAAATTGCAATTTTGTGGAGTTTGGATTGCTCAAGGTTGTTAATTATTTGGGTAGGTCGTCCAACAGGAAATGAAGTTTGTCATTTTTTTGCACTTAAGAAAACATTGGAGTCGTTGTATAGAATTCAACACTTGTTTTCACCATCTGATCACTGGCCAACAAAATAGATGGTTGAGATGGATTATACAAAGAAAGGTTCGATTATTGATGTGAACCATCCATTGTGTGATGCCCATCTTTGATTGCTTCAGCATCTCAATAATATTTTGAGAAAATAATTCTAACCATCTGATTAATGGCTAATAAGA
The DNA here is from genome assembly GCA_021015155.1 of Magnolia officinalis. Classification (NCBI taxonomy): domain Eukaryota; kingdom Viridiplantae; phylum Streptophyta; class Magnoliopsida; order Magnoliales; family Magnoliaceae; genus Magnolia; species Magnolia officinalis. The sequence goes on along the minus strand of JAJHSJ010000016.1, from coordinate 9,811,989 downwards.
CCTCCATCATGTGGACCTCACATGTGATTGACCATGAATACTGGAACCGCCTAGATTGGATGATACTAACTATATGATCAATCGCCAGGAAAATAGACATTGATGATTGATTATATATCTGACCAAATTTGATTAAGCATAACTCTCAAGGATCACTTTGATGAGATGATTCTAGCTATCCAATCAATGGCAGGGAAAATTGGATGGTCCAGATTGATCACAGTAAAAAAGGATTGATGATTGATCCATACCATCTATTATTAAGTCCCAACTTTGATTGACTATTACTCTCAAGAATAGCTTTGTAAGGTGATTTTAACCATCCAATCAATGGCCAAGAAAAAGCTAAGTGGCCTAGAAAAAGTTAGGCCTGATAAGACTATACTTGAAAAGGTAACCTGGATTGATTATCATGTATGGCCCAACTTGGACTTATCATATCTCTCCATAACCACTTTTCTTGAGGGATTTTAACCACACGATGAATGGCCAAGAAAATGGACACCTCAAATTGTTTAAACTTAAGAAATCTAATCATTTATCCGGACCATCTATCACATAAATTGCACCTTGGATTAATCTTAACTCTTAAGAATCCCTTTGATCGGGTGATTCAACATCCAATCAATGGCCGGAAAATGGATAGTAATTAAAGTAGAAAAGGTTTTATCACTGATCAAGACTGTCTATCATGTAGGGCAAACCTTTAGTTAACTATTATTCCTACCAATCACTTTGATCAAGTAATTGTAGCCCTTTTGGTCTTATATTGACGTGGGGAAGGGGGAAGGACGTGCGAGGTCGAGCACCGTCTTCCTCGGATAGATGACTATTCTGAATCCACGGAACTTTTCTGGACTCCTCAAGGAAAATAAGAAAAATATAATAATTTCTAGAAATTCATAATAAATTGATTGATGATGAAAAATGAGGTTACAACCTCTTAAATAATAACATAAACCCTAGGAAGAAGTTTCAGAATCATACTATAACTAAAACTCCTGAAAATCGTGACTTACTATAAATAGTAACCTTACTATTTATAAATGATTGTGATTTCCACTAGACCTCATGGTTTTCAGCTAAAAATAGTATGTGTCTTATTTGGCTCAACCATACTATTCTCCTAATTATTCTAATAACTTTTCATGTTGGACGCAACTCCTAAAGCCCAACTGATGAAGATTTATAATCAAACTAAAATTTACTATAAATGGTAAAAACGAAAATAAAACAGAAATTCGACCGTCGATCAGATGGAATCTCGCAAATTTGGTGTGTGTAACCGGGCATAGCGGGTTGGGTGGTTAAAGTAGCTTGTGCTACCCAAAATCATATATGGCATGTCGAATAACTCATTCTGATTTGCGAGATATGCCCGTTTTAAGTTCTGACGGTCCGGATCACCTTCGTCTCTGATGGGGCCTCTTCTGGTCCATCTTGGCCATGAAATTATCCACAACCCACTCTACATCAAATATGGACTATTCGAAATGACGAATTGACGGCACTCCTAAAAAAGGTCTAGTAATTGCTTCAGATCATTTATCAAATAGGCCCCACCATGGTCATCCACTATTTCAACTATATGATTATAGCCATTCGATCAATGAAAAAGAAAATGGATGGTCCAGATCAATTATACTAGAACATGATCTAGTCATTGATTTGGACTATCAAATGGCTCTAGGAAAATGGATGGTTCGGATCAATTATTCAAGAAAAGAAAAAGAGCTTATCATTGATTTGAATCGCGTAGAGCACGCCTGCATTTTTCATAACTTCGGGAATCACTTTGATTAACTGATTTAACCATTTGGTTAGTGGCTAGGAAAGTAAATGGTCCAAATTAATTATATTAGAAAAGGTTTGATCATTGATCTAGACCATCCATCATACAGACTAATCTTTTATTGGCTAACATTTTCAAGAATCACTTTAATCAAATGACTATGACAATCCAATAGACGGACATGATAATGTATCGTCCAAAATTGCTAGACTTTTAAAAAAAAGGTATGATCATTGCTTTGGATTATTTATCATGGAGGTTGGAGCTTTGATTAATTATGGTTCCCAAGAGGTACTTTGATCAAGAGATTCTGACCATTAGATCAATGGCCAAGAAAATGGGTGATCCATATCTCTCAAGAATTAGTTCGGGATGATTATAACCATCTAATTAATGCATAGGAAATTAGAAAGTCCCAGCTAATTAATTTCACTAGAAAAGGTATGATCATTTGTTTGAGTAGCTACCTAAGCTCACCTTTTGATTGACTATAATTCTTAAGAATCACTTCAATTAGGTGATTTTATTCATCTTGTCAGTGGATGGGAAGATGGCCCAAAATGACTGCACTTTAAAAGGTTTAATCGATGATATGGCTATGTCTATTATGTAATTCTAACCATTAATCAATGCCTGAGAAAATGGATGGTCCAGATTGATTATACTATAAAAGGTTTTATCACTAATCTAGACCATCCATCATGTGAGCCCACACATTATTATCTCATGTCTCTAAACAATCACTTTGATTGGACCACATTTCCTGTTAAACCAATCACCAGAAAATGGACGGACAACCAGTCATAATAGAAAAGGCCCCTCACCAATCTTGATTGCCCATCACATAGTTTTGTATTTGTATGCACATAATTGTAACAATCTAATCAACGGCAAAGGACACCATCCATCTAAATTGAGTACATTGGGTAGGTCCAATCATTGATTTAAACCATCCATCACATGAGCCCTACCTTTACTTGAAGCACCATCTAAATTGTCCTCTCGTGGCTATGAAAATGGCCAACCCACATTGATTTGATTATATTAAGGGTTGCAAAAGTACCATAACTTCGAGAATTTTAGGATTTCAGGAGTATTAGAATAGCTTAACTATTTTTATTTTATTTTATTTTATTTATTTATTTATTTATTTTAAGTAATTATGTGAAAGAGTTTGAGTCAGTTTAAAGTTATTTGCTATTTTATGTAAGTTTATCATTTTAAGAAACTTTATTATCTTAGGAAATTTACAAATTTAAAGTTTATGGTCTATATAAATAGTTTTAAAAACATACTTTCAACCATAATATTAATTCTTTTCTTATTTTAGAGATTTCACTCCTTATGGACTCAAGAGTTATTCCTAACAAAAACACGATGATCTCTTCTTTATCCAAGTACCCACTACATTAGATGGTATCAAGCCATCACATAAGTTGGTATCAAATTTAGTTTTTCCTCGATTGAGAGATTCTACTAATAGATCCGGCAGCAACAATCCTACGAATGTACTCTGAGGAATCGGAGTCACTATACCAGCTGTTATTAAAGCCACCACACTAGTTGGTATTAAAGTCAAGTATTTCTTGGGCTTCACTAATAGATTAGGTATCAACAATCCTATGGACATGCTATAGGGTATCAAGCATTAATGAATGCAGGTTCATGGCTTATCATCAAGAGTTTGATATTCAAATTAACTAGGTGAAACAAGGGGGCCAAGGATCACAAGTATATTCACTATAACAAAATCTACATTTGTCCAAGAACAAAATCTACATTCCTCGAAGAAGCTCATGATTAATCAGGTTGTAGCTCAAATGCCTTTTCGAGATTCATTAATTTTCAGGAGGTGAAATGTAACGCCCTGGAAATCGGGGGTCGTGTATATACTCAACTCCCGAGTTCCCAGGGTCACTTATCATACATTTTATGGTTTTATGATTAGTCAAATTAATTGCACAATTTGGAACAACCTGGAACATGAAGCACAACCACAAGTCTACTGAAGTGGAAGAAGACAACATAAATATCTATATACATGTCCAAAAGAATAAAGGGCACATGGCGCCACCCAACAAAACCGCAAAAGAATAAGACGTCCAAAAAGAATGGGACTGAGCCCACAGCTCAGCGGTCCGATCCCGCCTCTCTAGCTGACTGAGAGCCGTCCATTAGTTGGAAATATGATAGCTCTTCCTCCACGTCGAGGGCAGCATCGCCATGCTCCAACTGCTCTGCATCCCCTGCATTTATGAGAGAGTCTGTTTGGTGTTCTAAAACACCATCCCAGAGTGGGAGTGAGTGATCAACTCAGTGTGAACTATTAATCTTAAGTTATAACAGGCATCAATTATAATATGAATTTAATGAAAAGCAGTCAATCAGCAACACCTACAACTCTTATTAAATGCGCATGCAATGCGATGATATGATGCATGCCCTCGCCACAACGCTCCCTCGAGCGACTCCATCTAACGATCGCATATGGCAACACTCCCTCAGAGCGACCTCAACTGCCGAGTCGCCACCCTAACTAATGCGATGCAATGCGATCGTGTTAGCCGAGTTATTAGTTAAGTCCATTCATCCAGCAGGTTGGGGATTCTGATTCACCCTACGTATTACTGCCCTAAGCTGGTTGCGAGGCCAAGGCCCCATCAACGCGTGAGGCCGAGTCCCCACGGTTCGTGATCCCGTCGGGATCCTCATCCCCGACTCCAAGCACATGAGGAGTGCCGATAGGAAAGGGATCGCTCGCTGTCACTACGGGGAGGCGTGGTACCCCAGCGTAGGCCGACAGCTCAGACACAGTGTCCCATTCCACCATGCCCGGCTCACGAGACTGTGAACCCATTCTAAGTGGATTTTCAATGGACTACAACGATTGTAGGGTGGTTTAGGTTCCATACATAAGTGAGCACACAGGGTTAACAAACAGGGTTAGTCAGATAGTAGGCTAGACCGCACGAGTCAAGCGGGCGTGAGACGAGTGACCTCGGGCACAAGAGACCCATGTAGTCGAATTATAGCCACCCGAACACACCCGCCCAAATCTATGAGTTTAGCCTCAAGACGGTCCTACCGACGGGGTCGCCTTCTTTCTCCTTGTATTTCTGACCAACAAAAGAGTTTGTATGGTGATTCATAACATGCTAACTAACAAGGCTATCATTTATCATATGCAATATCACACATTCATACTTTTCAACATAGAACTCATAATTCCTACCAAGCAAGCTACAATGTGTAAAATTCAAGTGCATGTGTGTTGTGTGGGTTGATGAGGAAGTTAAGCACTTCCTACATCTCATAGAGCCAAATTGCACAAGATTAGTAAGACATACATGTTAGGGCAACATCATGTGAAGAAAACCAATCAAGACATAAACATGAGAACATCAATTCATATCAAATCATGTGAGAAATAAGAACAACATCATATGAGGAAATCAACATGACATACAATTCCATACAATTTCAACAACCCAAAAATTCCTAGAAATTTCTCTAGACTCTCCAAAGGCATCATTCAAACATACAAAATCATTAAACTCGTACTATAATTAGTGCTAGGCCACCTAAGAACATTAGTCCACACCTTCGGATTTGTTGGAGACTTGGGAATTACCTAGGAGATGTGGATCTTGGTGTAGAACGGTCGGAATCCTAGGAACAACATCACATGTTAGATTCTCATGCAAATCCCCTTCATCACAATGGTTTCAAGAAAACTTGGTGATGGATCTTACCTAGATGCTCAACGGGACGAAGGAGCAGCCGCGGATGAGGGATCCTCCTTGGAGAAGATGTAAGAGGTTGTGGGATTGATTTCCTAGTGCCCCACCTTGATTTAGGGTCCACCAAATTACCTTCACCCTCTCTTTACTCTCCTTGGTCGTTGGAGATGGTGGGAGTTATGAGGGAGAGAGATGGGTTGTTGGAGATTGTAAGAAATTTGAGGAAGAGCTTGGTTGTTGGAAAATGGAGGAGTTATGAGTTGAGATTGGTGGTTGGAGGTTGGAGGAAGTGATGAGGGAGAGAGAGAGCTTGTTGTTGGAGAATGGAGAAGGATTATAAGAAAAAGGGCCTTAGGGCTTTATTCTCTAGACTTGGCCCCTTTGACCCCAAGCTTCCACAATTTCCAAAATAAACCTATGGGACTCTTATTGGTGTTGGAGTGGCCCCAACACCCCTCTGGCCACCAAATTCGACATGTAGGTGTCTTGAGGCCCGACTAGGGTCCATGCAAAATTTGAGGACGAACGGATGAACGGATATATGATCTGAGAAGGCATTTCCGACCCTTAAATGGCCCTGTGGAGGCCCATTCTGATTATGGGGCATCTCTGGTGGCCCTCTGGCCATGAAATTTATAGGGTAGGTGATCCATGGCCCGATGAAGGGTCACACAAAATTTGAGAACAATCGGGTGTGGGATTTAGTCGTACGGGTCCAATTTGCGATCAACGGTTACCGTTCCACGATCAAGTCCTAGATTTGGTGGACGGGTGTAGAAAAATATATTAAATCTTCACCGCAAATTTGAAAGAAATCCGATGGCTAGAACACCAGATATCTCGGCTTCAATTGCAAGTGCTAAATTCTAATACTGGCATTGGTGGGGTGCATTCGGCTAGTGCCAGATCCCAGTTCTGGGTGTCCACTGGGTTTGTAGTCCGCGATGGACCACAAGCCTAGTGAGATCTATGATTTCCTAGACTTTTGAAATTTTCTGACCCTCCTCGGTCATTGTGTGGCCCACACGGGCTGTCGTTAAGTGTAACTAGTCATCCGGCTTGGCGGGCCAGACCAGGTCTCATCATGACCAGCCTGGTCTATTCTAATGGGTTAGTCTTAAGTTAATTAACTTGTGGTACCTCACCCTGAGCAGTTTAAACGGATGGTCCTGCGGCAAATCCGACGTGAACGCCCCAGGATACTGTGCTGGTTGAACGGGACGTTACAATCTACCCCCCTTATAAATAAATTTCGTCCTCGAAATTTTATACCTGTTCGTATTGCTGAAGCAGGCTTGGGTAATGCTTGTGGACTTCTGTTTCTGTCTCCCAAGTGGCCTCTTCTTCATCATGATGGGTCCATAAGACCTTGACCAATGGGATGACCTTGTTACGTAAGACCTGCTCCTTCCTATCCAATATTCGAGTGGGTCGAAGAATGTATGTGGCATCTTCCTTGAGTTCCACATGCTCCCACTTGATGATGTGTGAAGGATCGAGGACGTACTTCTTCAACATGGATACATGGAAGACGTTATGCACTCCGGCGAGAGGCGTGGGTAAGGCCAAGCGATAGGCAACTGCCCCAACACGGTCCAAAATCTAGAAAGGCCCGATAAATCGAGGCGTGAGTTTTCCCTTTTTACAGAAGCGCAAAACACCTTTCATTGGGGAGATTTTGATAAATACATGGTCCCCTGCTTCAAACTCTAAGTCCCTTCGCCTTTTGTCGGCATAGCTTTTCTGTCTGCTTTGAGCCTTCAAGAGGCGGTGCCGGATAATTCCAATCTTCTCAGTTGTGACTCGTACCAAATCCGGCCCTAGCAAACTCTTCTCGCCAATCTCTTCCCGACCATGCGGGGCTCGGCATGGACGCCCATACAAAGCCTCATAAGGCGCCATGCCGATGCTAGCCTGGAAGCTATTGTTGTAGGCGAACTCGGCATACGAGAGACAATCATCCCAACTCTCCTAAAAGTCTAGAACACAAGCCCACAACATGTCTTCCAAAATCTGGTTCACCCGCTCGGTTTGCCCATCTGTCTGTGGGTGGAAGGCGGTGCTAAACTTCAGCTTCACTCCCATAGCTTCTTGAATGCGGGTCCAGAAGATCGACGTGAAGCGAGTATCCCGGTCTGACACAATCTCCAATGGGACGCCATGGAGCCGCACTATTTCCTTGATATACAACTTAGCCAAATCATCGGCGGAGCTTGAAGTCTTGATTGGCAGGAAATGGGCTGATTTGGTTAGCCTGTCCACAATCACCCATATCGAGTCATGCCCCTTCCTAGTCTTGGGCAAACCGGAAATAAAATCCATTGAAATGAAGTCTCATTTCCATTCCGCTATGGGCATGGGTTGCAAAAGGCCCGGTGGCCGGCGGTGTTCGGCCTTGACTAACAAGTGAGGCATCAGGACACGTACTCCACTATTTCCTTCTTCATGTTGTCCCACCAATAGTTCCGCTTCAAATCCTGATACATCTTCGTACTACCAGGGTCATCGCCAACTTAGAGTTGTGAGCGGCATTTAGGACATCCTCTCGTAGTCCCAGAAGGTTGGGAACACAAAGACGGCCTCAGTACCGCAATCCCCCATCTTTTTCAACTCTCCACTCGGACTTCTCATCATTCCTTGCTCCTTCCCTCATCTTCTGCAATAACTCATCGCCCTCCTGGGCTTCAATGATTTTGTTGTCAACCATTGGCTGGGCTTGAAGGTGGGCTACTACCCCGATTTTGTTGACACGCCTAGCTAGAATATGTCATTCTAGATCTAGGTAACTACTTTGGGAGGACCGTTCAGATTGATTCTATTAGCAGGTTGGGTTTATTCCAAATGTATGCCAGAATTCAGGTTATTCTTAGGGTTGGAGTTAATCTCAAACAGGTTGTTAAATTACGAGTGGGAGAAATTGTTTTCCCAATCCATATGCAACTTGAAACAGATTCGCACCCTGGAGATAAGGATAATCCTACGACAGATAAAGAGGGCCCAACCAATGAATCCATCAAGGATTGGGTCCACAGGAAATTCGAGAGAAGCCTGGTTAGAGAAAACAGAAGAGAAAACTGCTCTTCGGACCTCCCTCCAACTGCTCGACAAAATGCCCCAACCAAAGTAGTCGCGGTCTCTGATCAGGGGCACGGTGTGGATGAAGGTAGGCAACAGATCACAGCCATATCCGAAGGCAATAACAATCTCATAGCAGGGCATCACGCTAGTGCAGGAATGGGATGTGCTACCGATGACACAGAAGGAGAGCAATACTCTACTCCCAAGGGAGAAGCTGGCCATGCAGACAGGTACTCAGGCTAGGAATTATGCGCTTGGATTCTGCCTGAGTGCGCTACCCTAGATGAAAGTAACGGGATTCGAACTAGGTCTGACGGATGCTCCCCACAAGGAGAAACTCCATCTATCCCAGCAAACAGGCTTGGTTTTTTTGCAAGCAGAGGAGAGGGCTGAGTGCCAAGACATACCCTCTCAGGGCCTCCAGAATACCCAACACAACCAGGAATTTAACAGAGTGGATTTACAGGTGGATCTATCCCCGTATTTCACGAGAGATGCGACCTTAAAAGAACAAGAAGCGAAGATCCGAAACTACTCCCCCGAGGTGCGGGAATATAGGGTGGTTCGAGACAGGGAAACAGATGTCCCTGCCCCTAGTCAAGCCCACTGTTCACTCCCCAAGTGCAGGGTTGTGATGTAGTAATAAACTCGGTAAGACCGAGGTCGAATCCCAAGGGACTGAAACTTGTACATAATCTGAAAGTAACTAGAACTAGAACTAAATGACTTTTAAATCAAGTGTAGATTGAAGGATATTTGGTGAAATAATTAACTAAAACTTTAAGAGAATTCAGAGGAGGGAAACTAGGGATTCAGAGGATCCACTTGTAGAGATCAGGGAAATCTTATGCTTGCTTCAAGAACTTCAACTGGACTTAGAGTCCATCTTCATCCAGCTGAAGGGTGTAACCATGAAAATCAGACTGAACTTCCTTTGATATAGTTTTCAAGAGATGAAAGGTATATGAATTAGAATGGATTCCATCACCAAACCATGCCCAGGAGACAAAATAAACAATAGAATTAAACTAATTACCAACCAATCAATGTATGAAGGTTAGGAAGGGTACCGTCATCCAACCATGCCCAGGAGACGATGGTAAACAACAGGGCTTCCTGACGTCATAAACATCAAAAAGAAAAGGAAATACTCAAAGCCATTGCAGACCCATTGTAATTGTAGTCACAACAGACCATTAAAAACTAAAAACATTCCCTTAATTAAACTAAAATCAACATCAGTTCAATCTAAATAAAAGGCACAAGCAAATAGTTCTCCCATCATGCTACAAGCTTCACCTCTTAGCCCTAGCTAAGAGGTTCGGCCACGCATAGACATGATGTGGCTAGTTCCCTTAAAACAAAAATAAAAATAAATAAATAAAAACTACAAACTCTCTTTCTCTGCTCCTGACGTCTTCTCCGAATTGGATCTCCCTTCTAATTGAAATTCGCCCCCAAAATTCTCTTTCTCTCTCCCTTTTATGGAACCAGGGAGTCGGTTCGGCGTTGGAACTCCTTGTGTAAGCCATATTCCTTCCGCAGCAAGGAAAGCAAACAATAATGCGGAGTCAGTGCGTATCTGTTACGCAGCCGCGTGCGGAACCAGGAAAAATAGCAGGATTGTTGTTCTGTTATCTCCTGCAACCATGATCATCACAGTACGAGGTTTACTCATCTTTAGGATGTTTTGGATCGCCAACAAGATGAACGGTTTGGATCTCCCCATTGGCCAGCCATAATGGCCCACCTGGATCGTCAGATCCGTTAAAAAAAATGGAGTTTACGTAACTCTGCTTGTGCTGATGAAATGGTGGGGCCCATGATCAAAACCCAGCATGAAATCCAATCCAACCATTGGAATTCTGTCGAAAAACCAGTCGGAATTGACGTTGTCTGGCTCGAATTCGCTGTGGCCCACAGAACGTTCATTTCACCGTCAGTCTTTTGTTTGAATGGTTGAAAACCGATATTCATTGTCTTCTGAGATTCTACCACCTAGTCTTTGATGAGAGGGACCGTGGGCTCCTGATGGACGGTCCCGATCAAGATTATGGGTGAGGGGTGGGCCCCACTACACGAAACCGGCGTCTGATTGCGAAACAGGGTCGCCGCAAGTCGTCTTCTGTCGTGGTTTTTGAGGCCATGATCGATACATATGGAGAAATCTGTTCCGTCCATTAGACTCCTTGTGAAAAAACGTTCAGGACTAACGAGATCGGATCGATGTAGGTGTGGTCCACAAAACTTTGTATTGCACCATCCATTCTCCGTTTGAATAAGATACTCACGTGGTCGCTTGCATGAGACCAGAACTTCAGCATGGTTGTGGTCATGGCTATCCTCTGAGGTGAATGGACGGTCCGGATTTATCATCTGACCCATGATGGTGGCCTACTGAAATCGTCCGTGCGGACATGTGAAGGAAGCTGTGCGTCCGTTAAAAATTTTAGGATTTTATCGGTCAGCGCAACGCTGACCGAATTAGTTGGTGCGGTGTGCATCCAGCGTGCTTGTACATGGTGTACACACACCTCAAATGCGGAATCCACTGTGATGCTCATGTGAGATCTGTTCCGTCCATCTGATGTGTCACTCGTCTAAAGGCATTGATACCAAACTTGAAGCATATCCAGATCTCAGGTGGGCCCCGAATCGCTGTTTTATGGGCTGATCTGTCCATTCAGTCACTTCTGCAGGGATCGAACGGTTGAAGTTTGACTTGTACGGTTAATTTGTGGTCATCAGGCCATGTATGAAGTTTGGAGCCAATTGAAGGGTGTGAACTCTGTAATATTGCGTTCTGGGAGGTTTTCAGGCCTCTTTAACGTGAACGGCTTGATTTCCTCGGATCTCTGACATGTAAATCTGTCAATCTTGGTCCCCTGGAGTCCGTCCCTTGCCTTGGTAGCTTCAAAGCGTCAAATCCACACTTTTAGTGCTCTTTTACAATCAAAGCTCCTAAATTCAACCTGCAACATAAACACGATTACGTCGGCCTTTAAACAATATTATGTTCGTAAATCCATGCAGTAACTAGGGTCTGATATGCACTATTTGACCCTCAACACAACCCCCAACCAGCGTTTTGCTAGTCCCGATCAAAGTATGCGAAAAATGGCTTGAGATTTATATGATAATTTTCCAAGAACTTGAATGATTTTGGGACACAATCCAGATGCTAGAAGTCTAAGAATCATGAGCGTTGAGCATTACTTTCTCTTGGACTCAAGCGCACGATAAACTTTACAATCAAGTTCGACATGTTAATCCTTCAATTAGAAAAATTCTAAACATTGAGTGTCATGAGTGTGTAGTGTAATCTCGGCTTATCATCATTAAGAGGTCCAATCATCCATTTCTATGATAACATTGATGATCGAGGAGCATTCAGAACAACCTAAACCAGATCTTGCCTTACTGATCATCCTTTTCATTCTTCCAGCTTTTGAGTTTTTTATTAGAAGTAATGCCAAGAAGGGGAATCACATCCTCACCTATAGGGAGCAAACCTATGGTGAAGATTATTCGCCACCCTATTTTCATGTATCATCCGTGGGGAATTAAATCCTCACCTCTAGGGAGCAAACCTATGGTGAAGATTATTCGCCACCCTTTTCTAAAGGTATCCTTTTTTTTTTTTTTTTTTTAAATTGATCCTAACGGGTAAAATTTTCAAGCTGGTTCCTTACATGCTTAGTGATTACCAAGTTAACCCTTCAATATCAAACTGACCTTAATATGAAAGTGAGATATGACATGTGAAATCATGACTTAATTAATGTTTACAATCTTCTAATTATGGATCAATAATGCAAACTTAACTGTGAAATCTAACAAAAAGTTTGAACACAAGAATTATAAATTACCAACATCACTTATCTTGTACTTCTAAATCCAAGATAATTATCAAAATCGCTTCGAATTCACAAGAAATTCCAGAAAAATTTAAAAATTTCCACAATTTCTGCTTAAGACGAAGAAAACGCTGATTAGGTAACCTAATCTCCCACCCCCAACCTAAAAGCTACATTGTCCTCAATGTAAAAGATATGAGCATGGAATGCACATGGGACAACAAAAGTAAATGTGAAGTGATGGAAAGATAGTACCTGGATAATGAATTATGAGAGACTTTCCAAGAGATCGCAGCATGGAATCCAATCAGCACGAGAGAGAAAGTAACACAAAACTAACAAAAATAAAAATCCTACCTATACCACTTTCGCAGGTGCTCCCGGTTGCATTTAGCGCATGCAACAAGCCTTTTAAACCCCTAGGTTGCCCTTAGTTGACGAGTTGTAGTCTCGTGAGGGTTTGCAATAATGTTACCCACAAACATTGAACTAACTAACTAGGAAAATGAAATGAATTGAAAAGCTGGGTTGCCTCCCAGGAGCGCTAAGTTTAACGTCTTCAGCTAGACCAAAGCAACTACCCTAGTCCTATGAAAGCGATAAACCTACCAATACCTCCATCAGACTGGGAGATCAGTCCTGGTAAACAGGATCATTCAGAGGCGTGGACATGTCCTCTGAATCAAATTTCACGACAAATGGTTTTAATCGATGTCCATTTACTTTAAATTCCTTGCCATTATCAGGATCTCTTATTTCAACGGCCCCATGAGGATCAGCAGTAACCACAATGTAAGGGCCGGTCCAACGAGATCGAAGCTTACCCGGAAAGAGATGTAATCGAGAATTATACAAAAGGACTTTCTGACCTGGCGTGATTGATTTTCATAGAATATGTTAGTCATGAAACGCCTTCATCCTGTCCTTGTAAATTCTCGAGTTCTCGTACGCGTCGTTCCGAATTTCTTCAAGTTCATTTAATTGAAGTTTGCGTAGCGAGCCAGCGTTGTTCAGATTGAAATTCAGATTTTTGATCGCCCAATAGGCTCTATGTTCCAACTCTACAGGCAAATGGCAAGCCTTCCCATAGACGAGTCTAAATGGAGACATTCCAATAGGGGTTTTAAAAGCAGTACGGTAAGCCCATAAGGCATCGGTCAATCGGATTGACCAGTCTTTACGATCAGGGTTAACCGTTTTCTCCAAAATGTGCTTGATCTCCCTATTAGAAATCTCCGCTTGCCCACTTGTCTGTGGGTGGTATGGGGTGCTTACCTTATGAGAGATACCGTATTTCTTCATTAAACTCTCGAATGGCCTATTACAAAAGTGTGAGCCCCCATCACTAATGATGGCCTGAGGCGTTCCGAATCGGGAAAGGATGTTTTCTTTTAGGAATTTAATGACCGTGCGATGGTCATTAGTTCGACACGGAATCGCTTCGACCCATTTAGTGACATAGTCTACGGCAAGCAAAATATATAAATTCCCAAAAGATTGGGGGAATGGTCTCATGAAATCGATGCCCCAGCAATCAAATGCCTCTATGATAAGAATGAGATTCAAGGGCATCATATTTCGACAGGACAATGCTCCTAATTTCTGACAACGCTCACAAACTTTGCAAAACTCATGAGTGTCCCTGAACATAGTGGGCCAATAGAAGCCACACTGCAGAATCTTGGTCGTGGTCTTTTTTGCAGAAAAGTGACCACCACAGGCCTGTGAGTGATAAAAGGAGATGACACTCTGATGCTCATCGTCTGGCACACATCTCCTTAAGATTTGGTCTGGGCAATATTTAAACAGATATAGATCGTCCCAGAAAAAATTGCGTACCTCGGTAAAGAATTTCTTCTTATCTTGTGCAGTCCAATGTGTCGGTATGGAACCTGTAGCAAGATAATTAGCAATATCAGCGAACCAAGGTGAATGGGAGACTCTGAACCGTTGTTCATCAGGGAACATGTCGTTGATATGGGTCGCCTCAAGGGAATCAGAGATATTAAGGCGAGAAAGGTGATCGGCCACTACGTTCTCTACTCCTTTTTTATCTTTAATTTCTAAATCAAATTCTTGGAGTAGAAGGATCCATCGTATCAGGCAGAGCTTAGAATCATTCTTACAAAAAAGATACTTCAGTGCCACATGATCTGTATAGATAATGATCTTGGATCCGATCAGGTAGGACCAAAATTTATCCAAGGCGAATACTACGACTAAGAGTTTTTTTTCCGTAGTCGAGTAGTTCACTTGGGCAGGATTTAAAGTCCTACTCGCGTTATGGATGACGTAGGGCCTCTTATCTTTTCTCTGGCCTAGAACTGCTCCAAGAGCAAAATCAGAAGCGTCACACATAAGCTCAAAAGGAAGGCTCCAGTCGGGTGGCTGCATGATGGGTGCAGTGGTTAACGTGCCTTTAAACTTGGTGAAAGCTTCCTGGCATTACTCAGTCCACTCGTATGGAGCATCCTTTTGAAGAAGATTACATAAAGGACGAGAGAGGTGACTAAAGTCCTTTATGAATCACCTGTAAAATCCTGCGTGTCCTAAGAAGGATTGCATGTCCTTGATGTTCTTAGGTGGAGATAGGTTAAAGATAAGATCGATTTTTGCCTTATCTACCTCAATTCCCTTGGATGAGATGATATGTCCAAGGACAATCCCCTTATGAACTATGAAATGGTACTTCTCTCAATTAAGTACCAGATTCTTTTCTTCACATCTTTTTAGCACACATTCGAGATTCTCTAAGCACTCGCTGAAAGATGAACCGAAAACAGAGAAATCGTCCATAAAGACCTTTAGATATTTCCCCACCATGTCAGAAAAGATACTCAGCATACATCGCTGAAAGGTGGTAGGGGCATTACATAACCCGAATGGCATCCTTCTGTAAGCAAAGGTGTCATAGGGGCAGGTAAATGTGGTCTTTTCCTGGTCCTCAGGGGCGATTTCAATTTGGTTATAGCTCGAGTACCCGTCAAGGAAACTGTAATAGGAATGACCGGCTAACCTTTCCAGGATCTGATCAATGAATGGTAAAGGAAAGTGGTCTTTCCTCGTGACGGTATTTAATTTCCTGTAGTCAATGCACATTCTCCAACCAGTAGTGACTCTAATTGGCACGAGTTCATTATTATCATTGGCTACGATGGTGATTCAGGACTTCTTAGGAACCACCTGAGTTGGACTCACCCATTGACTATCAGATATAGGGTATATGATACCCACATCCAATAGTTTGAGGACCTCGGCCTTAACCACTTCCTTCATGTTTGGATTCAGTCTACGTTATGGTTGCCGAGCGGTCTTCGCATTATCCTCAAGATATATGTGGTGAGTACAAATCGAGGGGTTGATTCCCTTGAGGTCCGCGATCGTCCATCCTAGGGCTCCTTTATGCTCAATGAGAGTAGATATGAGCATACTCTCCTGTTATTTCTCCAGGTGGGCAGAGATCACCACCGGGTATGTCTCATCTTGACCTAAATAGGCATATTTCAAATCAGAGGGCAAAGGTTTTAGGTTAAGCTTCAGTGCCTTGAGGTTAGACGGTAGAGGCACTACATCAGTTTGTGGCAATTCTTTAAATTGTGGCCTCCACCGGTTAACTTCAAGTACCGGTGCAGTATCCAGCAAGGCACACGTCTCCCTAATCATATCATCATCAAACTCATGGGAGTGGGCCAGGCACGTCTCTAGAGGGTCGGAGGATAAGGTCAGAAGTGTTATATCTTCCATGAAAGAGTCAATCATGTTAATGTCGTGGATATCGTCATCATCCTCTAAGTTGTTGCCGTTATTGAAAAAGATGTTTCACTCCAATGTCAAATTTCTAAAAGACATAGTCATGACACCATTCCTGCAATTGATGATTGCATTTGACGTGGCAAGGAATGGGCGACCAAGAATGACGGGAATCTGAATGCTCATGTTATTGATGGGTTCGATGTCCAGGACGATAAAATCTACAGGGTAATAAAATCTATCGACTTGGACCCTGTAGTAAAATCTATCGACTTGGACTAACACATCCTCAATAATCCCTCTTGATACACGAACAGAGCAATCGCCAAGTTGTAGTGTGGTTAGGGTGGGTTTTAACTCACCCAAACCTAACTGTTTGTATACTGAGTAGGGAATCAGATTGACGTTCGCTCCTAAGTCAAGAAGTGCGTGATCAATTTGATGGTTCCCGATTACACATGATATGGTTGGGCTACCGGGATCCTTGAATTTTTGCGGCACGTCTTGGTTCAGGATGGCACTCACTTTCTCAGTCAAGAAAATCTTCTTTTGAATACTCTGCCGTCTTTTAGTCGTGCATAGGTCTTTCAGAAATTTTGCATATGAAGGAATCTGTTTTATGACATCAAGTAGAGGAATGTTGACTTTCACTTGTTTCAACACCTCCAGAATATCCTGAGAGTTAGAGAGACGTTTTGGTGCAACCAACCTTTGGGGGAACGGGGCAACTGGCTTCTCTAGAAGTTCCGGTTCTAATTTGGTAGGGCATCACTAAATCCATCCTTAATTGTCCTCTTTTGGTTCTTGAGGCTTTTCAGGCCTAACTGAAAGGGTTTTATCAATGATCTTCCCACTCCTAAGAGTGGTGATGGATTTAGCGTGCCCCATTTGATTTGAAGAGCTAGGATCACTTATCTCGTATTGCAGTTTAGGATTGGGGAGAGGTTGTGCAGGAAGCATCCCCTTTTCTATAACCGTCATACGAGAATCTATTTTTTGCATAAAATCTGTAAATCCTCGCATCGCCTGATCCAGCTCTTGTATGGAATTTTGAACCGGTTCTTCTTGAGGTTTTCCCTGATTTGGATTTTGATTGAAAAAACCTTGGGGGTAGCCGTTTGTCCATTTCTCCAACTAAAGTTTGGATGATTTTTCCAACCAGGATTGTATGTGTTGGAGTTAGGTCTAGTAAAAGGTCTTTGATAGTTGTTTACGGCATTGGCTTGTTCATTCAACACTCCTCAAAAGGCAGGTATTGTAGGACAGTTTTCAGTTGTGTGAATGTTGCAATCACAATGCCGCAAACAATTTCATTGACCTTATCCTTCTTTCCTTCCATGGCCTCAAATTTTCTTATGAGATTAGTCACTTTATAATTGAGATCATCCTCTTCTTTCAGGGGATACAATCCACCTTTCTCCTTAGATTGAGTTGGCCTAGACGTGGTGTTTGATTTTGGGTAATAGTCCCAAGATTGTGTTTTTTCAGCCAGACTATCGAGGTAGTCCCATACCTCGTCGACATCTTTATTAATGAACTCTCCATTGCACATTGTCTCGACCATTTGGCGCATGGAAGATGTCAGTCCATCGTAGAAAAAATTTGTAATGCGCCACGTTTCAAAACCGTGTTGTGGGCATGAACTGACCAGATCCTTAAACCTTTCCCAACATTGGAAGAATGTTTCATCTTCCTTTTGGGCAAAGTTCATGATTGCTTTTCTGAGGGTAATTGTTTTATGATGTGGGAAGAATTTCTTTATGAATTCCCTCTGCATATCATTCCATGTGCCAATGGATCGAGGACGCAGTGAATGTAGCCACGTCTTAGCCTTCTCTTTCAAGGAAAAAGGAAAGTTTCAGCCTGATTGTATCCTCGGATACATTAGGAAAGTATAAGGTGGCTATAATCTCATCGAACTCTTTCAGGTGTAAGTATGGACTTTCTGATTCAAGCCCATGGAATTTAGGAAGGAGTTGGATAACTCCTGGCTTGATGTCCATCTGTCCTGTATTTTCAAGAAAAATCATGCATGAGGGCGTACTCACCCCCGCCGGTTGTAAATAATCCCATAAAGTACGAGGCGGGGGTGCTTGATGCACCTCATTCTTATCATGTACTTCCTCATCCCTATGGTGAGGCAGTGCTTGAGGTTGATTTGCAGTCATAACCTCAATCAACTCAGGGGAATTCGAGTGATGTCTAGTCCTGCGATGGATAGTTAACCCCTCGACTAATCCTCCTTCAGTCAAAAGACGTCGAGTGTTGTCACGAGCCCACTTGGGCATGAAACACTCGCAGCCCTCAGTCAAATTCTAAACCTAATCCTAAGAAAGAAAATGAGAATCTAAAAAGAAAGAGAGAGTTGGAGGGAAGTTACCAATTTGGAGTCCCTACGTTCAATCCTACAAAACAAATCCAAACAAATTAGTTTCTAAAAGTAATATCCTAAGAAAAAGAAAGATATAAATAAAAAGAAACAAGGAAGAATTTCTAAATTAGAAAGTAGAAGTTTTTAAAGAAAATTAGAAAAGTCCTAAACTAGGAAGTAAGTGAGTAATGAAAGAAATTTGAAAATTAGAAAGTAAAAGTTAGAAAGAGCTTACCAAATTAGAAATTTTTATCTTAAAAACCTATAAAGCAAGAAAGTTAGTTTCTAAATAGAAAATTTCTAATAGGAGACAAGGTTAGAATCTAAAAGAATTTTAGAATTAGAAATTACCTAAAAAGGAAGACAAATCCTACTCTATAAATAGAAAGGAAAAAATTAGGAAGAAAGTTACCAATTTAGACGTCTACCAGAGTCTACAAAACAAGAGAATTGGGTTAGTTTCTAAAAAGGAAACAAAAACTATCTAATACTTAAAGAAATTAGAAAGTTACTACAAATAGAAAATTTCTAAAAGGAAAGCCTGGAAATTCTAAAACTAAAAATCCTAAAAACAAAAAAATACCAGTTAATTTCAGAAAATCGTAGCCGTCAGTCCCCGGCAACGGCGCCAAAAACTTGTTCACTCCCCAAGTGCAGGGTTGTGATGTAGTAATAAACTCGGTAAGACCGAGGTCGAATCCCAAGGGACTGAAACTTGTACGTAATCTGAAAGTAACCAGAACTAGAACTAGATGACTTTTAAATCAAGTGTAGATTGAAGGATATTTGGTAAAATAATTAACTAAAACTTTAAGAGAATTCAGAGGAGGGAAACTAGGGATTCAGAGGATCCACTTGTAGAGATCAGGGAAATCTTATGCTTGCTTCAAGAACTTCAACTGGACTGGACTTAGAGTCCATCTTCATCCAGTTGAAGGGTGTAACCATGAAAATCAGACTGAACTTCCTTTGATATAGTTTTCAAGAGATGAAAGGTATATGAATTAGAACGGATTCCATCACCAAACCATGCCCAGGAGACAAAATAAACAATAGAATTAAACTAATTACCAACCAATCAATGTATGAAGGTTAGGAAGGGTACCGTCATCCAACCATGCCCAGGAGACGATGGTAAACAACAGGGCTTCCTGACGTCATAAACATAAAAAAGAAAAGGAAATACTCAAAGCCATTGCAGACCCATTGTAATTTTAGTCACAACAGACTATTAAAAACTAAAAACATTCCCTTAATTAAACTAAAATCAACATCAGTTCAATCTAAATAAAAGACACAAGCAAATAGTTCTCCCATCATGCTACAAGCTTCACCTCTTAGCCCTAACTAAGAGGTTCAGCCACGCATAGACATGATGTGGCTAGTTCCCTTAAAACAAAAATAAAAATAAATAAATAAAAACTACAAACTCTCTTTCTCTGCTCCTGACGTCTCCTCCGAATTGGATCTCCCTTCTAATTGAAATTCGCCCCCAAAACTCTCTTTCTCTCTCCCTTTTATGGAGTCAGGGAGTCAGTTCGGCGTTGGAACTCCTTGTGTAACCCATATTCCTTCCGCAGCAAAGAAAGCATACAATAATGCGAAGTCAGTGCGTATCTGTTACGCAGCCGCGTGAGGAACCAGGAAAACAGCAGGATTGTTGTTCTGTTATCACCTGTAGCCATGATCATCACAGTACGAGGTTTACTAGTCTTTAGGATGTTTTGGATCGCCAACAAGATGAACGGTTTGGATCTCCCCATTGGCCAGCCGTAATGGCCCACCTGGATCGTCAGATCCGTTCAAAAAAAATGGAGTTTACGTAACTCTGCTTGTGCTGATGAAATGGTGGGGCCCATGATCAAAACCCGGCATGAAATCCAATCCAACCATAGGAATTCTATCGAAAAATCAGTCGGAATTGACATTGTCTGGCTCGAATTCGCTGTGGCCCACAGAACGTTCATTTCACCGTCAGTCTTTTGTTTGAACGGTTGAAAATCGATATTCATTGTCTTCTGAGATTCTACCACCTAGTCTTTGATGAGAGGGACCGTGGGCTCCTGATGGACGGTCCCGATCAAGATTATGGGTGAGGGGTGGGCCCCACTACACGAAACCGGCATCTGATTGCGAAACAGGGTCGCCGCAAGTCGTCTTCTATCGTGGTTTTTGAGGCCATGATCGATACATATGGAGAAATTCGTTCCGTCCATTAGACTCCTTGTGAAAAAACGTTCATGACTGAAGAGATCGGATCGATGTAGGTGTGGTCCACAAAACTTTGTATTGCACCGTCCATTCTCCGTTTGAATAAGATACTCATGTGGTCGCTTGCATGAGACCAGAACTTCAGCATGGTTGTGGTCGTGGCTATCCTCTGAGGTGAATGGACGGTCCGGATTTATCATCTGACCCATGATGGTGGCCTACTGAAATCGTCCGTGCGGACATGTGAAGGACGCTGTGCGTCCGTTAAAATTTTTGAGATTTTATCGGTCAGCGCAACGCTGACCGAATTAGTTGGTGCAGTGCGCGTCCAGCGTGCGTGTACATGGTGTACACGCACCTCAATTGCGGAATCCACTATGATGCTCATGTGAGATCTGTTCCGTCCATCTGATGTGTCACTCGTCTAAAGGCATTGATACCAAACTTGAAGCATATCCAGATCTCAGGTAGGCCCCGAATCGCTGTTTTATGGGCTGATCTGTCCATTCAGTCACTTCTGCAGGGATCGAACGGTTGAAATTTGACTTGTACGGTTAATTTGTGGTCCTCAAGCCATGTATGAAGTTTGGAGCCGATCGGAGGGTGGGAACTCTGTAATATTGCGTTCTGGAAGGCTTTCAGGCCTCTTTAACGTGAACGGCTTAATTTCCTCGGATCTCTGATATGTAAATCTGTCAATCTTGGTCCCCTGGAGTCCGTCCCTCGCCTTGGTAGCTTCAAAGCGTCAAATCTACACTTTTAGTGCTCTTTTACAATCAAAGCTCCTAAATTCAACCTACAGCATAAACATGATTACGTCGGCCTTTAAACAATATTATGTTCATAAATTCAAGCAGTAACTAGGGTCTGATATGCACTATTTGACCCTCAACACCCACCAGGTGGGCGATTCCTCTGAAGTCCTGGAGAGGCCAGACCTGCCCCAAAAGACTCGAGTGCGGGACCCAATAGACCCTTCCAAAGGTGACCAGGATCAAGAAAGAGATGTAATTCGTCCAACGTGATCATCATCAGAAATGCCAAGGCATCCAAACCTAAGCAAACAAGACGTGTACTAATAGAATTGGGAAATGGGGACTAGCAAAGTAGATTGAGACGCCTAAAGAGGAGGGCCATAAATTCAGGTTGTGTGATAGATGGATAAAGTTCTCGTGTAGAATGCCCGAGGGGTTGGAAATACCCCGACAATTAGGGCGGCTAGAAGAATTATCAGATGTTCCAATCCATGGCTTGTGGCTATCCTGGAGCCAATGCTTAAGGAGGACAAAAGAGTGGGCATTGGACTCAAGCTTGGATTATACTCATCTTCTTCCAATGTGGCGGATGGGGGAAAAATATGGGTTTTCTACAATAATTAGGTCAATGTAAATGTCCTTCATTCCTCTAACCAAATGATCTCTTTAAGCCTTTCCTTGCAGGTTAATCAGGATCCAATTACTCTATCCATAGTATATGCTAGCTGTGGGAGAGTGGCTAAAAGATCTTTATGAGAAGACATAGTAGCCATCAACAGAAATATGCAAGGACCGTGGGTGGTCTATGGGGATTTCAATGTTGTGCTTGAAGCTGCAGACAGATTGGGGAATAGGAGAGACTAGGATCCGAGCTTGTTGGATTTTGCAGAAGCAGTTGATAACTCGGGACTGCATGATGCGGGCTTTTCGGGCAACCGATACACCTAGTGCAACAATAGATCGCGGTCGGCCAGATCATGGGCAAGGCTGGATAGAGCCTTAATTAATGATATCTGGGCCATTACTTTCCGGCAGTTTAGAGTGGAACACCTCTCGAGGGTCAGCTCTGACCACTCTCCCCTGCTTCTAGTCTTCCTGCGGGAGCAATCCTTGAGTGCCTTGCCTTTTAGATTCCAAAGAATGTGGACCTTCCACAATTCCTTCCAGCAAGTTGTAAGAGACACCTGGGAGGGGCAGTTATCCCCTCAGCCAATGATCAATCTTCAGCTTAAACTACGGAGTGTAAAGAGAGCCTAAAAAATCTGGAATCGAGAAGTGTTTGGGAACATCTTTCAACAACTGAAATCAATAGAGAGAGAGGTGGAAGAAGTGGAAGAGAAGATGCAAAGCTAGCTGGGTTTGAACCTCTCCAACGAGCTGGCCTTGGCTAGGCAGAAATTAGCTAAAGTGGAGTTGTTGGAAGAGGTCTTTTGGAAGCAAAAAGCTAGAAACTCATGGCTAAATGAAGGCGACTGGACATTAAATTCTTTCACGAGACAGCTCAAGAAAGAAGAAGGAAAGCGGAAATCAGGTCTATTACGTTGGGGGATGGTAACGTCATTGTGGGCCAACAAGTTCTTAAGGAGGCAACCGTCTCTTATTTTGAAAATGCATTCAAAGGGGCAAATTCTCCCCACGACGCAACCATCCCCTCATCCATTCCCCAGCGGGTTACAAATGAGGAGAATGCCATGCTGTCAGCTCCCCCTTCACAGCAAGAGGTCCTTCAAGCGGTTTCTTCCCTTCCGAAAGATGGGGCTCCTGGCCCGGATGGATTTTCGGGTAGGTTCTTCTCGACCTACTGGTCTATTATTAGGTAGGACATTGTAAAAGTAGCAAAATACTTCTTCCAAGGTGGAGACATCCCAAAAGCGTTCACCTCTACTCTAATTTGCCTTATTCCAAAGTCTAATTCGGCTTCCTCCTTCGCAGAATATCGTCCAATTAGCCTATGTAACTGCATCTATAAGGTATTCTCTAAAATCCTAGCAACCAGACTTGGGCTAGTTTTGCCAAATATCATCTCAGCTGAACAGGGGGCTTTCATTTGAGGCCGATCCATAACAGAGAATGTGATTCTAGCTCAGGAACTCCTCAGAGATATCAGCAGAAAAGTCAGGGGTGACAATATCATCTTGAAGCTCGACATGGAGAAGGCATATGACAGAGTTGAGTGGGGGTTCTTGAAGTCAGTGTTGAGCAGATTCGGCTTCAGTAATAGGTGGATATCCTTAGTGGAAAAATGTTGGCAGAATAGTTGGTTCTCTGTTCTGCTAAACGGTGAAGCAGCAAGTTATTTTAAGTCTTCCAGAGGCCTCCGCCAAGGAGACCCGATATCGCCGGGCCTTTTCATCATTGCAGTCGAAGTCTTGAGTAGAGACTTCAAGGCCATCGTTGCAAGAGGAATTTGTCAGCCTTTCCATCTCAAGCAGGGCTATTAGGTTATTTCCCATTTTCTCTTTACGGATGACACCCTTCTTTTTTTGAATGGAAGGAGATCGTCCGCCTAAGGTGCTCTAAATTTCCTTTCAGCCCTCTAAATCACGTTGGGGCAAAAAATCAATTTCAACAAGAGCTCTTTCATTTTGTTTAAGCAAGTGGGCTATCAGCAAAATCAAGCACATGGAAAATCTCCTGGGGTTTCCTAAAGCTTCAACAAGTATGAAGTACCTAGGCGTTCCTATCAAAGTGGGCAGATTAAAAAAAATCAGACTTTCGATTCCTCCTAGACAAGATTGTCAGCAAAATCAATGGGTGGAAAGCCAAGTTGTTATCCCAAGCAGGTAGAGTGGTGTTGATTAATCATGTTCTAAATAGCATCCCGATCCACATACTAGCAGCATCCCTGTCTCGGTGGCAATTCTAGACAACTTAGAAAAATGCTTCTCCGACTTCCTATAGGGATGGGCTGATGGGAAGAAGAAGATTCATTGGATTAGCTGGCGGAAAGTCTGTAGACCGGTCTGTGAAGGTGGTCTAGGAATCACACCATTGAAGGAATTCATGAGGGCAATGAGGCTGAAGCTAGCTTGGATTGTTAAAGTAGGGAAGCCTGAGTGCCTCTGGGCAAAGCTGATGAGGGCTAAGCATCCTCATGATTTCAGGTCAGATGTGCACACTAATGGGCGTCAGATTGTCTCCCCATTATGGTCTAGTATTAAGACCCTGTTTCCTCTCCTCGAGGATAATCTCCAATGGTAGATTGGTTGTGGAGAGATCAGCCTTTGGGATCAGAACTGGACTGGGCTGGGGCACCGTGCTGACCGAGTAGAATCTGAAATTCCTATTACTCTCCAGGGTCTACAAGTTAGAGATTTGATTGGCAAAAGTGGGTCGTTGCCTCCTTCATCAGTTTTTTCTTTCTTACCTTAGCCGGTCATTGACACCATCTTTTCGAGGGGATTTGCTACGTCGAATGAGCCAGATAGTTGTCTCTAGCCCTTAGACCCCCAGGTTCGTTTACTGTTAAGTCGGCTTGAGATTCCTGTTGGTCCAAACAGATCTATAGGAGTTGGGCCAAGGAGGTTTGGCATGGCAAACTTCCACCCAATATTTCTACCTTCGTTTAGAGATTGATCCATGGAGCCATTGCTATGGATGTCAGAATTCAAGCCAAAGAAGTGAACCTAGCTTTTAAATGCGTTTGCTAAGGCGAGGATCCAGCGTCCCCCTCTGCGCCTGAGTCCTTATTGTTGGGGGCCTTGCACAAAACCTTAGGATCTAGCCTCCTGAAACAAACCAGAATTATGGATAATAAAGCAATGAAAAAAATCAAAGCATGAATCACACACCACACAAGAGATTTTTACGTGGAAAACCCTCAAAGAGGTAAAAACCACGGGACCTTGTCCAGATCAACAATCCACTATGAAGTAGAACGTTACAACTTTCTTCACTCATGCAGGAGTGGATAAACAATGAGAGAATAAAAGGAAAAATGGAGAGATCTCACCGATTAGGAGGACGTAGAAGTGCTGAGATATAAATTGCACAGTAGATAACCTACACGAGCATAACCTCCCTTCTATAAGCTTCTTCTCTCTCTTTTTCTCTTTCTCTCACACCTTTGATAGCCCTAAACCCTTTAGCAAATCCCTTGTAAAGCTTTAGGAAATCCTCTTGTCATACCTAGAAAGCCCTAGGTACCTCCTATTTATAGTTTAGGAAACTCTCTTCTGCATTCTTGTTGCGAAAGGACTCAAAATCCGCAATCCGTACAAAATCGCGGAACGAATCTGCTTAACCACGATCGGTCGAGCGGAATCCTCGAAGAAAAATAGCTCAAAGTCACTGGACTTTGAGTCGAGTCAGGGCTTGACTCCACGATTGGTCGTGCACCAGCCCTCGACCGGTCGAGCACGGGACAAAAATCCCATCAAAACTCTCCCTTTTTATCCCAGGGGGGATTCACCTTTTTCAAGCCAGCCTGATTTCTACAAACCTCAAATTTGCCCTTGAGCAAAGCCTTGGTCATCATGTCTGACCCATTATCGTTCGTGTGGACCTTCTCAAGCTATAACACCTTCTGTTCTAAAGTATCTCTAATCCAGTGATACCGAATCTCTATGTGCTTCGACTTGGAATGCTGACTTGGATTCTTGCTCAAGTGTATAGCACTTTGGCTATCGCAATTGTCCACGTGTTGATCCTGCTTCGGGCTAAGTTCCTGTAGGAACCTCTTCATCCAAAGCATCTCTTTACATGCCTCTGTGACTGCAATGTACTCGACATCTGTAGTCGACAATGATACGACCTTTTGTAACTTGCTCTGCCAAGAAACCGCTCCCCCTGCAAACGTGAACATGAACCCTAATGTACACTTCCTAGAGTCTATGTCACCTGCCATATCTGCTTCTGTGTATCCCTCTAACACAGGTTTTCCGTCACCATGACATAGGCTCAAACTGGATGAGCCTCTTAGATACTGCAATATCCACTTCACCGTTGCCCAATGCTCTTTGCCAGGATTGACAAGATACCGACTGACAACACCAACCACATATGCTATGTCTGGGAGTGTACACACCATAGCATACATCAAACTTCCTACAGCTGATGTGTAGGGTATCTTCTGTATCTCTTCCACCTCTACTTTCGTATTGAGACACTGCCTGTCGCTCAATCCGAAGTGACCATCCAGTAGAGTACTGACCGGCTTTGCTGCATTCATATTGAACCGCTTTAGGATTTTCTCAATATACCGCTCTTGTGACAGCCAAAGCTTCATGCTGCTTCTATCACGAGTTATCTCCATTCCTAGGATCTGTTTAATTGAGCCAAAGTTTTTCATAGCAAACGACTTGCCCAACTCCTGTTTCATCATGCGATCTTCTTGATGTCTTTTCCCATGATGAGCATGTCATCAACGTATAATAGCAGAACTAAGAAATCACCATCTGAGAACTTGCGTGTGAACACACAGTGGTCCGACTCCGTTCTGTCATATCCATGCTTCAACATAAACGAGTCGAACTTCTTGTACCATTGTCGTGAAGCTTGTTTCAGCCCGTACAAGTTCTTCCTCAGCCTACACACCATATGCTCTTTGCCCTTGACTTTGAACCCCTCTGATTGGTGCATGTAGATCTCTTCTTCCAAGTCACCAAGGTGGAAGGCAGTTTTAACATCTAATTGTTCTATTTTCAGATCCATGCTAGCCGCCAACCCAAGCAACACCCGTATGGATGTCATCTTCACCACTGGTGAGAATATCTCCTTGAAGTCTATGCCTTTCCTCTGACCAAAGCCTTTCACCACAAGTCTGGCCTTGAACCTCGTCTGTGAATTCTTCTGCTCAACCTTCTTTCTGAATACCCACTTTTTGCTTAGAGCTTTCTTACCCTTAGGCAGTTTCACCATATCATAGGTGTGGTTCTTATGCAAGGATTTCATCTCCTCTTGCATAGCTTTTAACTACTCCCCCTTATGCTCGTCGGCTAGGGCCTAAGAATAATCTTCTACCTCTCCCCCATCAGTCAGCATAATGTACTCATGCGGCGAGTACCTCTTGGATGACTGTCTGTCCCTAGATGACATCATCACCTGTGGCTCAACAGGTGGATCAAGTGGGAGCTGCTCCCCTAGTCCATCTTCTGAAGGAACTCCCTCGTCCTCTACAACTTGTTGTACTCCCAGTCATTAGGCACCATGGGAGGAATAACTGGATCCATGTTCTCTAGCTCACCTGAACTAGGCTGGTTATTCTCTGACTTACCAATGTCTTCTATACACTGATCTTCAAAGAATACCACATCTCTGCTCCTGACGAGCTTTTTCTCGGTCGGATCCCACAATCTGTAACCGAACTTTTCATCACCGTATCCCAAGAACACACACTGTCTGATCTTCATATCGAGCTTGGACCTCTCGTCCTATGGTATGTGAATGGATGCCCCGCAGCCAAACACCCTGAGATGACTGTACGATGGATCATGTCCAATACACACCTTCTTAGGTACTTCTCCATTCAACGGGGCTGATGGAGACCTGTTTATCAAATACACTGCCGTGTGCATTGCTTCTCCCCAGAACATCTTGGGCAACTTCGCATGAGATGACATGCATCTAATTCTCTCTACAATGGTGCGATTCATTCACTCAGCTACACCATTATGTTGGGGGGTCTTGGGAACCGTTTGTTCATGCCGTATTCCTAGGGACTTACAATACTCATGAAAGTCGCCAATGTATTCACCACCATTGTCAATGCGGATGCACTTCAATGATCTACCTGTCTCTCTCTTAACCATAGCATGAAACAATTTAAACACACCAAAGACCTCGTCTTTGGGTTTTAAAGCATAAACCCAAACCCTCCTCGATGCATCATCTATAAAAGTGACAAAATACAATGCCCCACCCAAGGTTTTTGTCCTCATAGGACCACAAACATCAAAATAAACCAAATCTAATGCATACACTTTATTAACATGAGAAGCATTTTTAACGAATGAAACTCTATGTTGTTTTCCTAATAAATAATCAAGACAAGTTTCGAGAGGTGTACCTGTCACGTCTGGAAGGAGCCGCTTCTTTGCTAGTACCTGAATCCATTTTTCACTCATGTGGCCTAGACGCCTGTGCCACTTGTCAATAGCTGAATCTTCCTCTACGTTCAACCCACCCTTGCACACATTGACACTTGCCTTGTAAAGGGTACAACACTTCTTTCATCTGGCTGCGATCAACGAACCCTTGATGAGCTTCCATCGCCCACCATCAAACCGGCTTTCATAGTCATCATCATTCAACCTTCCCATCGACATCAAGTTGAGGCGAA
This sequence comes from Magnolia officinalis, assembly GCA_021015155.1. Taxonomy (NCBI): domain Eukaryota; kingdom Viridiplantae; phylum Streptophyta; class Magnoliopsida; order Magnoliales; family Magnoliaceae; genus Magnolia; species Magnolia officinalis. Next base: position 9,783,156 of record JAJHSJ010000016.1, on the reverse strand, counting down.
GGTCTGAGATATGCCTCACATCCTTAAGAACTAATGTGCAACCCACATCGGTCTTCACGCAAATATCACCGACTCCTACGATCTTCGATACGCCAGAATTTCCCATCTTTACGGTCCCATAGTCACCTAACTTATAGCTTGTGAAGAAGTCCCTGCGTGGAGCCACATGAAACGAAGCTCGTGAGTCTATCACCTAGTCGGTGTCCTGACTCGTAGTCGTGAGACATATATCGTGATCTGCTGAAAGAATAACAATAATGTCGTCATCTGAAGCGACCACAGTGGAATTTGATTCATCTTCCTTCTCCTTTCCTTTTCCTTTCTTATCGTTCTTCTTACCACAACATTCATGCTTGTAGTGACACTTCATGCCACAATTCCAGCAATCAACATCATTTCTATTACTCGACATGCCTCTTGATTTATCTCTGGCCTTCCCGCCCTTCCTGTTCTTTCCTCTCCCCCGTTCCTGTGTCACAAGGGCCTCTTGCTAAGTAGACCCCTGAGACTTCCTCCTTGTCTCCTCATTGAAGAGACAATTGGTTACCTGTTCCATGGATACCTTTCTGTCTAGCGTGGAGTTACTTAGAGACACCACTAATGTCTCTCAACTGTCTGGCAATGAACCAAGCAATAACAAAGCCTGCAGTTCATCATCCAGGACCATCTTCATATCGGAAAGCTGGTTCACTATATTGCTGACCTCATTCATGTGCTCGGCCACAAAATCACCATCTTTGAACTTGAGATTCACAAGTCGCCTTATCAGAAAAATCTTGTTATCGGCTGTCTTCCTCTCATACAGCCCTTGTAATTTCACCCATAGGCTAGCGGCTGAGGTTTCCATAGACACATGGTAGAATACGGAATCGTCCAACCATTGTCTAATAAACCCCACCGCCTTTTGGTCCATCTTCTTCTAATCATCATCAGACATATCCTTGGATTTTGTTGATATGCCTAAAATTGGAGAATATATGTCATTGCAATAAAGAAAGTCCTCCATCTTAGCCTTCCATATGGTCCAGTTAGAACCATTGAGGTTGATCATCCTTGATGAGCTACCTTCCATAATTTAAAATGATCCTACCCGTTCAATGAACTTAGCTCTGATACCACTTTGTTAGGGGCCTTGCACAAAACCTTAGGATCTAGCCTCCCGAAACAAACCAAAATTATGGATAATAAAGCAATGAAATAAATCAAAGCATAAATCACACACCACACAAGAGATTTTTACATGGAAAACCCTCAAAGAGGTAAAAACCATGGGACCTCGTCCAAATCAACATCCACTATGAAGTATAACGTTACAACTTTCTTCACTCACGTAGGAGTGGATAAACAATGAGAGAATAAAAGGAAAAACAGAGAGATCTCACCGATTATGAGGACGTAGAAGTGCTGAGATATAAATTGCACAGTAAATAACCTTCACGAGCATAACCTCCCTTCTACAAGCTTCCTCTCTCTCTTTTTCTCTTTCTCTCATACCTTTGATAGCCCTAAACCCTTTAGCAAATCCCTTGTAAAGCTTTAGGAAACCCTCTTGCCATACCTAGAAAGCCCTAGGTACCTCCTATTTATAGTTTAGGAAACTCCATTTCGCATCCTTGTTGCGAAAGGACTCAAAATCCGTAATCTGCACAAAATCGCAGAACGAATCTGCGTAACCACGACCGGTCGAGCCGAGTCCTCGAAGAAAAATAGCCTAAAGTCGCTGGACTTTGAGTCAAGTCAGGGCTCGACTCCACGACTGGTCGTGCACCAACCCTCGACCGGTCGAACACGAGACAAAAATCTCATCACTTATCTCACCTATTTCTCCAAGGGGGCAAGCGAGCTCGGTTTGGAATCACTTTGGGATCATATTTTCTCTCCCTCCTCTTCAAGCGCACTCCATAGAGGCTCGGCTTAATCAGTGGTGGTTTCAGACATGGGAGACAGGATCACGACCCGTCGAAAGATTGCGCCATGCTTGCTTCTATGGGAGATTTGGAGGGAGAGGAATGCCACCTAGATGGGAGGTAAGATGACCTCTAGTGTGGACATTATAGCTTGGGTGAATTGGTGGTTGGATTCCCTTTGCCCTAATGCGGCCGGGGCCACTCACAGGCCTGGATTCGAAGTCGTTAGGTGGGGAAAACTGAAAGAGGGCTGGGTCAAGCTTAACTTGGACGGGTTGGCGCGAGGAAATCCGGGTCCTTCGGGTGGTGGAGGGATCTGCAGGAATTTTGAAGGCAACTTTCTCTTCGCTTTCTCTATGGGTTATGGTGATGGGTCCAGTAACAAGGCAGAGCTCTGTGCGGTGTAGAATAGGCTCTTTTCTTGTCTTACCCTTGGCTTCTCTAAGGTTGAAGTGGAATTGGATTCTCGCTTTATTATAGATCTGATTGGGGGGAAAACCAACGCAAACTGGGCGTGGATCCAATGGCTAAAGAGAATTCATTCTCTCATGTCATGTGGGACCTTCTCCTTTCGTCACATATCGCAGGAGATGAATGGCCCGGCGGATGCTCTGGCTCGTCTTGGGAGTAGCTCTCAAAGGTTCTCCTCCTTCAACTTATTATTAGATCTCCCTGCTGAAATTAGAGGTTTCATCAGGCTGGACAAAATTGGTTTAGGAGCCATTAAGGAGAAATCTTAATAATTTAGTTTAGGCTTTTCTCAGTCTTTCTAGGCCTTTTAGCTACATGATAGGTGTGCCCCCCTCTGTTCACTTCCCAAGTATAGGGTTGTGATGTAGTAATAAACTCGGTGAGACCGAGGTCGAATCCACAGGGACTGGAACCTGTACGTTATCTGAAACTAACTAGGACTAGAACTAGACTAAGATGCAATCTAAATCAAGTATGATTTGAAGAATAATGGTGAAATAATTATCTAAAACTTAAGAAAATTCAGAGAATGGAAACTAGGGATTCAGAGGATCCACTTGTAGAGATCAGGGAGATCTTATGCCAGTATCACGAATTATGAAAATTTACTGAACTGCCTTTGATATAGTTTTCAAGAGATGAAAGGTATATGAATTAGAATGGATTCCATCACCACACCATGCCCAAGAGACGATGGTAAACAACAGAATTAAACTAATTACCAACCAATCAACATGCTATGAGAGTTAGGAAAGGGTACCGTCATCCAACTATGCCCAGGAGACGATGGTGAACAACAGGGCTTCCTGACATCATAAACATCAAAAGGAAGAGAAATACTCAAAGCCACCGCAGATCTATTGTAATTTCAGTCACAACAAACCATTGAAAACTAAAAGTATTCCCTTAATTAAACTAAAATCAACGTCAGTCAGTCTAAACAAAAGGTACAAGCAAAATTCTCCCATCACTCTGTAAGCTTCACCTCTTAGCCTAGCTAAGAGGCTTAGCTAACCATAGGTATAGTTAAACTAAATCTCAACAGAAAAGAAAAGAAAAGAAAAGAAAGAAAGAAAACAAAAATTTGCTTCACATCCAAGCCAAGCTTAAATCCTCTTGATGATGCCTCCACAGCTCCCCCCAAACTCTCTCTCTCTCTTTGGAAACTTTTATATGCAGGGAAGTCGGCAGGCTAGAGATCTTGTTGGAGTCGGAGAACCGATTCACTTTTCGCAGCAACGTGCGCGACTCTGTTTACGCAGAACTTGGAAACCGACTCACGTTTTCCAACATTGTCGGTCCATGGCTGTCTCATAGGCTGGATCCGAGCCATTCAGACTCCTTGAGCTTGAACGGTGGTCCCCTGGGATGGCTTTGAACGGTCTGGATCATGTCCATGATTTGGATCTTGATCACCGAACGGCCTGCGGTATTGTCGGCTTCTTCCGGATCGCACCTGCTGCGGAACCGCAAGTCTGTGATAGTTTGGTGGGCCCGCATTCGATGATGTGTTGCAGCATCACTTCCGTCCGCATGATTAGTGAGGTCGATTTAAGCCATGAGACAAAATCTGAATTGGATCCGAGTCTTGGATGGGCCATACCATCAACCGACGTAGCTATGGCTACGTGTCGTTATGAGCTCGTTCTTATGCATAGATGCTTGGTAACGATGAGGTTTTGACCAAATTCTCTCCTGATCTCGCTGAACGTCTCGGATCATCCGTAAGAATGATGGGTGGGGCCCACTGTCAAAACCCAGCAGAAGCACGTACGTCACTGGACTTTTTTCTCCACTATTTGAATGTTTTGTTCAAAAATAGGTGGGGTCCACTGCAATGACTGTCCTAAAAATCCACTCCCTCCATCAGATCATGTACGTAGTGTTGGCCCATGGCCTCAAGTTTGGAGTAGATCCGACATCAGAGTGGGCCACACGCTCAACCGATGTGTGTATAACATTCACCGTTAAAATTACCATTTGCTTCACGTCAATGCCATGCATGACACCAATATTTACAGATTTGCCATCCTATTTTCTTATAACTTCTGCCGTCCGTATCTCCTTACTGTATCTTCCAAAAGAGGTGAAATTTGACGGGTATCCACCGTTTTTCATGCTCTTCCATCGGTTCATTTCGGGTCCCGAACTCCCAAGGATGTCCAAGATATTTTTTTAATGGTTATTATCTGATCTTGTCCATTGGGTCACTTACATACTGATCTAAAGGCTGAATTTTGACATGTACGGTTAATTTATGGTCCTTGGGCCATGTATGAAGATTCGACCCAAACGGATGGTGAGAACCTTGTGATCTTATATTCTGGCTGACTTTCAGGCCACATGAACTTCAGTTTCTTGGTTTTCTCAGATCTCTAGCATGTACATCCGTCGATCTTGGTCCCCTGGAGTCCGTCCTGGGTTTTGTGAAATCTGAGCATTAAATCTCGGTTTTTAGCATCTTTTTCAGTTCACGCTGGCAAATGTACCTTGCATCACAAACACGATTAAAATAGGGCATTAAATGGTATCATGTTCGTAAATCCAAGCAATAGTTGGGGTCTGATATGCAATATTTGACCCTCAACACCCTCCCCCTGTCAGGGCCCACCCGAAGAGCTGTATATTTTGTGATTAATGAAATTGTGGCATGAGTCCACTTTCTCAAAATAATAATAATAATAATAAATAAAATCATGTTGTAGCTTAATACTTTTCAACCGATCAGCTATAGAAGAAGAAGAGTATATTGATCCACATGAAGGATTGCCACTTGACAAATCCATAATCGAATTGCTCGATGAATCCATGGATGTATCAATTGATGGATTAATAGATGATCTAAATAAAGTTTCAATTAAAATAAAGCATCGGGTGACAAATGGATCAGCAAAAGGTATAATGTATTGATGGTTAAGGACATCTTGATGGCCAAGGAAGTGGACAATTCCTTAGTCATGTAGTGAAGATCGCCCATCTACCTTCTCCATAATAATCAAAGTGGATAGATTGGAGGACGCTAGTGATGGCAACAACAGTGTGACTAGTCGATGTTAATCGAGAGCAACCAATCATAAATCCATTGTTATAAAATAGGTGGAAGTCAAAACACAAAACATAAAGGATTGCAAAGAAATAGAAATTGATCAGCCTTTATTTTCTAGAGTTCCATCATATGTATAAACTAATAATCCAACATGTAGGCCTACACCATCAATTGTTGTTGAAGATAAAGAAGACACACTACAAAGGTAAGTCAATGGGCTACAACTTTTCTAAACTCGAGGGGAGAGTTTAATTTTTCAAGTGGAGTCTAATGAAGGGCAAAGTAAAAGACAATCACATGAACAATTAGGATCAAAAGAAATCAGGCTAGAAAAATCGATCTAAGAGTCTAGCATGCATATTACTACTTCTGAAGTTGAGAAGTTTACAATCAATTATTTGTTTCATGTGTATTACATGTCATTTAAAAGCTATCAAGGAGATGTACATGCTGGACAATGTTTTAATTGTTCTCTTAGAGGGTTTTCCAAATTAAGATGGTTTTATAGGTTAATTTAAAGTTTAAAGGTATAATTTGTTGTTTTTAGTGAGTTATAGTTTTTACTATTTTTAGGGTTTGGAGAGTTTTGTAATAACTTAAAGCGGGTAAAAAAAATTTAAGTTAGTTTACAACCATTTACCATTTTAATAAATTTATTTGGAATATTATCATACAGAATCTTTTGCTTTGGCCTGTCCACAAAAGAGTGCCTACTTTAGGCTATTCTTGCTTTGGTGCCTTTAATTTTTCAAAATACTAACAAATAATTGCCTTTTTAACTTCAACCATGATCCTAATGGAATAAATGTTTCTTGTAAAAAAGTGATAGGTCTTAAGGTTGTATAATATGATGATTGATGTTATCTCATGGCCGAAGAAAAAAGCCATAGCGCGAAAAGCAGCCTGATCACAGTGGATCCATCATGAATGTTAGTGAGAAATTCACCCAATATTCTATTTTGCCATCTCATGTTAGGACATGATGTTGGGATGCCTTGCACAAACCTTAGGATCTAGCCTCCCGAAACAAACCAGAATTATGGATAATAAAGCAATGAAATAAATCAAAGCATCAATCACACACCACACAAGAGATTTTACGTGGAAAACCCTCAAAGAGGTAAAAACCACGGGACCTCGTCCAGATCAACAATCCACTATGAAGTAGAACGTTTACAACCTTCTTCACTCACGCAGGAGTGGATAAACAATAAGAGAAATAGAGAAAACGGAGAGATCTAACCGATTACGAGGACATAGAAGCGCTGAGATGTAGATTGCAAAGTAGAGAACCTCCACGAGCAGAACCTCCCTTCTATAAGCTTCCTCTCTCTTTCTCCCTCTCTCACCTTTGATAGCCCTAAACCCTTTAGCAAATACCTTGTAAAGCTTTAGGAAACCCTCTTGCTATTTTGTGATACCTAGAAAAACCCTAGGCAACCCCTTTTATAGTTTTGGGAAACTCCTTTCCGCATCCCAGTTGCGAAAGGACTCAAATCCGCAGTTTCGCGCAAAATCGCGGAACAAACTGCGTAACCTACGACCGGTCCTGGATTTCCTACGACCGGTCGTAGCCACCCTCGACCAGTCCTAACTCACCCTCGACCAGTCCTAGCTACAGTAAAAAAACAGCAAAATTACTCGCTGGACTTTGAGTCGTGCCAGGGCTCGAACCTACGACCGTCGAGCGCCTCCCACGACCGGTCGAGCGGGGCTCAGGACCGGTCGAAGACGGGGAAAAAAACCCATCAAATCTCCCCCTTTTTGACCCAGGAGGGATCCACCTTCTTCAAGCCAGCCAGGTTTCTACAAACCTCAAACTTGCCCTTGAGCAAAGCCTTGGTCATCATGTCTGACCCATTATCGTCCGTGTGGACTTTCTCAAGCTGTAACACCTTCTGTTCCAAAGTATCCCTGATCCAGTGATACCGAATCTCTATGTGCTTCGACTTGGAATGCTGACTTGGATTCTTGCTCAAGTGTATAGCACTTTGACTATCGCAATAGACCACGTGCTCCTCCTGCTTTAGGCTAAGTTCCTGTAGGAACCTTTTCATCCAAAGCATCTCTTTACATGCTTCTGTGACTGCGATGTATTCGGCCTCTGTCGTCGACAATGCTACGACCTTCTGTAGCTTGCTCTGCCAAGAAACCGCTCCCCCTGCAAACGTGAACATGAACCCCGATGTAGACTTCCTGGAATCTATGTCACCTGCCATATCTGCATCTGTGTAGCCCTCTAACACAGGTTTACCGTCACCATAGCATAGGCTCAACCTGGATGAGCCTCTTAGATACCTCAGTATCCACTTTACCGCTGCCCAATGCTCTTTGCCAGGATTGGCAAGATACCGGCTGACAACACCAACCGCATATGCTATGTCTGGGCGTGTACACACCATAGCATACATCAAACTTCCTACAGCTGACGCGTAGGGTATCTTCTGCATCTCTTCCACCTCTGTCTTCGTCTTGGGACACTGCTGTCGCTCAATCTGAAGTGACCATCCAGTGGAATACTGACCGGCTTCGCTGCATTCATATTGAACCGCTCTAGGACTTTCTCAATATACCGCTCTTGTGACAGCCAAAGCTTCCTGCTGCTTCTGTCACGGGTTATCTCCATTCCTAGGATCTGTCTAGCCGGGCCCAAGTCTTTCATCGCAAAAGACTTGCCCAACTCCTGTTTCAGCCTGTCAATCTTTTTGATGTGTTTTCCCATGATGAGCATGTCATCAACATATAACAGCAGAACTAAGAAATCACCGTCTGAGAACTTGCGCGTGAACACACAGTGGTCCGACTCCGTTCTGTCATACCCATGCTGTAACATGAACGAATCGAACTTCTTGTACCATTGCCGTGGAGCTTGTTTCAGCCCATACAAGCTCTTCCTCAGCCTACACACCATATGCTCCTTGCCCTTGACTTCGAACCCCTCTGGTTGGTGCATGTAGATCTCTTCTTCCAGGTCACCATGGAGAAAGGCAGTTTTAACATCTAACTGCTCTATCTCCAGATCCATGCTAGCCGTCAACCCAAGCAACACCCGTATGGATGTCATCTTCACCACTGGTGAGAATATCTCCTCGAAGTCTATGCCTTTCCTCTGACCAAACCCTTTCACCACAAGTCTGGCCTTAAAACTCGTCTGTGAATTCTTCTGCTCAACCTTCTTTCTGAACACCCACTTGTTGCTCAAAGCTTTCTTGCCCTTAGGCAATTTCACCATGTCATAGGTGTGGGTTCTTATGCAAGGATTCCATCTCCTCTTGCATAGCTTTCAACCACTCCTCCTTATGCTCGTCGGCTAGGGCCTCAGAATAATCTTCTGGCTCTCCCCCATCGGTTAGCATAATGTACTCATGCGGCGAGTACCTCTTGGACGGCTGTCTGTCCCTAGATGACCTCCTCACCTGTGGCTCAACAGGTGGATCAAGTGGGGGCTGCTCCCCTGGTCCATCTTCTGAAGGAACTCCCTCGTCCTCTGCACCTTGCTGTACTCCCCCGTCATCAGGCACCACGGGAGGAGTAATCGGATCCATGTCCTCTAGCTCACCTGAACTAGGCTGGTTCTTCTCTGGCTTACCAATGTCTTCGATACACTGATCTTCAAAGAAAACCACATCTCTGCTCCTGACGAGCTTCTTCTCGGTCGGATCCCATAACTTGTAACCGAATTTTTCATCACCGTACCCAAGAACACACACTGCCTGATCTTCATATCGAGCTTGGACCTCTCGTCCTTTGGTACGTGAACGGATGCCCTGCATCCAAACACCCTGAGATGACTGTACGATGGATCTGTCCAGTCCACACCTTCTCAGGCACTTCTCCATTCAACGGGGCTGATGGAGACCTGTTTATCAAATACACCGCCGTGCGCATTGCTTCTCCCCAGAACGTCTTGGGCAACTTCGCATGGGATAACATGCATCTGATTCTCTCAACAATGGTGCGATTCATTCGCTCAGCTACACCATTATGCTGGGGGGTCTTGGGAACCGTCTGTTCATGCCGTATACCCTGGGACTTGCAGTACTCGTGAAAGTCGCCAATGTATTCACCACCATTGTCAGTGCGGATGCACTTCAATGGTCTACCTGTCTCTCTCTCGACCATAGCATGAAACAATTTAAACACACCAAAGACCTCGTCCTTGGATTTCAAAGCATAAACCCAAACCCTCCTAGATGCATCATCTATAAAAGTAACAAAATACAATGCCCCACCCAAGGTTTTTGTCCTCATAGGACCACAAACATCAGAATAAACCAATCTAATGCATGCACTTTATTAACATGAGAAGCAGTTTTAACGAATGAAACTCTATGCTGTTTCCCTGATAAACAATCAAGACAGGTTTTAAGAGGCATACCTGTCACGTCTGGAAGGAGCTGCTTCTTTGCTAGTACCTGAAGCCCTTTTCACTCATGTGGCCTAGACGCCTGTGCCACATGTCAATAGCTGAATCTTCCGCTGCGTTCAACCCACCCTTGCACATACTGACACTTGCCTTGTACAGGGTGCAACACTTCTTTCCTCTAGCCACGATCAATGAACCCTTGATGAGCTTCCAGCGCCCACCAGCGAACCGGCTTTCATAGCCATCATCATCCAACCTTCCCGTCGACATCAAGTTGAGGCGAAGGTCTGGGATATGCCTCACATCCCTGAGAACCAATGTGCAGCCCACATCAGTTTCACACAAATATCACCGACCCACGATCTTTGATACGCCAGAATTTCCCATCTTCACAGTCCCATAGTCACCTGACTTGTAGCTTGTGAAGGAGTCCCTGTGTGGAGTCGCATGAAAAGAAGCTCCCGAGTCTATCACCCAGTCGGTGCCCTGACTCGTAGCCGTGATGAGACATACATCGTGACTTGTAGAAAGAATAACTACCATGTCGCCATCTGAAGCGACCGCAGTGGAATCTGATTCATCTTCCTTCCCTTTTCCTTTCTTGTCGTTCTTACGACATTCATGCTTATAGTGGCCCTTCTTGCCACAGTTCCAGCATTCAACCTCTTTTCTGTTACTCGACTTGCCTCTTGATTTATCTCGGGCCTTCCCGCCCTTCCTGTTCTTTCCTCTCCCTCGTTCCTGCGTCACAAGAGCCTCTTGCTGAGTAGACCCCTGAGACTTCCTCCTTGTCTCTTCATTGAAGAGACAGCTAGTTACCTGTTCCATGGATATCTTTCCGTCTGGCGCGGAGTTACTTAGAGACACCACCAATGTCTCCCAACTGTCAGGCAATGAACTAAGCAATAGTAAAGCCTGCAATTCATCATCCAGGACCATCTTCATAGAGGTGAGTTGGTTCACTATATTGCTGACCTCATTCATGTGCTCGGCCACAGAACCACCATCCTTGAACTTGAGATTCACAAGTCGCCTTATCAGAAATATCTTATTACCGGCTGTCTTCCTCTCATACAGCCCTTGTAATTTAGCCATAGGCTTTCGGCTGAGGTTTCCGTAGACACATGGTGGAACACAGAATCATCCAACCATTGTCTAATAAACCCCACCGCCTTTCGGTCCGTCTTCTTCCAATCATCATCAGTCATATCCTTGGATTTTGCTGATATGCCTGAGATTGGAGAATATAGGTCCTTGCAATAAAGCAAGTCCTCCATCTTAGCCTTCCATATGGTCCAGTTAGAACCATTGAGGCTGATCATCCTTGAGCCACCTTCCATAATTCAAAACCGATCCTACCCGTTCAATGAACTTAGCTCTGATACCACTTTGTTGGGATGCCTTGCACAAACCTTAGGATCTAGCCTCCCGAAACAAACCAGAATTATGGATAATAAAAGCAATGAAATAAATCAAAGCATCAATCACACCACACACAAGAGATTTTTACGTGGAAAACCCTCAAAGAGGTAAAAACCACGGGACCTCGTCCAGATCAACAATCCACTATGAAGTAGAACGTTTACAACCTTCTTCACTCACGCAGGAGTGGATAAACAATAAGAGAAATAGAGAAAACGGAGAGATCTAACCGATTACGAGGACATAGAAGCGCTGAGATGTAGATTGCAAAGTAGAGAACCTCCACGAGCAGAACCTCCCTTCTATAAGCTTCCTCTCTCTTCTCCTCTCTCTCTCACCTTTGATAGCCCTAAACCCTTTAGCAAATACCTTGTAAAGCTTTAGGAAACCTCTTGCTATTTTGTGATACCTAGAAAAACCCTAGGCAACCCCTTTTATAGTTTTGGGAAACTCCTTTCCGCATCCCAGTTGCGAAAGGACTCAAATCCGCAGTTTCGCGCAAAATCGCGGAACAAACTGCGTAACCTACGACCGGTCCTGGATTTCCTACGACCGGTCGTAGCCACCCTCGACCAGTCCTAACTCACCCTCGACCAGTCCTAGCTACAGTAAAAAAACAGCAAAATTACTCGCTGGACTTTGAGTCGTGCCAGGGCTCGAACCTACGACCGGTCGAGCGCCTCCCACGACCGGTCGAGCGGGGCTCAGGACCGGTCGAAGACGGGGAAAAAAACAA